>SJXQ01010804.1:2548-138435 GCA_006408695.1 Aepyceros melampus | reverse complement strand
CAGGTTCCTATGCAATATTGCTCTTTACAGCATCAGACCTTGCTTCTATCACCAGTCACACCCACAGCTGGGTATTGTTTTTGCTTTGCCTCCATCCCTTCATTCTTTCTGGAGTTATTTCTCCACTGATCTCTGGTAGCATATTGGGCACCTACTGATCTGAGGAGTTCCTCTTTCAGTACCCTATCATTCTGCCTTTTCATATTGTTCATGGGGTTCTCAAGGCAAGAATACTGAAGTGGTTTGCCATTCCCTTCTCCACTGAACCACAGTCTGTCAGACCTCTCCACCATGCCCGCCCATCTTGGGTTGCCCTGCGGGCATGGCTTAATGTCATTGAGCTAGACAAGGCTTTGGTCCTAGTGTGATTAAATTGACTAGTTTTCTGTGAGTATGCTTTCAGTGTGTCTGCCCTCTGATGCCCTCTTGCAACACCTACCATCTTACTTGGGTTTCTCTTACCTTGGGCATGGGGTATCTCTTCATGGCTGCTCTAGCAAAGTGCAGCCACTGCTCCTTACCTTGGCTGAGGGGTATCTCCTCACTGCCACCTTTCCTGACCTTCAACGTGGAATAGCTCCTTTAGGCCCTCCTGCACCCGCACAGGCACCGCTCCTTGGACGTCTGGGGCAGGCCTTAGCAGCTACCTGACCAAAAGCTTCCTCTTTCAGCAGAACCAAAGCCCAAAATTCACCCATGTGCCTCCTGCTCCCTGGCCTTCTCCAGTCAGAAATTCCTCAGCCAACATGTCGAATGCAATCACCCCTCTCAGATCCTCCTGAGAATATCTGCAAGAGACCACCTCCAAACAAAGGATTCCTGCCCAGGCAATCAAAATCATCAGCAGCAATATTCTGATCCACACAGCTGGAGTGACAAACCTGAGGATGCAGAGGTCAAGGAAAGGCCTCAACCTTTGCTGAAAAGCATAAGGCTGAGGAGGGTTTCAAGGGCCTCTTCCTACTCACCCAAAGGACAAATGGAGGATTCCTGGGTAAGAGAGAGAATGATGGAAGAGCCCAGCACAGGCCAGAAAGTGAATACAGAGGACACAGGCAAATTATATATGGGGGCAGGAGTCTTAACAATTATAAGAGTTAAGCATGGAGAGTGTGGGCAAGGCTCCAAGGATAGGTCAAGTCTCATCACACACCAGAGGATACACACTGGAGAAAAGCCCTACGTTTGCAGGGAGTGTGGGCAAAGCTTCAGTGAGAAGTCAAGTCTCATCACACACCAGAGGACACACAGAGGGGAGAAGCCCTTTGTTTGCAGAGTGTGAGTGAGGCTTCAGTCACATCAAGCACCAGAGGACAACACAGGAGAGAAGCCCTATGTTTGCAGGGAGTGTGGGTGAAGCTTCAGTGAGAAGTCAACTCATCAGACACCAGAGGACACACAGGGGAGAAGCCCTTTGTTTGCAGGGAGTGTGAGTGAGGCTTCAGTCTGAAGTCACATCTCATCAGACACCAGAAGACACACCCAGGGGAGAAGTCCTGTTTGCAAGAAAGTTGAGTAAGTCACTACCAATAAACCACATCTTACCCGCAGGAAGATTACTGTAGCCATCACATACTTCAACTCTGAGGGAGCCTCAGAGGAGGTCTATGACCCGTTATACTCCCCAAGACTGTGATGAGAGAATTTCCTAGTGGTCCAGTGGCTAAAACATCATGCTGCCACTGCAAACACTCATGTTCGATACCTGACTGGGGAACTAGATCCCACATGCTGCAATTAAGACCCAGTGCAGCCAAATAAATAAATACATTTTTTTTTTAAAAAAGAAAGTGTGATGAGCACAGAATTAATTGATTAAATTAACCTTCCACTTTCATGACAGGAGAGGAGGTAGATAAAACAGCAGATGATTTCTTAAGTGTTCTGGAGATGTTCATGCCAATCCCCTTCATGGGTTTTTTTGTACTCCTGTTTTAATAAATTTTGTCTCCAAACAAATCTGAAGCCCAGACTATGTACCTCATTCCCCCGCTTATTACTGAGAGCAGTGGGGTTCAGTGGGAGCTGAACCTCTGGGAAGGTGTAAGTCTGGAGTCAACTCAGGTAGGTCACTGCACAGTCAGTTCCTCGGTCCAGGGAGAGGATCTAGGGTTTGAGACAGACTCACCAGAGAAGGGACTTCCCTGGTCTCCTGGGAAGTATGGTCTTTCCTCCTAGTAGACCTCCACCTTCCTTTGGCGTCTCCTGGTTGTTGCCCTCTGGTTTCCTCTGACTCTTTGTAGCCTCAAAGGTGAAGGTCATGTGCACATGTGTGTGTATGTGTGCATGCATGTGTGCCTGGCTAAGTCTGGGCCATCTGTTTCTCCCTCACTCTGTCTTGCTGCTCCCTCAGGTCATAAGAGCATCTTGACTCCAGATTCAACCACAGTGGGCCAGTTCTCAGCTCTGCAATCACCAGTTGTGTGAGCTGGGGCAAGGTGCTCAGCCTCTCTGTGCCTCTAGTCTCATGTGTGATATAGGATGGTAGCACCAGCATCTTCAGTTCAGTTCAGTTGCTCAGTCATGTCCGACTCTTTGTGACACCATGGACTGCAGCACACCAGCCTCTCCTGTACATCACCAACTCCCAGAGCTTGCTCAAACTCATATACATTGAGTCAGTGATGCTATCCAATCATCTCACCCTCTGTTGTCCCCTTCTCCTCCTGCCTCAGTCTTTCCCAACATCAGGGTCTTTTCCAATGAGTCAGTTCTTCGTATCAGGTGGCCAAAGTATTGGAGTTTCCAGCTTCAGCATCTGTCCTTCCAATGAATATTCAGGACTGGTTTCCTTTAGGATGGACTGGTTTGATCTCCTTGCAGTCCAAGGGACTCTCAAGAGTTCTCTCCAACACCACAGTTCAAAGGCATCAATTCTTTGACACTCAGCCTTCTTTCCAGTCCCAACTCTCTCATCCATACCCGACTACTGGAAAAACAATAGCTTTGACTAGATGGACCTTTGTCGGCAATGTCTCTGCTTTTTAATATGCTGTCTGGGTTGGTCATAGCTTTTCTTCCAAGAAGCAAGTGTCTTTTAATTTCATGGCTGCAGTCACCATCTGCAGTGATTTTGGAGCCCAAGAAAATAAAGTCACTATTTCCATTATTTCCCCATCTATTTGCCATGAAGTGATGGGACCAGATGCCATGAACTTAGTTTTCTGAATGCTGAGTTTCAAGTCAGCTTTTTCACTCTTTTCTTTCACTTCCATCAAGAGGCTTTTCAGTTCCTCTTCACTTTCTGCCATAAGGGTGGTATCATCTGCATTATCTGAGATTATTGATATTTCTCCTGGCAATCTTGATTCCAGCTTGTGCTTCATCCAGCTCAGCATTTCGCATGATGTGTTCTGCATAACAGGGCTTCCCTAGTGGCTCAGCTGGTAAAGAATCTGCATGCAATGCAGGAGACCTAGATTCAATCCCTGGGTTGGGATGATTCCCTGGAGAAGGGGACAGCTACCCACTCCAGTATTCTAGCCTGGAGAATTCCATGGACTGTATAGTCCATGGGGTTGCAAATAGTTGGACACAACTGAGCGACTTTCACTTTCACTCAGCATATAAGTTAAATAGGCAGGGTCACAATATACAGCCTTGAGGTACTAGTTTCCCAATTTTGAACCAGTCCATTGTTCCATGTCCGGTTCTAACTGTTGCTTCTTGATTTACATACAGACTTCTCAGAAGGCAGGTATTCTCTGGTAATCCCATCTCTAAGTATTTTCCACAGCTTGTTGTGGTCCACATAGTCAATAAAGCAGAAGTAGATGTTTTTCTGGAACTTGCTTGCTTTTTCGATGACCCAACAGATGTTGGCAATTTGATCTCTGGTTCCTCTGCCTTTTCTAAAACCAGCTTGAACATCTGGAAGTTCTCAGCTCATGTACTGTTGAAGCCTCTCTTGGAAAATTTTGAGCATTACTTTGCTAGCGTGTGAGATGAGTGCAACTGTGAGGTAGTTTGAGCATTCTTTGGTATTGCCTTTCTTTGGAATTGGAATGAAAACTGACCTCTTACAGTCCTGTGGCCACTGCTGAGTTTTCCACATTTGCTGGCATATTGACTGCAGCACTTTCACAGCATCATCTTTTAGAACTTGAAATAGCTCAGCTGGAATTCCATCACCTCCACTAGCTTTGTTCTTAGTGATGCTTCCTAAGGCCCACTTGACTTCACATTCCAGGATGTCTGGCTCTAGGTGAGTGATCACACCATCGTGATTATCTGGGTCATGAAGATCTTTTTCGTATAGTCCTTCTGTGTATTCTTGCCACCTCTTCTTAATATCTTCTGCTTCTATTAGGCCCATACCATTTCTGTCCTTTGTTGTGCCCATCTTTGCATGAAATGTTCCCTTGGTATCTCTAATTTTCTTGAAGAGATCTCTAGTCTTTCTCATTCTGTTGTTTTCCTCTATTTCTTTGCATTGATCACTTAGGAAGGCTTTCTTATCTCTCCTTGCTTTTCTTTGGAATTCTTCATTTAGATGGGTATCTTTCCTTCTCTCCTTTGATTTAGCTTCTCTTCTCTTCTCAGCTATTTGTAAGGCCTCCTCATACAACCATTTTGCCTTTTTGCATTTCTTTTTCTTGGGGATGGTCTTGATCACTGCCTCCTGTACAATGTCATGAACCTCCATCTAACAGTTCTTCAGGCACTCTATCAGATCTAATCCCTTGAATCTATTTGTCACTTCCACTGTATAATAATAAGGGATTAGGTCGTACTTGATTGGTCTAGTGGTTTTCCCTATTTTCTTCAATTTAACTCTGAATTTTGCAATAAGGAGTTCATGATCTGAGCCACAGCCAGCGTCTTGGTCTGATGCATAAGCACAGGCAGAATCTGGCTGAGAACACAAGCCTCGCCTTTGGTGTCCTCTGTTACATCCTGCATGTCCTTCAGTGCCCACTTCTTCCATATCTTCAGAGCTAGACACAGGAGGGGCCATTCAGGCACTCAGCTGCCCTAACAAGGAGGTGTGAAGTCAGGAATGGTATGGGAGGGTGCCCTTCCTTCCCCCCACAGCCATTCCTGCTGAGCCAGACAGCCTCTGAGCCCCTCCACACAGGCAGGCAGTGCTGTCACCCACCCTGCCAAGAACGGAGTCTGGAGTTGCCTGTGCAGGAACTGGGCGAGCTGAGTATCTCAGAACCTCCCTGACCACCCCCACCCCACCCTCTACATGGAGTGTCTTGAAGCCCACACAGCGGCATCTCTAACACATGAGCCTTGTACTTGAGCTCTCGTGCTTCGGTCAACTCTGTTGCCACCTTGAAATTCTTAACTATGGAGTATTTTACCCTTACACTTACCTTTTAAGAGTGAAATCTTATGGCCCATGGGGTGCACTATGAGCAGAGCAGATGCACACAGTACAGGCCCCGGGGCCCCAGCAGTGGAAGTGAGCAGGATGCACGTGGGGAAGAAGTGGACACAAAACCTTTCGCCTGGGTAAATGAGGGTGCTGACCCAGACAGGAAGCCATGCTTGCTTAGACCCAGAACTGAGTTCCAGTACAGAGAGCAGGCGAAGGAAAGTGAAAGTGAAGTGTGTCCAATTCTTTGCGACCCCATAGACTGTAGCCAGGCTCCTCCATTCATGGGATTCTCCAGGCAAGAATACTGGAGTGGGTTGCCATTTAGTGGCACCACACCCTCCCATCTGTGAACCGAGCTCTGCCCTGTCCTGATCCTTTCAGGATGCGTTCAGGAGGTTTAAGTCCGCCTAGCCGCCAGAAGACACCAAGGGGAGCATAGGCTAGGGTGGGAAGGGGCAAACCCCAGGACCAGGGGCAACAGCTCTCAGTCCCTTCCTTGTGCCAGGCTTGTGAAGCATCTCTACATGAACCTGTCAATAATAACCTCCCGCTATTATTTTCTCGTTTCTTTCATGCTTTCTTAAAAGAACATGTTTGTCTGTGGCTTTGTTTCCCTACGGGAAGGGAAGCAGCATAAACTCTCCATCTCCTGCAGCTTTCAGCAGGAGCCACAAGAGGGAGAGTTAGGGGTGGAGCAGGCAGAGGGGCTTCAACTGAAATATAGTGGGAAGGGGAACCAGAAACTTGCAAGGGCTTCTCACCTGCACCTCTCACCAGAGCTGGGCCTGGAATTTCCTGGAAGGCTGAGCAGTTCAAGGGTTCTCTCTCCACCTTTCCTCTCCCCACTCCTGGGCCAGTCCACAGCATCCCCAAATCCCCCATTACCTACAGCCCCGCACGGGCCCTCCCTCACAGAAGTGAGATGACCTGCATGGTGGTAGCAGTGGTGTGTGACCCCAGAGCTTGGGATCTCAGCTCACTTTGAGCAAGGGGACTTGGTGGTTTACACACCCTCCCAGCCCCAGAGAGCAGCCAGCAGCCACGAATCATGATCTGAAGAGGAGCCAGGGGGAGCGGGGTGGGGGCGGGGGGCAGAGAATGGGGATGTGAGCTGTCTAAGGTCCTGTCCTGTCCCCACAACACTAGCCCGGACTCCACCTGACACCGCGATGGCTCTGCATGGGCACATAGGACACCAGCAGTCATGGGACAGGCCAGCTGCCTCCACTGCACACTCACTCGACTAGCAGTCCCACCTCCACCGCATGATCCATTCTGACCACAGCAGTCCCACAGCTGTACCAGCCTCACCTGCTTGCTGCTCTGCTTCGCTGCCATGGCTCAGGGACCCTGGCTGAGCAGGTGAGGGTGAAGCACCAGAGGGTAAGCCTGTCTTCAGCCACCAGATCCGTCCTGATCGCTGGGCCCACGAGCCCAGCCGATATCTGAAGCTGAGCTGCCTTTAGGAGAATGACACCACAGACGCTCACCTCAAAGCTCAGACTCCTGAAAACTTACTAAACAGGCTATTTTTAGTCCTTTTTAAAAGTAGGAGGTTGGCAGGTGGGGGGTGGGGTGGGCAATTTCCTTGGTGGTGGAGTGGTTAAGAATCCACCTACCAATGCAGGAGACACAGGTTCAACCTCTAATCTGGGAAGATCCCACGTGCCATGGAACAACTAAGCCTGTGCACAACTACTGAAGCCCATGTGCCCTAGAGCCCATGCTCTGCACCAAGAAGCCACCACAATGAGAAGTTCGAGCACACATAAACTAGAGAGTAGCTCCCATTCGCCACAACTAGAGAAAAGCCCACACAGCAACGAAGACCCAGCATAGCCAAAAATAAATACATAATCTTAAAAAAAAAATTAGGAGGTTGCAGCATTCCCTGGTGGTCCAATGGCTCAGACTCTGATCTCCCAGTGCAGGGGAACCCAGGTTCAATCCCTGGTCAGAGAACTAGATCCTCTATGCTGCGAATGAAGATCCTGCGTGCCAGAACTAAGACCTGCTGCTGCTAAGTCGCTTCAGTCATGTCCGACTCCGTGCGATTCCATAGACGGCAGCCCACCAGGCTCCTCCATCCCTGGGATTCTCCAGGCAAGAATCCTGGAGTGGGCTGCTATTTCCTTCTCCAGAACTAAGACCTAGCGCAGTTGATTAAATAAATACTTAAAAGTAGGAGGCTGTTCTGTCACCAAAAGAAAACTACATTTCAATAAACTTAATCTTATTTTGCAACTTCTCACGGTTGATGCAAAAATTTTCTCATAAATATGCAGTTGGTCATAAAAAAAGAAACTTAGAAAATACAGAAACTAAAAGCCACCCACATATGTGTAGGCAATACCAATTACTACAGCATACGGCCACCATACACACATACATGTTTTTCTTCCACAAGAGCTTTGAGCCTCCACCCATCTTCCCACCAGCCTCTGTTCTGCTCACCAAGAAGACTGCACTTTGGCCTCATGAATGAGAAGTTTCCACTCAACTCAGAGGGAGGTGGAGGAGCGGAGGCTGTGAGGTTGGGGGGTTGCTGTCCAGCCTGTAGTGAGGAGAGAAGTGCCGAGTGCCCCACTCCAGGTCCAGTAACTTCAGGGGACCTCAGGGAAGATGCCTAAAGCCTCTCAAACACCTTCCCTGCAGTTTCTGTGGTTACAACCTGTCTCATGTCTTGGGGTCGGACTATAGGTTAACAAACCTTTTCTTGTTGGACGTGAACAGCGTTTCCACAGAGAACCTGTCACAATCTTGGCCTAGGTTGGTTCTCTTGTTGGACATGAAGTGTTTCCACAGAGAATCCGTTGGAATCTTGGCCTAGGTTGGTGCAGATTTAATTTTGCAGTATATTCAGGGCTCAGGGCAGTTACTTCTCAAGCTTCCTGTGTTCAGGACTACGGCGCCTCCTCATGGTCACAGAGCCTTCTCTTCCAGAGGAAGGTGTTTGGCAACATTAACCACAAAGAGACACATACTAAAAAGGAGAAAGGCCATGTCAGGCAGGGGTGGGTGTTCTCAGGGGACCAAAGAGACCTTGGACTCTCCAAGCTGGAACCCTGCCCCGCCTGCTTCTCCTTGCTAGGTATGCAGTTTTCTACTTCTGGTTGCCTGCCAGTGAGGGGCTCTCAAGACGCCTTAAGCTGGGGTGGACAATGGGCATGCTGGATGCCAGGGAACCCAAGATCCTGGAGCAGATCAGTGCAGTGTGGACAAGGGCTGGCCTCACTGAACGATTAGGCCCTGTCTATTCAGGACACCCTCTCCAGACCTCAGTGGAGGTGCTGCTGTTCCCCTGGGTTTCAGGAGGTAGACCTCCTGCCCAGAGAATGACAAAGGCCAGTTCCCCAAAGTCAGTGCAGGGTGAGCAGAGCAAGTGCTTAGGTCTCACAGGGTCCCTGTGAAGAGGAGTTTACTCCTGACCAGATCCTTCTTGGCTGGTTCTCTTTCTGTGTTATCTTCACATCAAATCACAAGGACAAGGCAATCCACGTGTTCATAGCATTACTGGCCCAGGTGCCAATGACTCTCGTTATGGTGTGCTTATCATGGGCAAGGAGAAATGGTGGCTGGGTATGACACTCCCCTGGACGAGAGAAGAGACCTCCCCTAGGTTGTGTCCCCTGTGTGACTTCAGGAGGTACTGGCATGAAGAGCACCATTTCTTTTTCTAAATATTTCAGACAACCACCGAGTTCTTTTCAGTTTTTGATTTCAGATCTTTTTGATATGATCCATTTTCAAAGTCTTTATTGAATTTGTTACAATATTGCTTCTGTTTATGTTTTGTTTTTTTTTGACTGCAAGGCACGTGGGATCGTCATGGAGTCCAGGCTCACTCTGCTTGCCACACGACAGGCCAATAAATCAAAGGCAAGGTGTTGAGGCAAAGAATATGACTTTACTCGGAGAGCTGGCAGACCAAGAAGTGTTAATTTCTTCCTTCCTGTAGCCATCCACAGGTGGACAGGTCCTGAACAAAAGCAGAAGGGCAGGGTTACCTGAGGCAGGCCATTACCTATGGACAGTATCCTTTTAGTAAACAGATCAACAGGAAGCAAAGGTTAAAGTAAAAGATCCAACATGGAGTCAGGTTTATTCTTCCCTACAATAATTCCCCACTGTCAGGGTCCAATCATATGGAAAAAGGGGTGATGAGCATTCCAATTGCTCCATCAGTTGCATCTTTTGGGGAATGTCCATCATCAGTGCCAGTGTTTCAAATGTTGAGATTTGTCTTTTGCTGTTCTTTGGAAAGTGTTCTTTGGAAAGTGGAACATGTGTAGACATAAAAATATTACAATCTAAGTGTTGAGAGTTATGTTTCATTCAGAGAGAGTCTTTTAGGACTTCAGACCCAGGAAGCAGTATCTAGTTAACAAATTAAGCACTTTTGTATTTATGGAAAGATGCAAAAGTCATCTCATTGAAATCATTCCCTCTGATACACACCTCACCATCTGGGATCACCAGCATCCTGCCTTCTCCTTCCTGAGTTTCCTCAGGGTTCACCATGGGGAGTGACTGCAGTCTAGTGGCTGGTAAAGGGCAAGTATTCTCCTCCTTCCTGAGTTTCCTCAGAGCTCACCATGGGGAGTGGCTACAGTATTATAGCTGCTAGAGGGCAGCTATTCTCCTTCCCAAGTTTCTTTAGGGCTCACCATGGGGAGTGGCTGCAGTCTGATAGCTGCTAGAGAGCAGGAAGGGGAACCTGAGTCTTGAGGGGGACTGTCTCAGCTGAGAGAACAAGATGTCCTATGGTTCCAGACAATCTTCCAATGTTCAGGAGTCAGCATTCAGCCTGCAGGATCTGGAGTTGCCAGCTCAGTCAGGTCCATGCTTTGCACTTAATTGCTATGTAGGCCTGACTGCAGGAAGTCTTTTAAATGTGCGTCTTGTCCAGCAGACTCTCAGCCACATCCTCCAAACCTGAACAAGGCCCAGCTTTGTTAAAGACTTGCTTTGCTGAGGGTCTCACTGTGAACAGGGTCCCTCTCCTGCTCTCCCACATCCCACACCTGAGTAGGGAGAAGGCAGGGGCTGGAGGCACAGTGGCTCCAAGCAAGGAGGGCAGAAGTTCACCCATTGGCCCTTGTGTCCATCCTTGGGAGCATGGTATCATGTCACTTCCAGTGGCAGGGGACCTGTGTCCCCAGCTCAAATACTCTCTTGAGGATGTGAGCCATGAGCACTAGCACAGGAAACACTGAGTGACCTGCCTAGGCTGGAAGACTAGTTCCTGGGATGTGAGACAAAGTTGGAAAGTAGCTTCTCACTGGGTTGGCCTTCTCTAGACCTAGCTTGGGGGCAGCAAGAGTAGACAAGGGGGCCCCCAGCTGGGGCAGCCACACAGTGCCTCTTGACAGTCTATGGAGACTGTGTGGCCAGAGTGACCACAAGCCTGCATTCACCCAGCGGGTGGCGTCTGAGAGATCTGTGACAGAGGAAGCCCATCATCAGATAATGGAGGGTTTTAATGATACATGGCCACAAAACCAGGAAAAATATGAAGAATCTGAGAAACTAAAGTATGGATATCAAAGAAAATCTTACTCCACTGAAGGTTCCCCTTGAGATGAGCAGGGGTAGCTCCAGGACTGCAAAGGCTTTTGTGGTTTCAAGCAGTAGAGACGCTGGTCCACAGCCAGGCGGGGGCAGGGCTGGGAGTGGGGAAGGCAGCATCTCATAGCAAGGGGGCCGGCCCTTCTGTGAATGTGGGGCTACCACTATCTGCTATCCAGGGCCACCCACTGGTGGCCCTGCCCCATGCATCCCCTCCTCCCCACAGCTGCTCCCACTCCATCCCTGCTCAGCTGCCAGCTGTCCTTTCATGCTCCCAATTCTTGCCCCTGAAAACCGGAATCAGACTGGCCACTCCGATTCCATGGCCAAACTCTCCCTCCCAAGGCACCATCCTCTTCACAGACTCAGGCCCCCAAGACGCAGCTTCTCAGGAAGCTTCTGTTGGTGCTGTGTCCATATACCCAGAGTCTCTGACTGACACCTGGGACTGAAAAGTACCAGGTGTTTCATAGGATAGGAAGCTGGGAGAGGGTGTTCTCCTTCCCCTCCAGGCCTGCGACCAGCAGCCACTAATGCTGCCTCCTCTGCCCCCACACTGCTCAGCGGGCAGATGAGCTATCTGATCACCTCTGTGAGGCCAAAGCCATCTCAGGCCCTGTCAGTGGACCAAACACGAGAGGCTTGGTTCTAACAACCAGGATACATGCCCCCAACCCCTCCACCCAGCCCCCATCAGCCACTTCTCTCCTTCTGGTTCGTGTGCTCAGCCTAGCTCCTGCTCTGTGTCCAGGCAGGACTCCCCTGACAAGGGTAGGAGAAAGGGAGGACAGGAGGGGCCTGGGAGCAGTGCATGATGGGAAGGTGGGAGTGTGGAACATTGCCCCCCCTTCGGCACTTAACAGTTTCCCAGTCCCTGAAGTTAATCACATCAAAGGGAAACCTGTTCCCCTATAGTGACAGTCACATCGAAGGATGCCCTAAAGATTTCTGGAAGAGTAAACAAACCATGTGGAAACTATGCTAATACTGTGGTGAAGTATTTGAACTGGAACTTGCATCACTTTATGTTGTTTTGTCATCTTCATCATGAGTAGACTAAAAGGGGATGCATTTAATCTTAGGCTTTATGTTAGTTTGCTTAGTTATACTGGCTGAGACTATCAACTCCCCTCCCCTTTGCCCACACAAGAACCTCTGTGATGCGAGTCTCAGCGGTGGAAGCAAACAGCAGTCATGAAGATGACAACACGGACAACTCAGCCACTGCCGACATCCTCAGCCAAGACCCCTCTATGCCATGTCACATCAGTTAGCACATGGACACCACCAGCATGCCACTGCTGATTGGACCCACAGCTCAGGGGTTAGCTTGGGGCCACCCGGTGCTGCAACCAAATCTACATTTGTCCCCGCCGGCGAGGCACAGGACACAGCAGCCAATCAGAACAGGCACCAGCGATAAAGATGTAAACATAAGATGTGACACCGTAAAACCCCTAGAAGAGAACACGGGCAAAACATTCTGTGACATAAATCATCCCACTGTTTTCTCAGGTCAGTCTCCCAAGGCAACAGAAATAAAAACAAAAATAAACAGAGGGGACCTAATCAAACTTACAAGAATAGCAGAGGAAGTCACAAACAAGATGAAAAAGACAACCTACAGAACGGGAGAAAATATTTCCAAATGATGTGACCAAAAAGGACTTAATTTAACAAGGACTTAATTTCCAAAACATACAAACTGACCAAACAGCTCAGACAGCACAAAAACCACCCAATCAGAAACAGGGGAGAAGAACTAAGCACACATGTCTCCAAACAAGTAATACAGATGGCAACAGACACATGAGGATGTTCACCATCACTAATTATTAGAGCAATGCAAATCAAAACTACAATGAGGTATCACCTCATACCCATCAGAATGGACATCATTAAAAAATCTAAAAATAATAAATGCTGGAGACAATGTGGAGATAAGTGGATTCCCACTGTTGGTGGGAATGTAAGTTGGTGCAGCCACTATGGAGAACAGTACTGAAATTCCTCAGAAAACTAAAAACAGAATTGCCACATGATCCAGTAATCCCATTCCTGGGCATATACTTGGAGAAAACTGCAATTTGAAAAGATACACATACCCCAGTGTTCACTGCAGAATTATTTATAATAGCCAACACATGGAAACAATCTAAATGTCCATCAAAAGATGAATGAATAAAGAAGATGGAGTACAGATACAACGCAATCAGTTCAGTTCAGTCGCTCAGTTGTGTCCGACTCTTTGCGACCCCTACTCATCAATAAAAAAGGAAATTGCAGTAAAATGGATATAACCAGATATTATCATACTAAGTAAGTCAGAAAGAGAAAGACAAATACCATATGATATCAGTTATATATGGAATCTAAAATATGACACAAGTGAACCTATCTATGAAACAAACAGACTCACGGACACAGAGAATAGACTGGTGGGGGCTGAGGCAGAAGAGGTTGGTGGAGCGATGGAGTGGGAGGCTGGGGTTAGCAGGTGTAGCTTTTATAAACAGAATGGATAAACAAGGTCCTATTGTATACTACAGAGAACTATATTCAGTATCCTATGATAAACCATGGAATAATATTTTTTTTAAAAAGAATGTATATATGTGTATAACTGTATCACTGAGCTGTGCAGCAGAAATTAACACACTGTAAACCAATTATACTTCAATCTTTAAAAAACACTGACTAAAAAAAAAGATGCTAGCCAATTACAACAGATACTCAATCCACGAGAACAGACTTTCCAACAGTTAGAACATGGATCAACCAGGCAGAAGAGGAGTCTACTGCAGACGCGGCCCCACAGCTGCCCCAGGCTGGCTGTGAGCCCTGGGCACCATAAGCCGGAAGTGTCACTGGAGGAAATGAGAACTGTACCCAAACAACTCCTTCTCTAGCTTCAAAATGAAGTGGCTCTGCTTCCCCTGATCATATAACTGAATGGACCCCAGGATGCCCTGGCTTGGTGCTGGGACCAGGAATATACTGGTCAGATCCCAATACAGGGGAAGTCTATGACGGCAGTTCTGGAGTGTAGTGGGCTAGGATAAGCAATGAGGAGTGCAGCAGTTTGTCCCTTTCCTCGAAGATCAGACACAATAGCCTCCAGGAGGGCAGTCACTGTTCTATAGGAGGGGAGGCCCCCAAGTTTTGTGCCTCTGCCCTCTGGCTGATGCCCACTGCTGACCCCCATGTGCCTATCTGCAGAGCGTTTCACACACATCCTGCTGGCTCAGCTGCCAAGCCCCAAGGTGAAGACTTGTGATCGTGGCTGTTCTCACAGGCACCAACAGCACCAACCCTCTGGCTCTTGGCCTGACTGCAAAGTCCAGCTGAGGCCAGCAGACATCCCATCAGCTATGCTCTACAGTGGCCCCTTTGTCACTAGTAAGCAGCAGTGTCAAGATGCAGGCCAGCGGTACTCAGCCTGGCGGACTGCTTGAATTAACAGGAAAACACTGACCCATGAACACTACCGATCCTGGGCTAGGCAGTGACTGAAACGGGCAGACAAGTGCAGAGAGCAGAGTCCACAGCACAGACAAGGTTCAGCTGTCCCCCAGCAGGGAAGGGGCCCCTTCTCTGGCCAAAGCCCTCGGGATCCCCCAGCTTAAGAATAAAGAGGCTTCAGGCACAGGTGGTGGGAACAGACTAGAACTGCTTTTTAAATCATACAGGGCAAGACACACAGGTGAGTGAAGATCAGAGGGAGTTTACCGTAAAAAGAGGGTGTCTAGGGGAACAGACAGGCTTGGGTGGAGCTGAGCCATATTGGGGCTGGGAGGCTGGGCTTAGAAACCCTGCATGCCTTTCTCCCATCTCTGCCTCCTAATTACTCAACCCCCACTCAGCAGCCTGACGCCATCTGTCCTGTGCATCTCCACACTCAGACTGTCCATTCATTCAAAGGATATTTGTTTAGCACCTGCCTCTGGCCAGGCTGTGTTCCAAGAATGCGGACAGCCGTGAGACAGACAGACAATAACCCCAGTCCTTGGGGAGCAGAAATTCTACCAGGGGCCAAATACACCCCTCCTATGGCCATCGCCTCCTGCCTAACCCTCCTCAAACCATCGGCTGGCCCTCCCAGAGCTCCAGCCTGCAGACACTTTCCATCTGAGCATTTCCCCGCCTCCAAGGAGGCCAATCTCTGGACTTACTGCCCGTCAGCTCTGGCACCCTGTGCCCTGTGTCATTCTTAGAGCATAACACCATCTGAAATGGCCTCCCCATCATCGGCATCACCTCAGTGTACCTGGCAAAGTTGTTCACGTTGAAGGAAGCTCCGAGCTGCCTTCACACCCTTTCTGTTGAGTTCCTACCACAAATTCCTGTCACAGTGGCCTGGAAGGACTCCCTGGACGGATATGGAGCAGGGGCTCGGTGGTGCCTGAGCAGGTGGACCTAGAGTGATCAGGGTAGGACAAGGACCTTGCAGCTCCAGCTCCGACCCGGATGACAGGCAGACCAGCTTCCTTCTCCATGGGACCAAAAGGGGACGAGTCTCTCACCACTGCTCAGGGTGACGACTACCCAGGAAGGGCTATCAGTTCCATGGTACCGAGCACCCTGGATGCTGTTATGCATTTTACCTGTGTGATCTCAACTCTCTGAGGCAGAATGTTTGGGCTATATGCTTGGAACAATCAACAGGAATGGTTTTAAATCACTTGAGGTAACACAGTTCAGTTCAGTCGCTCAGTCATGTCCAACTCTTTGCGACCCCATCAATCACAGCATGCCAGGCCTCCCTGTCCATCACCAACTCCCAGAGTTCACTCAAACTAATGTCCATCAGGTCAATGATGCCATCCAGCATCTGCCATCCTCTGTCACCCCTTCTCCTCCTACCCCCATCCATCCCAACACCAGGGTTTTTTCCAGTAAGTCAACTCTTCGTGTGAGGTGGCCAAAGTATTGGAGTTTCAGCTTTAGCATCAGTCCTTCCAATGAACACCCAGGACTGATCTCCTTTAGGATGGACTGATTGGATCTCCTTGCAGTCCCAGGGGCTCTCAAGACTCTTCTTCAACACCACAGTTCAAAAGCATCAATTCTTCGGCACTCAGCTTTCTTCACAGTACAACTCTCATGTCCATACATGATCACTGGAAAAACCATAGCCTTGACAAAACGGAAATTTGTTGGCAGAGTAATGTCTCTGCTTTTGAATATACTATCTAGGTTGGTCATAACTTTCCTTCCAAAGAGTGAGCATCTTTTAATTTCATGGCTGCAATCATCATCTGCAGTGATTTTGCAGCCCCCAAAAATAAACTCTGACACTGTTTCCCCATCTATTCCCCATGAAGTGATGGGACCAGATGTCATGATCTTCATTTTCTCAATGTTGAGCTTTAAGCCAACTTTTTCACTCTCCTCTTTCACTTGCATCAAGAGGCTTTTTAGCTCCTCTTCACTTTCAGTCATAAGGGTGGTGTCATCTGCATATTGAGGTTATTGATATTTCTCTCTGCAATCTTGATTCCAGCTTGTGCTTCTTCCAGTCCAGCATTTCTTGTGATATACTCTGCATATAAGTTAAATAGCAGGGAGACAATATTGAGAGACTCCTTTTGCTATTTGGAACCAGTCTGTTGGTCCATGTCCAGTTCTAACTGTTGCTTCTTGACCTGCATAAAGGTTTCTCAAGAGGCAGGTCAGGTGGTCTGGTATTCCCATCTCTGTCAGAATTTTCCACAGTTTACTGTGATCCACACAGTCAAAGGCTTTGGCATAGTCAATAAAGCAGAAATAGATGTTTTTCTGGAACTCTCTTGCTTTTTCCATGATCCAGCTCCACTCCAGTACTCTTGCCTGGAGAATCCCATGGACAGAGGAGCCTGGTGGGCTATAGTCCACGGGGTTGCAAAGAATCAGACATGACTGAGAGACTTCACTTCACTTCACCTCATTGTGCCAAGATACTCAGCTAAGCTTCACAACACAATTGTGATTAAGACAGGCCAGATCTTGCCCTTAAGAAGCAAACTCTGTAGTGGAATAAAAAACTGGAACTAGGGCTTCCCTCATGCTTAGTTCTACAGTTTATTGTGATCCACATAGTGAAAGGTGTTGGCATAGTCAATAAAACAGAAGTAGGTGTTTTTCTGGAACTCTCTTGCTTTTTCAATGATGTTGCAGATGTTGGCAGTTTGATCTCTGGTTCCTCTGCCTTTTCCAAAACCTGCTTGAACATCTGGAAGTTCACAGTTCATGTCTTGCTGAAGCCTGGCTTGGAGAATTTTGAGCATTACTTTACTAGCGTGTGAGATGAGTGCAATTGTGTGGTAGTTTGAACATTCTTTGGCATTGCCTTTCTTTGGGATTGGAAGGAAAACTGACATTTTCCAGTCCTGTGGCCACTGCTGAGTTTTCCAAATTTGCTGGCATATTGAGTGCAGCACTTTCACAGCATCATATTCAGGATTTGAAACAGCTCAACTGGAATTCCATCACCTCCACTAGCTTTGCTCGTAGTGATGCTTCTTAAGGTCCACTTGACTTCACATTCCAAGATGTCTGGCTCTTGCTGAGTGATCACACCATGGTGATTATCTGGGTTGTGAAGATCTTTTTTGTATAGTTCTTCTGTGTATTCTTGCCACCTCTTCTTAATATCTGCTGCTTCTGTTAGGTCCTTTCCATTTCTGTCCTTTATCGAGACCATCTTTGCATAAAATATTCCTTTGGTATCTCTAATTTTCTTAAAGAGATCTCTAGTCTTTCCCATTCTATTGTTTTCTACTATTTATTTGCATTGATCACCGAGGAAGTCTTTCTTATGTCTCCTTGCTATTCTTTGGAACTCTGCATTCAAATGGGTATATCTTTCCTTTTCTCCTTTGCTTTTCACTTCCCTTCTTTTCACAGCAATTCGTAAGTCTTCCTCAGACACCATTTTGCTTTTTTGCATTTCTTTTTCTTGGGGATGGTCTTGATTCCTGTCTCCTGTATAATGTCACAAAATTCTATCCATAGATCATCAGGCACTCTGTATTTAAGATCTAGTCCCTTAAACCTATTTCTCACTTCCACTGTATAATCATAAGGGATTTGATTTAGGTCATAACTGAATGGTCTAGTGGTTTTCTCCACTTTCTTCAATTTCAGTCTAAATTTGGAATGAAAGAGTTCATGATCTGAGCCACAGTTAGCTCCTGGTCTTTCTTTCTTTCTTTTCTTTTCTTTTTCTTTTTTTTTTTTTTTTTTTGCTGATTGTATAGAGCTTCTCCATCTTTGGCTGCAAAGAATATAATCAATCTGATTTCACTGTCGACCATCCGGTGATATCCATGTGTACAGTCTTCTCTTGTGTTCCTGGAAGATGGTGTTTGCTATGACCAGTGCATTCTCTTCACAGAACTCTGTTACCTTTGCCCTGCTTCATTCTGTACTCAAAGGCCAAATTTGCCTGTTACTCCAGGTGTTTCTTGATTTCCTCCTTTTGATTTCCAGTCCCCTATAATGTTAAGGACATCGTTGGGGGTGTTAGTTCTAGAAGGTCTTGGAGGTCTTCACAGAACTGTTCAACTTCAGCTTCTTCAGTGTTACTGTTCAGGGCATAGACTTGGATTATCATGATATTGAATGTTTTACCTTGAAAACGATCAAAGATCATTCTATCATTTTTGAGATTGCATCCAAGTACTGCATTTCAGACTCTTTTGTTGACCATGATGGCTACTCCATTTCTTCTAAGGCATTCCTGTCCCCAGTAGTAGATATAATTGTCATCTGATTTAAATTCACCCATTCCAGTCCATCTTAGTTCACTGATTCCTAGAATGTCGATGTTCACTCTTTTCATCTCCTGTTTGACCACTTCCAATGTGCCTTTCCTTTGACTTTGTGGATCACAATAAACTGTGGAAAATTCTGAAAGATATGGGAATACCAGACCACCTGACCTGCCTCTTAGAAATCTGTATGCAGGTCAGGAAGCAACAGTTAGAACTGGACATGGAACAATAGACTGGTTCCAAATAGGAAAAGGAGTACATCAAGGCTGTATATTATCACCCTGCTTATTTAACTTATATGCAGAGTACATCATGAGAAATGCTGGACTGGAAGAAACACAAGCTGGAATCAAGATTGCTGGGAGAAATATCAATAACCTCAGATATGCAGATGACACCACCCTTATGGCAGAAAGTGAAGAGGAACTAAAAAGCCTCTTGATGAAAGTGAAAGAGGAGAGTGAAAAAGTTGGCTTAAAGCTCAACATTCAGAAAATGAAGATCATGGCATCCAGTCCCATTACTTCATGGAAAATAGATGAGGAAGCAATGGAAACAGTGTCAAACTTTATTTTGGGGGGCTCTAAAATCACTGCAGATGGTGAATGCAGCCATGAAATTAGAAAACACTTACTCCTTGGAAGAAAATTTATAACTAACCTAGATAGCATATTGAAAAGCAGAGACATTACTTTGCCGACTAAGGTCTGTCTAGTCAAGGCTATGGTTTTTCCTGTGGTCATGAATGGATGTGAGAGTTGGACTGTGAAGAAGGCTGAGCGCTGAAGAATTGATGCTTTTGAACTGTGGTGTTAGAAAAGATACTGGAAAGTCTCTTGGACTGCAAGGAGATCCAACAGATCCATTCTGAAGGAAATCAACCCTGGAATTTCTTTTGAAGGAATGATGCTAAAGCTGAAGCTCCAGTACTTTGGCCACCTCATGGGAAGAGTTGACTCATTGGAAAAGACTCTTATGCTGGGAGGGATTGGGGGCAGGAGGAGAAGGGGAAGACCGAAGATGAGATGGCTGGATGGCATCACAGACTCGATGGACGTGAGTCTGAGTGAACTTAGGGAGTTGGTGATGGACAGAGAGGCCTGGTACTGCGATTCATGGGGTCACAAAGAGTCAGACACAACTGAGCAACTGAACTGAACTGAATTTGCTTTGATTCATGGACCTAACATTCCAGGTTCTATGCAATATTGTTGTTTATACCACTGAACCTTGTTTCTGTCACCAGTCCCATCCACCACTGGTTGTTGTTTTTGCTTTGGCTCCATCCCTTCATTCTTTCTGGACTATTTCTCCAGTGATCTCCAGTAGCATATTGGGCACCTACCGACCTGGTTAGTTCATCTTTCAGTGCCCTATATATATTTTTTTTTTCTTTTCATTCTGTTCATGGGGTTTTCAAGGCAAGAATACTGAAGTGGTTTGCCCTTCCCTTGTCTTTGACTGTGTGTATCACTTGAACTGTGGAAAATTCTGAAAGAGATGGGCATACCAGACCACTTGACCTGCCTCTTGAGAAACCTGTGTGCAGGTCAGGAAGCAACAGTTAGAACTGGACTTGGAACCACAGACTGCTTCCAAACAGGAAAGGGAGTATGGCAAGGCTGTATATTGTCACCCTGCTTATTTAACTTATATACAGAGTACATCACGAGAAACCCTGAGCTGGAAGAAGCACAAGCTGGAATCAAGATTGCCAGGAGAAATATCAATAACCTCAGATATGCAGATAACACATCTTTATGGCAGAAAATGAAGAAGAACTAAAGGGCCTCTTGATGAAAGTGAAAGTAGAGAGTGAAAAAGTTGGCTTAAAGCTCAACATTTAGAAAACGAAGATCATGGCATCTGATCCCATCACTTCATGGAAACAGATGGGGAAACAGAGGAAACAGTGACTGACTTTATTTTTTTGGCTCCAAAATCACTGCAGATGGTGATTGCAGCCATGAAATTAAAAGATGCTTACTCCTTGGAAGGACAGTTATGACCAACCTAGACAACATATTAAAAAGCAGAGACATTACTGTGATAACAAAGGTCCATCTAGTCAAGGCTATGGTTTTTCCAGTGGTCACGTATGGATGTGAGAGTTGGACTATAAAGAAAGCTGAGTGCTGAAGAATTGGTGCTTTTGAACTGTGGTGTTGGAGAAGACTCTTGACAGTCCCTTGGACTGTAAGGAGATCCAACCAGTCCATCCAAAGGAGATCAGTCCTGGGTGTTCATTGGAAGTACTGATGTTGAAGCTGAAACTCCAATACTTTGGCCACCTGATGTGAAGACGTAGCTCATTTGAAAGAGCCTTATGCTGGGAAAGATTGAGGGCAGGAGGAGAAGGGGACTACAGATGATGCGATGGTTGGATGGCATTACCGACTCAATGGACATCGGTTTGGTGGACTCTGGGAATTGTTGATGCACAGGGCCTGGTGTACTGTGGCTCATGGGGCGCAGGGAGTCGGATACGACTGAGCGATTGAACTGAAGTGAAGTGAACATGTTCAGTTGGTAAAGATTCTGCATGCAATACAGGAGACCCTTGTTCAATTCTTGCATTGGGAAGATTTGCTGAAGAAGGGACAGGCTACCCATTCCAGTATTCTGGCCTGGAAAATTCCATGGACTGTATAGTCCATGTGGTCGCAAGGAGTCAGACAAGACTGAGTTACTTTCACTTTCACATTTATGTATGTTCTAGTAAGGCTAAAGAGGCCAGTTCCAGTTGAGTACCATATAGGAATGTGTGTCCTGGACTTCTCTTCACCCCATTTAGTTTCCTTTTCCTAGTAATACCATACTTTTCTAAAGATAACACAGTTTATAGTGAAAATTAAAGCTACACTTGGAACACTTGATGTTTATTTGCTCAATTGTGTCCAATCCTTTGTGACCCCATGGACTTAAGTACACTAGGCTTCCCTGCCCTTCACTATCTCCCAGTTTGCTTGAACTCATTCCCATCAATTTGATAATGCCATCAAGACACTTGATTCTCATTATTTGCAAATTCTGTATCTGAGAATTTGCCTCTGGCTAAAATTTATCTATAACCTCCAAATCAGTATTCATAACATTTTGGTGGTCATTTGTGAATGTGTACATTCATAGAGATGTGAAAAATTGAGTCTCCCTGGATGAACATTCTTAGATGAATTTGAATAAAATTGTTTTCTTCCTGTTTCATCTCTCATACTGCAAAGAAGTTTTTTGTGTTTTTTTTTATTGTTTGTTTGTTTGTTTGTTTTTCAGTTTATTTAGTGTCCTATTTTTCTCACTTTTGCTTTTTGTTGATTCTGCTGTTAAAAATGTCCATTAAAACCTAGAACTAAAGTGCTGTCTAGTGTTCTTTAGCACAAGGAAGCTGTGATGTGGTGAGAGTACAGGTGTGTCATATAAGTTTTGTTTAGAAGTGAGTTACAGTGCTATTGACAGTGAGTTCAGGGTCAATGAACCAACCATATATATTAAATAAGTTGCCTTTAAACAGAAATACATATAAAATAAAGTTGTGTATTGTCCTATCTCTGTATTTCCCCTAAGAGCAATTCCAATTTGGTGTTTGCTAAGTAGTATCCCCAGTTCACTTAACTAACAAACTACTGCAAGTTAACTGTGTATTGTTTTCCCACAATTCTCATAAGTAACATGCAATCATTCAATAATTGCATTTGATGGTAACTTATAAGCCCCATTTTCTTAAAATTTGTTGAAATTATTAACACTTTCTCCCACCAGGAAACTCCCTACCCCTTAGCAAGAGCAGAGCTACCTGACTTTGTTTGAGTCTCCCCCTTTTATTTTATTAATTTACTGATATTTTCAATCCACATTTTCTGGTCTATTTTCCAACTGTCCCATATTCCATCCCACCATGGCTGCTTCCTTATATTGGAAGTACTTATTGCAGAGATCTTTGGATTTCTCCTTAGGCAGAATTTCTGCTCATTTATTAAAGTAGTGACTTTCTTTCTCAAGTATATGGACTTTATCAATTGTATTTCTATTACTGTCACTATTTCTCTTCTTAATTGCCCTTGCATAATTCACACACACGCTGAAAGTCAAGGGAAAAAAAAGTTTATTTCTTCTTCTTTAACTTAAACTCTCTCCCTCAAGGTACCTTGCAAAAATATCTATGAATAAATACTTGATGGTATGGATATAGTAGATCATTTCAGTTTTAGCCAGGGAGAGAAAAAAAAAAAAAAGAAAATATTGTTTAGGCTGCAGTCTGGATGATCTTGGTCATTGTTATTCAAAAATCCTTTATTATAAGATTGTTTCTCACCTCTTCCTATAAATCAACTGGTAGAGATACTATAAAATAAAGGTACAATTCTGTAAGAACAGCTGGAAAAATCTAAAATCAGAATAAACTATGGATTGAATACAACTGTAGATACTCTAAAAAGGAGTTTATAAATTTTGTTTATTTGAAGCTATGAATCATATCAATAGCTGAGGAAAATGAGGCCATTTTTCCCCCTTCTGTCAATTATATTGGACTAAATCGATTATTAACCTCTGAGCCACATGGCTCAGAGGTTAAAGCATCTGCCTGCAGTGTGGGAGACCTGGGTTCGATCCCTGGGTTGGGAAGATCCTCTGGAGAAGGAAATGGCAACCCACTCCAGTACTCTTGCCTGGAAAATTCCATGGACTAAGGAGCCTGGTGGGCTTCAGTCCATGGGGTCGCAAAGAGTCGGACACGACTGAGCGACTTCACCTTCACCTTCAAATCGATTATATCCAATACTCAATTTAGAATACTTATATGTAAAGAATTTTTTTTTAATTTAAGAGGAAATTGAAGTCAAATATACTCCACATGAAAGTGGGAAGGCTGAATCTTATTAAAATGATAAAGATTTAGGTCCAGACTTATTACTGCCTAAGGTACTAAAGAGAATATTGGATAAAATCATGAAATAATGTTCTAAGACTCAGGGTCTCAGTACATTTCTGAAACAGTAAAATGGTTGAATTTAGAAAATACAGAGTAGAGAAGCATATGATCAAATCATAGAAAAATTTTAAATTATCAAATCTAATAATCTTTAAGAAATTAGACATGGAAGCCAAAGTTACCAAAAGTCAGCATGTGTTATTTATGATAGCTTATAACCAAGAATTTAAACCTATTTGCTAAGTTTATTAAACTTAATAATTTATTTGAACTCATTTATTTGTATCCTAACAGAGTCTTTAAAATTTACTATATATTGATAGCCTAAAAGTAGAAAGTCAAGAAACACCTGGAGTAACAGCAAATTTGGCCTTGGAGTACAGAATGAAGCAGGGCAAAGACTGACAGAGTTCTGTCAAGAGAACGCACTGACCATAGCAAACACCCTCTTCGAACAACACAAGAGAAGACTTTACACATGAACATCACTAGATAGTCAACACTGAAATCTGATTGATTAATATATTTGCAACCAAAGATGGAGAAGTGCTATATAGTCACCAAAAAAAAAGACTGGAGCTGACTGTGGCTCAGATCATGAATTCCTTATTTCCAAGTTTAGACTGAAATTGAAAACAGTGGAGAAAATCACTAGGCCATTCAGGTATGACCTAAATCAAATCCCTTATGACTATACAGTGGAAGTGAGAAATAGATTTAAGGGACTAGATCTGACAGACAGAGTGCCTGATAAACTATGGATGGAGGTTCATGACAATATACAGAGGACAGGAATCAAAACCATCCCCCCTCAAAAAAGAAATGCAAAAAGCAAAATAGCTGTCTAAAGAGGTCTTATAAATAGCTGTGAAAAGAAGGGAAGTGAAAAACAAAGGAGAAAAGGAAATTCAAATTCACTAGTTTGAATGCAGAGTTCCAAAGAATAGCAAAGAGAGATAAGAAAGCCTTCCTCAATGATCAATGCAAAGAAATAGAGGGGAAAAAAAAAAAAAAAAGAATGGAGAAGACTAGAGATCTCTTCAAGAAAATTAGAGATACCAAGGGAATATTTCATGCAAACATGGACTCAATAAAGAACAGAAATGGTATGGACCTAACAGAAGCAGAAGATATTAAGAAGAGGTGGCAAAAATACACAGAAGAACTGTTCAAATAAGAGCTACACGACCCAGATAATCACAATGGCGTGATCACTCACCTAGAGCCAGACATAATGGAATGTGACGTCAAGTGGGCCTTAGGAAGCATCACTCTGAACAAAGCTAGTGGAGGTGATGGAATTTCAGTAGAGCTATTTCAAATCCTGAAAGATGATGCTGTGAAAATACTACACTCAATATGCCAGCAAACTTGGAAAACTCGCACTGGCCACAGGACTGGAAAGGGTCAGTTGTCATCGCAATACCAAAGAAAGGTAATGCCAAAGAATGCTCAAGTTCAGTTCAGTTCAGTCACTCAGTCCTGCCTGAGTTTTGGCGACCTCATGAATCGCAGCAAGCCAGGCCTCCCTATCCATCACCGACTCTCAGAATTCACTCAGACTCACGTCCATTGGGTCCGTGATGCCATCCAGCCATCTCATCCTCGGTTGTCCCCTTCTCCTCCTGCCCCCAATCCCTCCCAGCATCAGAGTCTTTTCCAATGAGTCAACTCTTCGCATCAGGTGGCCAAAGTAATGGAGTTTCAGCTTTAGCATCATTCCTTCCAAAGAAATCCCAGGGCTGATCTCCTTCAGAATGGACTGATTGGATCTCCTTGCAGTCCAACGGACTCTCAAGAGTCTTCTCCAACACCACAGTTCAAAAGCATCAATTCTTCAGCGCTCAGCCTTCTTCACAGTCCAGATCTCACATCCATACATGACCACTGGAAAAACCATAGCCTTGACTAGATGGACCTTGGTCGGCAAAGTAATGTCTCTGCTTTTGAATATGTTATCTAGGTTGGTGATAACTTTTCTTCCAAGGAGTAAGCGTCTTTTAATTTCATGGCTGCATTCACCATCTGCAGTGATTTTGGAGCCCCCAAAAATAAAGTCTGACACTGTTTCCCCATTTATTTCTGTAGGTCTTCATAGAACCATTCAACTTCATCTTTTTCAGTGTTACTGGTTGGGGCATAGACTTGAATTACTGTGACATTGAATGGTTTGCCTTGAAATGAACAGAGATCATTCTGTCATTTTTGAGATTGCCTCCAAGTTCTCTATTTTGGACTTTTTTGTTGACCATGATGACTACTCCATTTCTTCTGAGGGATTACTGCCCACAGTAGAAGATATAATGGTCATCTGAGTTAAATTTATCCATTCCAGTCCATTTGAGTTGGCTAATTCCTAGAATGTCGACATTCACTCTTGCCATCTCTTGTTTGACCACTTCCATTTGCCTTGATTCATGGACCTGACATTCCAGGTTCCTATGCAATATTGCTCTTTATAGCATCAGACCTTGCTTCTATCACTGGTCACATTCACAGCTGGGTATTGTTTTTCTTTTGCTCCATCCCTTCATTCTTTCTGGAGTTATTTCTCCACTGATCTCCAGTACCATATTGGGCACCTACTGACCTGGGGAGTTCCTCTTTCTGTATCCTATCATTTTGCCTTTTCATATTGTTCATAGGGTTCTCAAGGCAAGAATACTGAAGTAGTTTGCCATTCCCTTCTCCAGTGGACCACATTCTGTCAGACCTCTCCACCATGACCCACCCATCTTGGGTGGCCCTACGGGCATGGCTTGGTTTCATTGAGTTAGACAAGGCTGTGATCCTAGTGTGATTAGGTTGACTAGTTTTCTGTGATTATGGTTTCAGTGTGTCTGCCCTCTGATGCCCTCTTGCAACACCTACTGTCTTACTTCGGTTTCTCTTACCTTGTATGTGGGATATCTCTTCACGGCTGCTCCAGCAAATCACAGCCGCTGCTCCTTACCTTGGATGAGGGGTATCTCCTCACTGCCGCCCCTCCTGACCTTGAACGTGGAATAGTTCCTCTACACCCTCCTGTGCCCATGCAGTCACTGCTCCTTGGATGTGGGGTTGCTCCTCCTGGCTGCCGTCCTTGGCCTCCGGCGTGGGGTAGCTCCCTCCAGCCACCGCCCCTGACCTTGGACATGGGGTAGCTCTTCTTGGCCGCTACTGCACAATTGCATTCATCTCACATGCTAGTAAAATAATGCTCAAAATTCTCCAAGCCAGGCTTCAGCAATACATGAACCATGAACTTCCAGATGCTCAAGCTGTTTTAGAAAAGGCAGAGGAACCAGAGATCAAACTCCTAACATCTGCTGGATCATCAAAAAAACAAGAGAGTGCCAGAAAAACATTTATTTCTGCCTTTATTGACTATGCCAAAACCTTTGACTGTGTGGATCATAATAAACTGTGGAAAATTCTGAAAGAGATGGGAATACCAGATCACTTGACCTGCATCTTGAGAAACCAGTATGCATGTCAGGAAGCAGCAGTTAGAACTGGACATGGAACAACAGACTGGTTCCAAATAGGAAAAGGAGAACATCAAGGCTGTATATTGTCACTCTGCTCATTTA
The DNA here is from genome assembly GCA_006408695.1 of Aepyceros melampus. Classification (NCBI taxonomy): domain Eukaryota; kingdom Metazoa; phylum Chordata; class Mammalia; order Artiodactyla; family Bovidae; genus Aepyceros; species Aepyceros melampus. Next base: position 111,288 of record SJXQ01010804.1, on the reverse strand, counting down.
ACTTATATGCAGAGTACCTCATGAGAAATGCTGGACTGGACAAAGCACAAGCTGGAATCAAGATTGCTGGGAGAAATATCAATAACCTCAGATATGCAGATGACACCACCCTTATGGCAGAAAATGGTGAAGAACTAAAGAGCCTCTTGATGAAGGTGAGAGAGGAGAGTGAAATAGTTGGCTTAAAGCTCAACATTCAGAAAACTAAGATCATGGCATCCAATCCCATCACTTCATGGGAAATAGATGGAGAAACAGTGGAAACAGTGGCTGACTTTATTTTTGGGGGCTCCAAAATCACTGCAGATGGTGACTGTAGCCATGAAATTAAAAGATGCTTACTCCTTGGAAGAAAAGTTATGACCATCCTAGACAGCATATTACAAAGCAGAGACATTACTCTGCCAACAAAGGTCTGTCTAGTCAAGACTATGGTTTTTCCAGTGGTCATGTATAGATGAGAAAGTTGGACTATAAAGAAAGTTGAACACTGAAGAATTGATGCTTTTGAACTGTGGTGTTGGAGAAGACCCTTGAGAGTCCTTTGGACTGCATGGAGATCCAACCAGTCCATCCTAAAGGAGATCAGTCCTGGGTTTTCATTGGTAGGACTGATGCTAAAGCTGAAACTCCAATACTTTGGCCACCTGATGCATAGAGCTGACTCATTTGAAAAACCCTGATGCTGGGAAAGATTGAGGGCAGGAGGAGAAGGGGACAAAGGGGATGAAATTGTTGGATCACATTACCAACTCAAGGGACATGGTTTTGGGTGGACCCCGGGAGTTGGTGTTGGACAGGGAACCTGGCGTACTGCAATTCCTAGGGTCACAAAGCGTCGGACACGACTGAGCGACTGAGCGACTGAACTGAACAGAACCGAACACATCCTTTCATATTGGTTCATTTTGTTTCATATGAAGGAGAAACAGTTGAGTTTGTAGAATTAATTTATTTGTGTTTCTAAGTTGGCTGAGTAATGCATTGTAGCCTTCAAAAATGTTTGTTGTGGTGGAAATGAGCTACTCTCCCACAAACTTCACAACATATTTTAACAAAAGTATGTCCCAAGTTCTCTGCCACCCATACTGACATTTATTAATCATGTTTATTAGCAAGCAAGCACAAAATCATTCAAGCCTTTCATTCTGTCAGCTTGAATGAACAGCTATGTCTTATTAGTTGTCCTGACCACATCTTAAAAAATTCATGTAAATCAGATCCTCAACTTTCCAGAACCAGGCAGGATTTTATAACCACTGGCGTTGTCATCACAGATTCATATAAACCAAGTGGTTGAACACAGTGTTTTTAAAAGTAAAGCCTCTAGTGCCATCCTCATGTTTCTGTCCTACCTCTCTAGGTTTCTATATACTGCTGTTCTATGTATCTGTTTGTGGGAAATGTTGCAAAAAATTTTAGCCATTTCACACGACTGAAACACATTCAAATTTATCAAAGAAAACATATTTGAAGTATTTATCATGCTAGTCAATGGAACATTATTTTTACCAACAAAAATCCATTTCTTACATTTGCAATATTAATTTTATAAATGTAGGTTGTTGATCAGATTTAGATTAAAAAAACTTGTAAGAGCTATCTCTGACAGTTTTTATGAAATAATGCTAAACAGCTATGCACAGACTATGTATTCTGAATTAACCTGCTAGCTGTTCAAGGTTATATTTTAACCAAGATAACACTCACATAATACCACACTGTATATAATAAAGTATTTTAAAGTTATTGCAAATATTTTAGAAATTAGTCTCATTAAATCACAGAAATATCATTACTTTATTAATATGGAGGAGTGGGAAGAAGTGTGGAGATTAATGGATTAAGATGTTCAAAAATGCAATTTATTATCAAAGGGAAGCTATATTTTGCATCTTAAAAATATATCAAAAACACTATTAAAGTGTGTGACATTTCTGAGATAGTAAATTTATTTTGGGGCAATGAAAGAACAGTGAGTACCAGTTAAGTTGCTCAGTCATGTCCGACTCTTTGCAATCCCATGGACTATAGCCTTCCAGGCTTCTCCATCCATGGGATTTTCCAGGCAAGAGTACTGGAGTGGGTAGCCATTTCCTTCTCCAGGGGATCTTCCTGACCCTGGGATCGAACCAGGTCTCCCACATTGCAGGCAGACACTTTACCATCTAAGCCACCAGGGAAGCCCTAATGAAAGAACATCCTCATTTAATTGACTTGAAGATAACAATATAAGGGAAACAAATATAAAGTATAATTTTAAAATGAGTACTGTTAATGAAATAGGAGGGAAGAGGGCAGGGCACAAACTTTAAAAGAATGACATAGCTATGGGGATATGACAAACTGGTTAGAACCCACTAGGCCCATGATGGCAGATTTGGCTTTCAATAAACCTTGATCCTCTTTATACTCTCATTGCAATTCATTAGCATCCCAGCTGGCACTAGTGGTAAAGAGCCCTCCTGCCAACACACGAGCTATAAGAGACATGGGTTCGACCCCTGGGTGGGGACGATCCCTTGGAGAAGGGCATGGCAACACATTCCAGTGTTCTTGCTTGGAGGATCCCATGCACTGAAGAGCCTGATGGGCTACCATCCATAGCACTGCAAAGAGTCAGACATGACTGAAGCTACTTAGCATGTAAACCTTCATCCTCTTTATACACCCATTGTAAAGTATTAGCATTTAAATGACACACCCACAGTACCATGACAGTTCTGAAGTGAAAAGTGAAAGCGTTAGTCACTCAGTCCTGTCAGACTCTTTGTGACCTCATGGACCACAGTCTGTGGAATTCTCCAGGCAGTAATACTAGAATGGGTCACCATGCTCTTCTCTAGGGGATCTTCCTGACCCAGGAATCAAACTCACATCTCCTGCACTGGAGGCATATTCCTTACTATCTGAGTCACCAGGAAAGCAGGACAGTTCTGAGCCAACCATAAAAGGTCAAAGAGTGGGCAATGGCCCAGTTCCTGGAAATCCCCACCACTTCCATAATATAGTTGAAATAATCATCCCACTCATTAGCCTATGAAATTATCCAGCCCATAAAAACTAACCACTTCATATTTCAGGGCCTCTCTGCACCTTTTGAGATGGCCCACACTCTGTCTATAGAATATGTTTCTCTCCAAATAGACCCCCTTTTTACCTATCATTTTGTCTCTCACTGAATCCTTTCTCTATGGTGAGATACATCAAGAACCTGATCTTCACTGTCTTGAGACCAGGTGTGCATGCTCTCAATTAAAAGACTTCAGGTTCAAGTCCCAACGAGTTGTGCAGTTTCATTATTATCCCCACTTTACAGTTGACAAACATATGTCACATCATTTAATATCAGTCAGTTCAATATACAGTTCAGCAAATATACCAGTTTTTGATAAAGAGTTTCAAATATAGTTAATTATATTACCCTTCATAATGTATTCTTTATGGATTGTAAAAGATTGATGTAAATTACTTAGTTTTTAAGTAGTATCTCACACAAATCTACATTTAAGAAATATTAACAGGGAGGCCTGGCATGCTGCAGTTCATGGGGTCACAAAGAGTCAGACACGACTGAGCGGCTTGAACTAAACTGAACTGAATAGATAATACAGTTTAAAATGTTAATACAGTTCAAATTGTTGTTGTAGTTCAAATCTAATTGTTGAATTGACATTGAGTTTGCAAGAAAAGGATATAAATTGACAGAAAATAACATACCAGTGAGCTGATTTCCAGAGGCAAGTTTATTTTTCCTTTGAAAGTAGTATGTCTAACAGTTCACCCCTCTGTAAAAAAAGAGAATCTACTGTATTTACTTTTTCCTGACTTTGTGTAACTTTAGGGAAATCCATTTGGAACTCATTCTCAATAGAATAGTGATAAATACATGTTAAGCACTGTAATAAAATTATTACCAACATTATTAGCATTTGCAATGCACTTAAAACCTTGTTAATATTTTGATATCTATTAATTATTTTATTAGATCATCCTGTTGAAAATGACTCCTATTTAACTTTAATTTTCACTTTCAAATGCAATGCGAAGATTAATAATTTTATGACATAAAAATTTTTAGAATGTTATTTAATTGAATTTCTATACAATAATATACAAAATGGAATAACTAAGATGATAAAACAAGATACAATCTAAGTGCCTAAGAAATTTATTTTCAAGTGAGTATTCATTTGTTCCCTATTCTAAAATAAATCTGAATTTTAACAGTCCCCCCCTACCCCGCCCCAAAAGTTAATGGGATTTCATTCACTGTATAAGAAATGTTTTAGGAAGAAAAAAAAAAAAATCTATCATTCTGAATGTTGACAGCACAAACTTTGTCCCAGATAAGAAATGTTAGAAAAATATTTTTTTAAATGCAGGAAACTTTTCTTTGTTTAAGCTGAATTGATCACTCTGATAGATACAGAAGAAAGTAATTTCAATGCTTAAGAAGATTAAATGCTAATCATTCCCTCTCTTGAGGGGCTTCTTTATTTTCCTTTTTGTGTTGTTTTTTTCTTTCTGCCTAAATCTTTAGAGATTGAAACAGATTTAAGACGGAAATGATAACTTGAGGGTGTTTTTTAGCACATAATTTAATCATACATATAAGGAAAAGGAACAGGATAAGCATGAGGCATACTGTATCTTCAGTTTGAATAAAATTCAATGACCAGAAGAACACTTCAAAAACAAAATCATATAAAATATTTAAAAGATTTTGATGCTAACAAGGATTGAGAAAGCTGTTGAGGTCAGAATAAGTGCAGAATCATATGGTACAATGCTGTCACTGTGCTGTCAACATGCTCAAGGAGGAACCTTGAAGTCTAAAACACACAATGGCATTTTAGTCTCCATGTAATCTGAGTGACCTTTTCGAGTCTAAGTCAAATTAAGTCACTCCTCTAATGGCTTCTTGTCTCCTTCAGAATAAATCCAGGTCCTTCGCTGGGTTTCATCTGCCCCTCTCCTTCTCTGATGGCTCCTCCCTTCTCCATGCTCTTGCCACACTGGCTTTCAGATGTGTCTTTGAATATACCACCTCTTCTAAGCCTCAGGGACTTTGTCCCCACTGTTCCCTCTGCCAGGAAAATTCTTATGTTGGCCAAATAAAGCCAGATCTCAATTCTTTGTTTCAGTCAGTGCCTAGTCAGGAATGCAGAAGCCCCTCTAGATAATTCAAACAGAGAAATTAAATGATAGTACATGCATACAAAAGAGAAGGGCTAGGAGGATAAAACAGAAAGGATATTACCCAAAGATTAAAACCTGTTGCCATCTGTGTTAGGTAGAATACTGCTCTCATATCCATGTCCTAATTTCTGAAAACTGTGAACATGCTATGTGAAAGCAATCTGCAGTTCCATTGCAGGTGGAATTAAAAGTACTAGTAGCTGACCTTAAAATAAGGAGAGTGCCTTCCATTATCCAGTAGGCAGAATATATGTGTGTATGTGTTCAGTCATGTCTGACGCTTTGCAACCCCATTGAATATAGCCTGCCAGGCTCCTCTGTCCACAGAATTTTCCAGGCAAGAATATTGGAGTGGAAATACACCTTTTCCTACTACAGAAGACAGAATGTATACTGAACCCTTGAACAATGTGGGTTTGAACCACATGGGGCCAGTCATAGTGGGATATTTTTCAGTAGTACTACAGCCCTACATGGTCCCTGGTTGGCTGAATCCACAGATGTGGAGGAATCGTGTATATGGATTGCCTACTATAAATTACAAGGGGAATAGCTCCTGAGTTGTTCAAGGGTCAACTGTAATTACATTGGTTGTTATAAGTGGAAGAGGGAGGTAGAAGTGTTGAGAGATTTTAAGATGCTACTCTACTAGTTTTGAAAATGGAGGAAAGAGTGCTATCAAGATATACAGCAATCTCTCAAGGCTGGAAAAACTGTGGAACCAATTCTGCACTAAAACCTCCAGAAGGAAAATAGCACTGCTAACATCATACTTTTAGTCTAGAGGGACCTAGTTTGGATTTCTTACCTCCAGAACTGAAAGAAAATACATTTGTATTGTTTTAAGCCACTTAATGTAGTGATTTGTTACAGTAAAACTAATACACTACCCTGGAACCTATAAAACCATATGCCTATCTGAGCTGGTGGTAAGGCAAACTATGTAAGTATCTCACACACACACACACACACACACACACACACAATTCAGGACCTGCAATTTCCTTATTTATAATAGTTTTGATTACTATAGGCTGCTTCATATTCGCTGGGCTTTTATATTCATTTTTAGGTTTTAACTTCCAACTGTATGTTTATGGTTCTCAGTCTATTATTTTATTCCTGAATGCTCTATAGTGTCAAATTTATTTATCTTTTTTTTTTCTGGATTTTTTTTTTTTTAATGGATGTTCATATTAGGCTTCCCTGGTAATCTCGACACTAAAGAATTCACCTGCAATGCAGGAGACCTGGGTTCTGTCTCTGGGTTAGGAAGATTCCCTGGAGAAAGAAATGGAAAACTACTCCAGTATTCTTGCCTGGAAAATTCCATGGACAGTGGTGGGCTACATACCGTCCATAGGGTTGCAAAGAGTTGGACACGACTGAGCAACTAAGATGCGGCTAACCCAAACTCATTATGTTCAAAGTAAGACTCAGATACTAAAAATAAGCCTGTATTTATCCTGCTTACTCCTTAAATTCCCAAGTCTGCCTTCCTTTGTATTCCTTATTTTGTTGAAAGGCCTACTATCACTTGATGGTTTAAATTCAAATGTGAGACACATATTCCAGCATGTATCAATCATAACCTATGTGCTATTTTATACCCTGTTTTTTCACTTTTCCCTTCCTCATCATTGAAATCATGCTAACTCCCACTGTGCTAAATATTCATGCCTGGACAATTGCTTTTCTTACTTCTTGTACTGCCTTCCATTTTCAATAAGTGGTTTTCATTCTTGCCTGCCTCCATCTTTTGAACAATTTTTGACTTTTACATTTTGACAGGATCTTACCAGTTCCTCCTTCAAATGATAGAATTTCAGAGGCCCTGTTTCTTAGTCTCCCGGGCAGTTAGTCTGTAGATTTGTGATGTGGATGCACCACCTAGACACATATGGATGCGATTCTAGCTCTGTAGTGCGCGGTGAGGTGGCTGTTATGCTGAGAGAGGTGGTAGCAGCTGTGGCGGCACAGGTTTCAACATCAGGCTGTTCTTTTGCAGAGTCTGGGTTGATTACTGTCACCAAGGGAAGGCTCGTCCACTAACCTAATGTATAGTGAAGTTCAGAACATTCCTCCAGTAAATTTAATCTCAAACCTGTTTCTCTAGACATCTCATTGATTCTGTGAGCTAATATCCTTTAGCAAATCTTTTGCTAGTTAACTAACCATAGTTAGTGTTAGTGTTAGTTGCTCAGTTGTGTCTGACTGTTTGCGTCCCCACAGACTGTAGTCACCAGTTTCCTCTGTCCATGAGATTCTCCGGGCAAGAATACTGGAGTGGATTGCCATTCCCTTCTCCAGGGGAATCTTCTCGATTCAGGAGTCAAAACCAGGCCTGCCGCATTGAAGCCCAACTAGCCATAAATGTACAGAATTATTTTATATTCTACATTATGACTAGATGATCTTTAAAAGTGAAAATTGAATTCTACTGACAAACTTCATCACTAGTGAGTTACTTCAGTGATACACAACAAGATAAAGTCCTGGCTGCTTTAAACTACATACAAGCTTCTCTGTAACCCCACTTCCATCTTGGTTTCTATTCTCTCTCATCTTGTGCTCCTTGTTTAGTTTTACAAACTTGAGATTCTTGCTCCTGATTCTATCTAAAATTTTCAGCTCCTCTCCTCAATCACTAAGTTCCTGCCAGTTTTCTAAAACTCAAACCAAGCATAATCTCCTCCAAGCAGCCTACTCAAGAAGTTGTAGAGGAGACACAGGGGCACAGAGAATTGTATATAATGAAGAAAATATTATAGCAGAGGACATTTAAGGGAGCTGTGAAGTCACAGAAGAGTGACACCTTGCCCAAAACAGGATAGTGGACTTGGGTAAAGAAATGACTACTTCTTGAGTTCCTTGACATAGGTTAAAAGTACCCTTATCAGTTAAATGCGTGTATTCCCCATACCTAGCTGCGCCTGCTATCTAATACATTCATACATGCTTGAGTGATTTTGGTATGAATATGAGTACAACTATATGTGATTCAAATTATATTTATAACCAAAACAGGAAGAGACAAGGATAAGGAATATGATTTTTTTCTCAAGGCAGAGGGAACACTAGAGACATTTTACTTCTTTTAAGATGGTTTGTGAGAAGGAAAATCTGTGAACAAATAGGTTTAGAAAATATAGCAGAATGCCTCTTTTCTTGGAGATTTACTATATTCATTGGAATATTAAAGATTATGATAAATCATGCAGTATTAAAAATGTCTAAGTTTATTTCACCATTTTTTAGCACGCATACTAACGGGTTAAGGAAAGAGGGTTCTGAGGAATTCTGCTAAATGATGGTGTATAGGTAAAAACAGAGCCGACAATGTCTCTCACTATTATTTTGTCTGTCATTTTCAGGACGGTGATAATGGGAGTCTGTTTTATTATTCCATTATTACACCTTTTTCCAATGTTCAGAAAGCTGTACTTTAAATGTTTTATTTGGGAAAAGAGCATAGTGCTTTTAGCCCTGATCAGAATCAATGATGGCATTGCTAAGCCTCAGCAAAAGATATTTGAAGTAAACTTCTTCCTTCAACCCATTCATTTAAAATTGATCTTTCAAAATTGACCCAGGCAGCTGTCAACAATCCTCACTTTAATACAGATTTGACTCAATTTCAAATAAACCAAATAATCAGCCTTCTGAAGCAGGGAAAGGAAAATTAGCAGACAGTAAAATTGACACTCTTGAAGAATAATTTGTTTTAAAATGATGACTATCATAGTTTTCATTAGTGTACACTTTACATAGAAGCTATGTGTCTGTAAGAAACTGATTTCTTACCAAAATTGCAACCAGAACTTTTTTTTCCCCAAAATAACTATCTATGGAAATGTGGCAACCTTGTTGGAAAATGTACATGGAAAAAAAAGCATGTTTCATATATTAGTAATTACTAATTTTTCTCTCTCAGAGATTTCTTGTTGATTCTTTCCCTATGTATTAATTCTTAGCTTGGAAAAATGACCACCCAAAATAAGACATTTCTGTATTTTTCTTACTGCTAGATGTGACTACCTTCTAGTCAATGAGACATAAGTTTTAGTGTGTAAGTTGTAGTAATTTCCTTAGGAGAGCTCTGCACACACCTTTCCTGTGTGTGTGCAGAAAACTCTATTAGAGAAGAAACATTGTACCAGGAGAGTAAGGGTCACATTATAGAGGTGGGAAATGAATACACTGGCAGAATCCCAGCTGTAGTATTAATAGATTGCTTTTCCAAAAATGAGCTAAGTAATACTTTACATCTCAAACAGAGTTCCGAACCTGTTGCTTGTTGCTGTTGCCACCACCTATAATGAAGAAGAGTGGTTTCCTTTCCACTGGAAACTGAGTGAGACTGTGATGAACTGCAGGGAGAGAACATGGTGAAAGTGACACTACAAGACTAGATCATAAAAGGAGATGTAGCGTCACCTGGGCTCTTCCTCACTTATTCTTAGGACTCAGCCCCATGCCGTGAAGAGCATATTTGAAAAGACAGCATGAGAGAGACACAACCGCCAGATTTATGCTAAACACAGTCTCGTATAAATTCAGCCCCCCGTCTGAATTTTTGGCTGATGCTCAACACCAGAGCAAACAAACACACAGTCCTGACTATGAACCATTTGAATTCCTCACACACACAGACTGAGTGTGGTTGTTTTACGTCACTGCATTTGAGGGCAATTTTGCTACAGAATTAGGTAAAATGAAAGAATGCATTACTTGGGATTTTGTGGTTTAGTACTGCCATTATAAAACCTGAAATAAATGGCTCTACTGTGAAAAATAAATAAATATTATCATATTTAAGCTGTTATTCAGGGTTTGTTAGTTTGACTACTTAGAGTTGACAGTAACCCAGTCTTTGCTTGTGCTCTTCCTTCATGCCATGTGCATGTCCATTACCCAAATCTCTATCTTGAATGCGGATATTGCCATGAGCTCCAGATTTGTGCAGTCAACTGCTTACAGGAAGATCGGATGCAACATATATAACTCAACTCAAACTCTTTTACATTTCTCCACAATCTAACCTACTTTTCATATTCTATACATTGGTTAAAGACATTATCAAACACTCAGTCAATTAAAAAACTAGGTGTTCCTCCTTTCCTCTCTTCCATTCATATACTTGTCCAACTTCAAAACCAAGCTCCATTGATTCTGCTTACTAAGATTTTCCCTTCTTCAGTACACATTTCAGTTCAGTCATTCAGTCATGTTCAACTCTTTGTGACGCAATGGACTGCAGCATGTCAGTCTTCCTTGTCTATCACTAACTCCGGGAGCTAGCTCAACTCATGTCCATTTTGTCAGTGATGCCATTCAACCATCTCATCCTCTGTCATCCCCTTCTCCTCCTGCCTTCAATCTTTCCCAGCATCAGGGTCTTTTCCAAGGAGTCAGTTCTTCGCATCAGGTGGCCAAAGTATTGGAGTTTCAGCTTCAAAATCAGTCCTTCCAATGAATTTTCGGACTGATTTCCTTTAGGATTGATTTGTTTGTTTTCTTTGTAGTCCAAGGGACTCTCAAGAGTCTTCTCCAACACCACACAGTTCAAAAGCATCAATTTTTCAGCACTCAGCTTTCTTTATGGACCAACTCTCACATCCATACATGACTAATTCCTGGAGTATTTTACACACTCATAAATATTTTTGGAATCAGTTAACTACTGAACAGTTTATTGGCTTAAATTTTTCACCAACTGTTTCCCTTTCCACCATTTATTCTAACAATGAGAAAAAGTATCCATAGCTTCTTTTGTTTACTTAGTACTATTCTCTGTTATAAAATTTACCTTTTTTGTAATCATGCAAATATATGGTAATATGTGCTCAGTCGTCTCTGATGCTTCTCGACCCCATGAACTGTAGCCTGCTGGGCTCCTCCATCCTTTGGATTTTTCAGGCAAGAATATCGCAGTGAGTTGCTATTTCCGTTTCCAGGGGACCAATCCAGGGATTGAATCTGTGTCTCCTGTGCTTCCTGCGTTGTCAGGCGGATTGTTTACCACTGTACCACCTGTGAAGCTCCATACTTATGACAACATTCATTTATCCAATCCAGGGCAAAAAAAGATTCACCATGAAGTTAATGAGGCTTAAGCTGTAGGGCCACTTAATTACATGACCTCGTCTAAAATCATGTATCTAATTTTTTTTCCTTGATTTTTATTCTTCTTCTAAACACAGTTTCCCAAATTATATACATGCCCCACAAAATCTGAAAATTTCCCTGTTACAATTAGAATTTATTAAGTACCTACCATTCGACAGAGACTGTACTACATCTGCACAAATTCAGCAAAAAATAAAAGTATTTAATTCTAGATAATAATATTTCTTCAAGACATGCAGGAGGTCATGCTCACTACACATCAGATTATCACAATTTCTTTTAATGTATGATCTCTCTATCCTCTTACGTATTCTCTTCATTATTAACAGAATTAATCTCAGACTCTTAGAAATCTAATCTCAACATGCCCTTTTGGGCCACATAGCCTGCAACTGCTCATTTCCTAAATACTCGTTTACTCTGCTAACTATATGTTCAAAGTAAACTAAGCTTTTCCTTATTATTATTATATTAATAACATTATATTAATATATTAACAATGCTCTGGTTGTCTCTCTGCTTAAGTTCTTTTTCTCCAGCATCCAGTTTTTATACCATGTAAAACATTCTCCAGCTCAAACTGGCAGCCTTAATACTACTTCCTTTGCCTTCTGAGTAATTTGATCATACTTTTTGAATGGTGTTCATCTCACTGTTTTAACTAGGAGATAGTAGTTAGAACTGTATTCACTGATTGAAAACACAGTATTGACAGTAGTGACTCAATTATTTTGTGTGCTCATCTAGACTTTTTCTCTACCCATTTCTCCTCTGCTATTGTCCAGGAAACATGGTTTGTGCATACTGCTTAATTATAGCTCCTTTCCCCTCTAGATTCTGCTTGAGTTCAGCCAAGTGGATGTACTGTCTGGAAATTAATATTTGAAAGGAGAGGGAGCAGTTGGAGTGCATATTCTCTCTTTACTTTCTGCCTGGCCTTGGCAGTGGCTCTATCCTTCTGCCTGTAACCTCATATCCTGTTGAGTGACCTTTCTGCTGATCCCAGCTCTTGCTTCTTGTCAAGTTCTGACATCATCTCCCGCCTTTTGTCATGTCAGGCAAGCGAGAGGTAATGACTTTCTACTCTTGCTGGACCAGCATGCTTCATCATCTTTACTTTAGTTCCTTTAACCTTGACCTCACCATTAAAAATAGTTCCTTTGTTACATTCATTACATTAAAAAAAAAAAAAAACCCCCTTTGAGGATTTTGCTCCCTGCAAGAGTATTGGGTATCAAGTTTGAACTCAGATTACAACCTTAAAAATGCATCTCATTATCTGTCTTTCCTTGTAATGACAAGTACTTTTGACAGAATGAAGAAGGAAAATCATGCCAAAATTAAAAATTGAATAAGTACTTTTTTCCTATTAAAACATTCCCTTATTGACAGTTGGCATTAGATTATTTTATATTAGCCCTTGCATATCTATTTATATCTTCATACTATACCATGTTTTTATGAAAGTGTGAGTTTTACTGTCCTCTTAGAGAAAAGAGGGAAAAATGATTATGTCCTTCATATAAGAACTTTTTTGCCATAAATAGCTCTTTCATTTCAGAAATATTTGTCACAGAGTGGATTTCAGGAGGAAATTTAGTTTTAGAGCAGAGTTGAGGGAAATAATACTTGACCAGGAGTCAGAAGCTAAGTCATAGTTCTACCTCTAAGAAATCACTTTTGTGACCTTTCTAAACTCTTAGTTTTCTCATTATGAAATGGAAGCTCTAAGGCACCACATCGTTGGCTTCTTTTCAAAAGGTTTACAATTTTGGAATTCTGTGAGAAATTTTTAGTTATAAAGAATTTTTCCTGGGAAAATTCAATTGATTTTAGGTTCTGAAACTATCACAAATCTCTCCCCATTGGCATGGCTTGGGGCAAGTTTTTGAAGAAATCATATACCCAGGGGAGATGTCAAAGGTTTAAGGTACTGCCCTTAGAATCATTTCTAGCCTTCTGATGAAGTTACAAACAATGGAAAACCTTAAACTGATTGAAGGCTGCCTTGAAATCCTGAAAGGAAGAGCTAGATGGACCAGAACAACCTCCTTTTAAAGTGACATTTACTTTTACTCCTCATTGCTTTGAGACCATCATCGCTTGCGTTTTGGGTTGAAATGTCATGGCAACAGCCCTAGCTAAATCGTGGTACTGGAAGCCATATTCAAATATCAGAGTGTTCACAGACTCTGTGTCTAAGTGCTCACCATGCATGAGTAATTGAAAGACCACTAGATCAACATAGTGATGCCTCCAGCTCTGTTATTAATGACTTGCAATATTCTCATTTACTGTCACTAATATAATACAAGAATCTGCCTAATAAACTTGAAGGAAAAAAATAAAGGGATAAAATTAATTAATATGTGTAAACATTCTTAAAATAGTACTTTTTAAGTGGCAAATGGAGAAAGAAATGGCAACCCACTCCAGTATTCTTGCCTGGAGAATCCCAGAGACAGTGGGCCCCCGTCTATGGGGTCGCACAGAGTCAGACACGACTGAAGCAACTTAGCAGCAGCAGCAGCAGCAAGTGGCAAATACAGAGTTTTTTTACTTTAGTAGTGAAAGTTTTGAAAGAAGTTTGTATTATAATCATTCTTTTTAATTTGTTTTTCCTGCTAAACAGGAGAACTCATGACTAGTAGTACTTAGAATAATCAGAGCCTGGGCCTCAAAAATGGAACAAAGTAGGCAGTTGCTTCTCAGACTCAATGATGGGGTTGCTGTTATTCTAACTTACTTCCCTTTTCCTGTTAAATGTAATGCCATGGATATTATGGCTTCTCGGGTGGCACAATCGGTAAAGAAAAAGCCTGCCTAGTAAGAGACACAAATTCAATCCCCGGGTCCAGGATCCCCTGGAGTGGGAAATTGCAACTACTCCAGTATTCTTGCCTGGAAAATTCCATGTACAGGTAAGCCTGACAGGCTACAGTCCACGGGGTCTCAAAAGAGTCAGACATGACTGAATATGCACACACACATGGGTATTATGGTATATGGATTACAAAGTCCAGTAAGGTATGATATTTTGGGATAGAAAGAAATTATCTTCTCTACAGGTGGGGTGGACGCTTAAAACCATGGGAACCTAAGTTCTAGAACATGCTCCTCCATGGTTACACTCTAATATCAATCTTACTTTTATTTTTCTTTGTTGCCTGTGCTCTGTGTTCATAAATAAGATTAAATAATTTATTTCTAGTGTTGGGTCCAGAGGTTAGACTGTCTAAGTGACCATTTATACTCAGAATAAAATTCAGGCATCTTTGTCCCAAGTGTGAGTGTGTATGAAGAATGCAAGATAATCAGGCCAAACTCAAATAGCACAATTTTTTTAAAAAAGTCTATTCATTTGGGGCAGAGATTTGTAATACAACTCACGAGAATACTACAGTACTATTAAGACAAATGTTATACCCATAAACGATTAGGCCCCATTAGGTTTGCTAAACAGCTTTGCTGACAAAGATAGTAACAGCATTTTTGAATAGTAAGAAGGATATCTGTCAATTTTATTTATGTCACCAATATTTAAGAAAAGCTATGATTTATGAAGTCTATTCTAATAAGTTCTAACTGTTGCAATCTATTTTATCAAATGAAAAACTAAATGGTAATTTGTATTTCTGAATTTAATGATTTAAACTGAAGACTAAATCTGTAAAAATAATTTTAACCTATTTGAAATGATTAAAATATTTCAATTTCATTGTCATATTTATGAAAATATGTTATTGCTAATTTGGTGTGAACCTAATATTATTTTTAAACATCATAAATTATAATATATATCTTGTACCATACATATATTTTTTTCTTGCTGTTCCATACCCAAAATACTCATTCCATCTGATAGTTTAAAAGTATTTTAAAGAAAACTTTGTTAAATGCTGTTAAGATTGTGATGGGGTTGGGGATATTAGGAATAAATTAACTTAGCAAGAGGGAAATATAAAAATGATATAGGAATTAGTGTTTCTATCTCTAGAAACACAGAGGTAAAAAGAAACATTTAGAGACAGAATCCTCTAAATAGTGAATAAAACATCATATACACAAATCCAAGTGAAACACAAAGAAAACTAGCCAGGCATTTAGTTTTTGTTAATTTCAGTCCCAAATCTTACAAGATGCATATATTCACATAGTTTCCAACACTAGATATGTCTTGACAGAGTATAGATAGCACTTCAACCAGATGAGAATTAGGTGGGTGGGATTGAGGCAGCCCCAGAGTAGACGTATCTTGAATTTAATTTTGCAAGAAATGAGAAATCCAGGCAAAAACTGTCAAGATGTTGGCTTGAATCTTTACATACAGTGCTTTGATTCAAAAGCAAGATCTTCATTGGGCAAAAATTGAGGGTCATGACTTTGAGCCTTTCTCTGCTATGTCCTTTACCAACAAACAGGTAATTGTTCCTTGTAATTCTTATTATAACAGAAAACATTGGATCTCTGGATCAGAGGACAGATAACTTATTACTCAGAGAGCATCTTAGTATCAGTTCCCAGAGGCCAGTCTTCATGGATATGAGATCCTCGTGTTGCCATACCTGTGCAATGCAGGTGCAAAACGGAGAGTAATGCTGAAATTATGAGATTCTGAGATGCTATCGGGTTGGGTGGTACAACTCCTCCTTCTGTTTGAGGTATGAGGGGAGAGGAAGGGAGAGAGAGGGAGAAAGAGCTCTAAATTCAAGACCCTGGATTTCAAGAAAATGTCTCTGGGAGAGAAAAGTCTCTGATTCTCTCCAGAGGAATTCCCTGTATTGTCATCTTTTAACCTTTGCCCTTAGCTCATAAAGTCTAGGTTATATGCAGAAATGTGAAAATATTCATGGATAATCTTTTTCCCAGAAGATCTCTAGGCCAAATTTAAAATGGAAATTTCTTAATTTAATCATTTTGGTTAAAACTTCCTAAATCACCACTATTTAAGACCAACCTTCTTTACAGGAAGCCCTTTGTTGATGCATACATACATTCATCACCCATGCTAATGTTGCTATTAAAAGTGACATAATAGTTTAGCTTATTAGATTTATTCTCACAGAAGATATTTCTGGCACTGTGCTTACGTTTTAAGAGCTCTCTATAGTCTGTGTTTACAATGCTCTACCTAGGGTCCCGTTTTTCATCTGAATTTTCATCCTATTCAAGTTTCAACAATATAGTGTTAGAGTCTATCTAAAAATAAGAATCCTCTACATTTTATCTAGAGGAATAAAGGATAAATAATATATAACAAATTAATAGACAGATGATTTATCACATTTATTTAATAACAGTAATTGCTATTAAATAAAACATTTCAGAATTACTTGTTATTTTATTTTTGAAAATATAAAAATATTAACTATTTACATAAAGATTACTTACATATATTCCTTTACTTAATTTATTACTTATGTAGCATATGGTAATATTTCCTCAACAAAAAAGTTAGTTATATTCCTTTTCTTTGGTTATCTCTTTCACATACTATCATCTGAAATCAGTAATCCTCATAGCATTTTACTACATTATTTAAATGAAGTAGAATTAACAGTGATGCCTTTCTTATATATTTGGTTTAAATGAATGCTCAGATTCATATTTTCTCTTTCTTTCATAGGTCATCCACCTAAGCACATAGGCATTCCTTATTATCCCCAAAGCTTAAAGTAAATTTTAAAAGCAGCAACAACTTTCCAACATTAATTCTTTTTCTCTGTCGTTTTTATTAATAAGCTTACTGAAGATTTTTTCACAAGTTATATTCATTTTTTCACTGATTCACTTTTCATTCCAGTCCATTCCTACCAATTCATGGAAAATATTTTGTGTCAAGTCACTAAACATATTCTTGTGCTAAATCGAGTAGAAAGCCATAAGCATATTTTTAACATAGTTTTATTCATGGAAAATATTTTGTGTCAAGGTCACTAAACATATCCTTGTGCTAAATCTAGTAGAAAGCCATAAGCATAATTTTTTAAACATATTTTCTATGTATATCAGAAAATCCAGCTGAAAGTCTAAACAATATTTCTTATAGGCATCTGTATTGAAGATGAAGAAAAAGTCTCAAAATATTTATCTAAATTGCAAATTAAATTATGGTTAGCTAAATGTAGACTATCAATTCTAATAACTGGGCTTCCCTGGTGTCTCAGATGATAAAGAATGTGCCTGAAATGCAGGAGGCCAAGATTCAATCCCTGGATTGGGAAGATCCCCTGGAGAAGGGATTGCTACCGCTTCAGTATTCTTGCCTGGAGAATCCTGTGGACAGAGGAGCCTGGAAGACGATAGTCCATGGAATTACACATAATAAACCTAATAAATAATGCTATTAATTATGTTTCTAGAGGTTGAGTTATGTCAGCTGGAATTCAGCAAGTTGTTGAAGAAGCATTCCCAATTTGTATTTCGCCCAGAGCAAAACCAGGGCTTCCCTGGTAGCTCAGAGGTGAAAGCGTCTGCCTGCAATGCGGGAGACCAAGGGTCAAGCCCTGAGTTGGGAAGATCCCCTGGAGAAGGAAATGGCAACCCACTCCAGTACTCTTGCCTGGAAATTCCCATGGACGGAGGAGACTGCTGGCTACAGTCCATGGAGTCACAAAGAGTCGGACACGACTGAGCAACTTCACTTTCCGTCACCAAAGCAGAACAAAAACTATCCATTTAATCAATAGATACCACTGTACTTTTCTGTTTCACTCAAATATTTTTTTAACCATACTGACCTAGTTTTTGATGAAATTGACATTTATGTAACTAATCCTTTGAGAGGAAATGAAAAAGCAGATTCCCAGTCCATTCTGAAGGAGATCAATCCTGGGATTTCTTTGGAGGGAATGATGCTGAAGCTGAAACTCCAGTACTTCGGCCACCTCATGCGAAGAGTTGACTCATTGGAAAAGACTCTGATGCTGGGAGGGATTGGGGGCAGGAGGAGAAGGGGACTACAGAGGATGAGATGGCTGGATGGCATCACTGACTCGATGGATGAGAGTCTGAGTGAACTCCGGGAGATGGTGATGGACAGGGAGGCCTGGCGTGCTGCGATTCATGGGGTCACAAAGAGTCGGACACGACTGAGCGACTGAACTGAACTGAACTGAACTGACCCATGTGAGAACTTCCCTTGCTAATATCACCTCATGCGAAGAGTTGACTCATTGGAAAAGACTCTGATGCTGGGAGGGATTGGGGGCAGGAGGAGAAGGGGACTACAGAGGATGAGATGGCTGGATGGCATCACTGACTCGATGGATGAGAGTCTGAGTGAACTCCGGGAGATGGTGATGGACAGGGAGGCCTGGCGTGCTGCGATTCATGGGGTCACAAAGAGTCGGACACGACTGAGCGACTGAACTGAACTGAACTGAACTGACCCATGTGAGAACTTCCCTTGCAAATAGGCTGTTGAACTTAATCTGGGTTGATCATAAGTGACATTCATTTTGCTCAAAAAATGCATTTACTGATTCTTTCTGGTTCACTTGATCAGAGCTTTTATTTTTATCTAAAGTTTAAGTAATTATATTTATCATTACCATGTTCAGCACTAGATTATGCAGTATTTCTATAACAATACATAGAATATTCACGTTATAGATTCCTTCTATACAGATGGCTTTCTCAAATGGTTTTTACTAATATATATAAATAGATTATTTTGCCATATTGACATTAAATTATACATAACTTTAGCAGTGGTAGGTATTATTTTCAATTCTTTCTGAAAAAATATGAACAGAACTCTTTCAAATACCTAGAATTAAAAACTATTTGTTATTTTGCTCGGATATGGATGAATATGCTCTGAGACAGATAGGATTAATTAAAGATTAATTTTTTTTACCATGGATTCTCTTCTTGTTTTACTATTAACACATATAAGTATGGAATAATTTTTTTTTCTTCTTAAGAATAGAAGTCAATTAATTCAGATCTCTTCATCCATAGGGGCTTAAGTATGTTTATTTATCCATTCAAAAATTAAATGAACATCTACTATGTTCTAGGGATGACCCTAAGAAAGAGATTCTAATAGTGATCAAAATAACAAAGTATCTTTGACTACATGAAGTTTACATATTCTAGTGGAAGATAGATTAGGAAAAAAAGAGAACTTAATCACTGAAAAAATTATAATAAAAAAGAGTCCAAATTCTTAATTCTTAAAATATCCAATTAATTGATTAATCATATAAATATACTAGTTCAATTCAGTTCAGTTCAGTCACTCAGTTGTGTCTGACTCTTTGCGACCCCATGAATCGAAGCACACCGGGCCTCCCTGTCCATCATGAACTCCCAGAACTCACTCAAATTCACGTCCATTGAGTCCGTGATGCCATCTAGCCATATCATCCTCTGTCGTCCCCTTCTCCTCCTGCTCCAATCCCTCCCAGCATCAGAGTCTTTGCCATTGAGTCAACTCTTCACATGAGGTGGCCAAAGTACTGGAGTTTCAGCTTTAGCATCATTCCTTCCAAAGAAATCCCAGGGTTGATCTCCTTCAGAATGGACNACACTGGAGTGGGTTGACATTTCCTTCTCCATTCCAAGGAGCAAGCATCTTTTGATTTCATGGCTGCAGTCACCATAGTAATTTCAAAGCATAAATTTAAATAATTATTGAAATGAAAATTTCAAAAATTTTTGAAAAGGAAAATGTTCATAATGTAATACTAACAAAAATATAAACTTATTAGAGGTTATACACACACATACAAAATTGATCCTCATTACTAGCAGATTTCTTATATGCCTATGGGCTAAATTGTATTTGTAACTAAGTCAATACTTCACATGCTTTCTTGATCATTTCTTGAAGTGTTTATGTGCAGAGTTGTGAACAAATTTAAATGACCTTAGTCAAAAGTTGCCAGTTAGATTAGTCAAGGTGAATCACTGACTTGTTTTGGTTCTTACACTGTAAGTAAGCCTTCTTTCTGCTGTATAATAGGTGTCACGTTTTTCCTTTTTTTTTTCTTTTTATTGGTTATTTTGATGTTTAAAATCGTGCCCAAGCATAGTGTTGAAATGTTATCTAGTGTTTCAAACTGCGAGAAAGCTATGATGTCCCTTTTGGAGAAAATTTGTGTGTTAGTTAAGCTTCTTTCCAGCATGAATTATAGTGCTGCAGGGTGTGAGTTTGATTTAATAAATCAACTGTATCAAATAAATGTTTTAAGACAGAAACATACAAAAAGCAAGGTTATACATTCATCATTTGTTGGAAATGTTCTGACCACAGGTTCACAGGCACTTAACCCTGTGTTTCTTCTAGGGACAGTGATCAATATTTGCTAATTCAGTGTCTGTGGAGAATTTAAAGAATATTGAGGAAGGAGGTAGATGTGTCTCCACAGGGTAAGACAATCGGAGATTCACTCTCTATTGACTGAAAATCTGAGAGGAGAATATCAGGACAACTAAGGGCAGAGGTTGCGCCCTGCCCAGACCACATATCACCCATTCCCCAAACACAGGACTGTGAGCCAGGCAAATAAAATGGCCAAAGGAAAACTGGAAGACATACCCCATACAAGTGACTTAAACTGCCAGGAAAGCACAACTCAGGGACTCTCCCTCCGAGTCTTCCTGTGTGTCTATCCACATGTTCTGTACCTTTTTCCTCTTAATACTTACTTACTTCACTCCTTTGCATCTTTGTGAAAATTCTTTTCTGCAAAGGCAAAGGGCCAGGGATTGAACCTGGAGGGCCCAGAAATCTGATTGGTCTAGTGGCTAAGATTTGGTGTTTTACCGCTGTGACCCAGTCTCAGTCTCTAGCTGGGAACCCAAGCACTACTCCAAGCTTTTGCAGACTGATGCCGTTTGAGATCAATATAACTACCACAAATAAAGGTATACACCAACTCTCTCTCTCTCTCTCTCTCTCTATATATATATATATATATATATATACATACACACATGTAAAATCCCTCTGTGAATATTTTCTCCTTAATTTCTTAGTTTTATATCCTAATCATCTTCATTTCCAAAATTATTATTTAGTATAACATAAAATACACTTTCATACATATATTACTATGTATATAACTGGCTTCCCAGGTGGTACATTTGTAAAGAGTCCACCTGCCAGTGCAGGAGATGCAAGACATCCGGTTTTGATCCCTGTATCAGGAAGATACCCTGGAGCAGGAAATGGCAACTCACTCTAGTATTCTTGCCTGGAAAATTCCATGGACAGAGCTCAGTGGGCTACATTCCAAGGGGTTGCAAAGAGTGAGACACAGCTGAGCACATGAACATGCAAATATATATATAACTAAATGTTACTTATATATAAGTATATACAAATATATAACTGTGTATAAGGTTGTAGGCTGTCTTTGACTCTAGTTGTCTGTGTCCAAAGTTTTGCATTGCTCTTGACAGACTTGATGATCTTTATGAGTTATATAAAATCCTAGGCCTCAGTTTGCTCAACTAATAAATGGTGAAAACAGTAGTACCTTCCTTATAAGTTTCTGAAGATGAAATAAGTTTATGCTTGTATATTAATTTGAAAAATATATTGAATATAAGGAGTAGATAAATTGGCAGCTGTAAGTTGACATATGCCTGTATATAAATCCATAATTCATATTAGTTATTAAGCTGATAAATGATAATTATTTTTAAAGTAAGATTTATTACATTCAGGGAATTTAATCCTTTTTAATGCAGAGTTCTATGAATTTTAACAGGACATATACTTATATTACCATTACCATGATCAAGATATGGAGTATTTTATTACCATAAAGTTCTCTCATGTCCCTGTCTAGTTTATCTCTTCGTCACTCCTTATCCCCAGTATTCATTGATCTGTTCTCTGTTCCTATAGTTTTGTATTTTCTAGGATATTGTATAAATGAAATTATGTGTCATATAAATGAAACATGATCCTTTTGAATATGATTTTTTTCTCTTACTGTAATAAATTCTATATTCATCAATACTGTAGTCTGACTCACTTGATAACTCTATTTCTCAGTAGTAATCTATCACCTGGATATACATTCACAAGTGTGTCTATACATTCACAAGTAGAAGAACATTTAGGTTGTGTCCAGTTTTTTGTAACTTTTTAATAAAACTTCAGACTGTAAAGTATCTGCCTGTAATACCGGAGCCTTGGGTTTGGTCTCTGCTTCAGGAAGATCCCCTGGAGAAGAGAATGGCAACCCACTCCAGTATTCCTGCCTGGAGAATTTTATGGACAGAGGAGCCTGGTGGGCTACAGTTCATGGGGTCACAAAGAGTTGGACACGACTGGGTGACTAACACTTTCTGAAGACATTACTGCATAAATTTTTGTGCGAATGCAAGTTTTCTTTTCCTTGGGCTAATATTTACAAGAGAGAATTTTGGTCATATGATGTGCATTTTTATCTTTATAAGAAACTGTCAAACTGTTTCACTAATGGTTGTATTATTTAGCATTTCTACCGAAAAGAAAGTGAGATCCAGTTGCTCTAATATTTATTAGCCATTTGTATTATTGTTTAGTTTTTTGTTGTTTTTTTTTTTTTTAACTAAAAAACAACTGAAAACTGTAGTGGTATTCCAGAGTTGTTTAATTTGCCTTCCCCCAATGAATCATGATATTAAGCATCTCTTTACGGACTTATTTCCCATCCATAGATCTTTTTGGTGAAGCTTCTAATCTTCAAATATTTGGAAAGCTCAAATTTACACCATTGCTGGAGGCTTTCTCCAAGTATTCTCTCATCTTATATCATCCTTTTTTGGCAACCTGTGGAGGACAATGCAGAAGAACCTGCAGAGGAAGCAAGTTTCTCTTTTGTGTATAATTCCTAGGGGGAACCTATACTCTTAGCCTAGGCTTGACCAATTGACCAATTGACCAGTTGATTACCAATTTGGTCTGATTTCTTTTCATCTACTTATATGGCCTCAGCCTCTTTTCCTTCAGTGTCATATCACAGATGACCTTGTACTTGCAGTCAGTCTGGCTTTTAGGAGTCACTTGCTCTTGTTTCAAGATACCTACATTCTTATGAGCTTCAATACCCAACTGGCTTCAAGAAAATTTATGATTTTATATTTCATTTATTTTTTGATAAATGAGTGACATTTTTTTCAAGCTTTCTATACTCTAGGCAGAAGCCCACATCTCTTTACATATGCATGTATGTGTGTTTATATATATACATATTGAATTGAAGATGTATATAAAGTAAATATATATATTTAATTTTTAAAAATTTTATTTATTTTAATTGGAGGCTAATTACTTTACAGTATTGTGGTGGGTTTTGCTATACATTGATATGAATGAGCCTTGTGTGTACATGTGTCCCCCATCCCAAAGCCACCTCCACCTCCCTCCCCATCCAATCCTTCTGGCTTGTCCCAGTGCACTGGCTTTGAGTAATATTTAATTTTTCTAAATGAAAATGAGCTTGCATTTTAATGAATGTTCATGAACATGTGTTGACTTAGCAATAAGAAAGTAAGTAAATAAAATCAATTTTAAATAATGTTAAATGACATTGTATAATACATTTAGAATACAACTTCATGTTTAAAATAATTTCAAATCTTTCTTTGACATTTCCTACATAAATAACACAAAAATAAAAACTTTAATGTCCACTCTTCAAATTTCTTTTTCATATTAAAAAGAAATGGAGAATTTAAAAATTTTACCATTTTAGAAAGAAAAAAAAAGCAATGTTATCTTTTAGCAAAACGTTCTTTTACTTTACCTTCTATTATTTACTCTCTTTCTTTACTCTCTTACTCTCTTTCTCTTTAAAAATCTGGCTTTAGTGGCTTGACTTGAATGCTTAGGAATATCTGTCAAATAATTAAAGCCAATAATAATCAGATATTTGCATTTACAGTCTTTTTCAATTAGTAAGAATAAACCTATCTCTAGCTATATGGTGTTAACTATAGACTACATAGAAATTGACTTTCCTGGTAGCTTAGTTGGTAAAGAGTCCATTCACAATGCAGGAGATCTGGATTCCATCCCTGGGTAGGGAAAATCGGCTGGAGAAGGACACAGCAATCCTCTCCAGTATTCTTGCCTGGAGAATTTGATGGACGAGCCTGGTGGGCTATAGTCCATGGGGTCACAAAGAGTCGGACATCACTAAGTGATACAGAAATTATTTTGTAGCAATTTACAAAATAATAGAACTTAGCACAATATCAGATATTAGCAATATGAGAGAATACACTTGATTTTCAGTAACAATTTGATGGGAATGCAATGCTTGAAAAATACAAGAAAAATAATTATCAATGTAAAATTAAAATTATTTTTAAAGTGGTTAATCTGTCATAGAATTTATAGCTTGCATATATCAAAAATAAAATTAAGATTACTGGAATTAAAAATAACTTTACAATAGATTGATCAGTTTGTCAAGCAAAGGAATACTGAAAAATCCACTGTATAGATTGTTAAGGGGAAAACTTGAAGTAGTTTAAGCATTAAGGAAAGTGTTCATGGTGGTATTGCGAATAAAAATGGAAAGCTAACACTTACTAGTATGAGGTGAATATGTATGTCTATATGTAACTGTATGAACATATGTTCCATTCTTCAATGGTCAGGACAGGGTCTTCAGTGCATGATACAGTTGACCTCTCTTATCCCAGAGTCACCAAAAGTCCATTGTCTTTTATTGGCTTCAGCTTTTTTAAGTCAGTTGTGATGAAGCTAAATAGTCATTTCTGATATCTATGAAGCAAGTGTGGTGTAAGTGGAATATTTTTCTTTATACACACATTGTTTAATTTCTGTTCACCTTTCCAGAAGTCTTTCTACCTGTATCACTATCACAATCACTGTGCACTCTCTAAAGAAAAAATTAGATTGACCAGGTCTAGAAATTAGAAAGTGAGAAAAAAGAAAATTTGAAAGGAGTATGTGTGCAAGTAGCCTGCACAAATTAGATGTCACTATAAAATAGGAATTGCATTACTGGAAGACATTTGTCTGTTTTACTTCTGACTGCATACATACAAACATCTCTATCAATCCATTATAATCCAAGTGACACTATAAAGTACTGGGTCTGTGTTTCCTTCAGGACTTCTAATTAGGTGGTCTTAAAACTTGGCTCAGACAGTAGAGAATCTGCCTGAAATGCAGGAGACCTGGGTTTGGTCCCTTGGTCGGGAAGATCCCCTGGAGAAGGACATGGCGACTCACTCCAGAATTCTTGCCTGGAGAATCCCACAGACAGAGGAGCCTGGCAGGCTACAGTCCATGGGGTCACAACGTGTCAGACACGACTGAGCAACTAACACACACACACACACACACACACACACACACNTGTGAAGAAGGCTGAGCGCTGAAGAATTGATGCTTTTGAACTGTGGTGTTGGAGAAGACTCTTGAGAGTCCCTTGGACTGCAAGGAGATCCAACCAGTCCATTCTGAAGGAGATCAACCCTGGGATTTCTTTGGAAGGAATGATGCTAAAACTGAAGCTCCAGTACTTTGGGCACCTTATGCGAAGAGTTGACTCATTGGAAAAGACCCTGATGCTGGGAGGGATTGGGGGCAGGAGGAGAAAGGGACGACCGAGGATGAGATGGCTGGATGGCATCACAGACTCAATGGACGTGAGTCTGAGTGAACTCCGGGAGTTGGTGATGGACAGGGAGGCCTGGCGTGCTGCGATTCATGGGGTCGCAAAGAGTCAGACACGACTGCGCGACTGAACTGAACTGAACTGCTGCTGTTAAGTCGCTTTAGTCATGTCCTACTCTGTGCGACCCCATAGATGGCAGCCCACCAGGCTCCCCTGTCCCTGGGATTCTCCAGGCAAGAACCCTGGAGTGGGTTGCCATTTCCTTCTCCAACGTATGAAAGTGAAAAGTGAAAGTGAATTCACTCAGTGGTGCCTGACTCTTAGCGACCCCATGGACTGCAGCCTACTAGGCTCCTCCGTCCATGGATTTTCCAGGCAAGAGTACTGAAGTGGGGTGCCATTGCCTTGGAATGTCAACTGTGTGTTTTCTCTTTGATTGGAGACAGATGGTAGAGTACCATCCATTTCCATCATGTACTCTGAAAATGTACATTCATTTTCAGAATACAAAAGCTGTACTCTGAAAGCCAATGGTTAAATTTTAACTATTAAGAATTAACAAAGAATGTAGATTGTCTGTGGACATTTTGTTTTTTTTCTAAATCATGTATTGGATCTATTTAAGTGTTTCCTTCTACTATCCAGAAAAACATGGAAGGAGAAGAAAGTTGAAACCTGAATTGTGTGTGTTATGCTAAAGGAGGACGATAATGAAAATTTTTATACTGACTTATTAGACAGGCAGTGTATTAAAAATGTTTGAGGAAATAAACGTGTTAACGCCTTATGTTCCTTGTGAACTGAAATCTCTAAATTGAAATTTTCCTTGGTCTCTACCAAGTTCTATTCAGAGTAGTGACTAAGCCTCTGGCCATAATAGCTTATAGACATGTACTTGTTTCTTTTACAAGAATGTATTTTTATATTCTTATTAACTATTTGGAATGCAGTCAGGTTCAGGATAGTAGTAATTAATGTAGTTCTTTGTATACTAAGTAGAGTTATTATTTTTTTCCAAAGCTGTTGCCTTTTTAGATAAGTTTTAAAATCTCATTTTGATCTAAAATAATAAGCAGCCTAGGGGAAACAGAAAAGTTCACGACATAAATATCACAACAAAAAATATGTTTAACTTTGGTAGTTTATTTTTAAATAAGTAGAATTAATATGGTGATTGCTTTAAAACTGTAAAATTTTGATAAATCTTTGAATATAGATTTTCAAACTAATATTATGCATCTTGGACATCCCTATGCCCTCCATCTCTTAGCCAGGTGCTAATCTCTAGGTTCAGTTCAGTTCAGTTCAGTTGCTCAGTCTTGTCTGACTCTTTACAACCCTATGAATCACAGCATGCCAGGCCTCCCTGTGCATCACCAATCCTGGAGTTCACCCAAGCTCATGTCCATCGAGTCAGTGATGCCATCTAGCCATCTCATCCTCTGTTGTCCCCTTCTCCTCCTGCCCTAAATCCCTCTCAGCATCAGGATCTTCTCCAATGAGTAAACTCTTCACGTGAGGTGGGCTAAGTATTGGAGTTTAGCCTCAGCATCAGTCCTTCCAATGAGCACCCGGGACTGATCTCCGTTAGAATGGAGTGGTTGGGTCTCCTTGCAGTCCAAGGGACTCTCAAGACTCTTCTCCAACACCACACTTCAAAAGCATCAATTCTTCAGTGCTCAGCCTTTCTTCACAGTCCAAGTCTCACATCCATATATGACCACAGGAAAAAACATAGCCTTGACTAGATGGACCTTTGTTGGCAAAGTAATGTCTCTGCTTTTGAATATGCTGTCTAGGTTGGTCATAACTTTTCTTCCAAAGAGTAAACGTCTTTTAATTTCATGGCTGCAGTTACCATCTGCAGTGATTTTGGAGCCCCCCAAAATAAAGTTTGACACTGTTTCCCCATCTATTTCCTATGAAGTGATGGGACCAGATGCCATGTTCTTCGTTTTCTGAATGTTGAGCTTTAAGCCAACTTTTTCACTCTCCTCTTTCACTTTCATCAAGAGGCCTTTTAGTTCCTCTTCACTCTGCTGAAAGTGTTGTGTCATCTGCATATCTGAGGTTATTGATATTTCTCCCAGCAATCTTGATTCCAGCTTGGGCTTCTTCCAGCCCAGCATTTCTCATGATGTACTCTGCATGTAAATTCAATAAGCAGGGTGACAATATACAACCTTTATGTACTCCCTTTCCTATTTGGAACCAGTCTATTGTTCCATGTCCAGTTCTAACTATTGCTTCCTGATGGTAATATAGGTTTCTCAAGAGACAGGTCAGGTGGTCTGGTATTCCCATATCTTTCAGAATTTTCCACAGTTTATTGTGATCCACACAGTCAAAGGCTTTGGCATAGTCAATGAAACAGAAATAGATGTTTTTCTGGAACTCTCTTGCTTTTTCCATGATCCAGTGGATGTTGGCAATTTGATCTCTGGTTCCTCTGCCTTTTCTTCTTTCAGAATTTTCCACAGTTTATTGTGATCCACACAGTCAAAGGCTTTGGCATAGTCAATGAAGCAGAAATAGATGTTTTTCTGGAACTCTCTTGCTTTTTCCATGATCCAGTGGATGTTGGCAATTTGATCTCTGGTTCCTCTGCCTTTTCTAAAACCAGCTTGAACATCTGGAAGTTCACAGTTCATGTATTGCTGAAGCTTGGCAATTGGAGAATGTTGAGCATTACTTTACTAGCGTGTGAGATGAGTGCAATTGTGCGGTAGTTTGAGCATTCTTTGGCATTGCCTTTCTTTGGAATTGGAATGAAAACTGACCTTTTCCAGTCCTGTGGCCACTGCTGTTTTCCAAATTTGCTGGCATATTGAGTGCAGCACTTTCACAGCATCATCTTTCAGGATTTGAAATAGCTCAACTGGAATTCCAACACCTCTGCTAGCTTTGTTTGTAGTGATGCTTTCTAAGGCCCACTTGACGTCACATTCCAGGATGTCTGGCTCTAGGTGAGTGATCACACCATCGTGATTATCTGGGTCTTAAAGAGCTTTTTTGTACAGTTCTTCCGTGTATTCTTGCCACCTCTTCTTAATATCTTCCACTTCTGTTAGGTCTATACCATTTCTGTCCTTTATTGAGCCCATCTTTGCATGAAATGTTCCCTTGGTATCTCTGATTTTCTTGAAGAGATCTCTAGTCTTTCCCATTCTGTTGTTTCTCTCTGTTTCTTTGTATTGATCACTGATGAAACCTTTCTTATCTCTCTTTGCTATTCTTTGGAACTTTGCATTCAAATGGGAATATCTTTCCTTTTCTCCTTTGCTTTTCACTTCTCTTTTCACAGCTTTTTGTAATGCTGCCTTAGGCAGCCATTTTGCTTTTTTTGCATTTCTTTTCCATGGGGATGGTCTTGATCCTGTTTCCTGTTCAATGTCACAAACCTCTGTCCATAGTTCATCTGACACTCTGTCTGTCATATCTAGTCCCTTAAATCTATTTCTCACTTCCACTGTATAATCATAAGGGATTTGATTTAGGTCATACATGAATGGTCTAGTGTTTTTCCCTACTTTCTTCAATTGAAGTCTGAATTTGGCAATAAGGTGTTCATGATATGAACCACAGTCAGCTCCAAGTCTTGTTTTTGCTGACTGTATGGACCTTCTTCATCTTTGGCTGCAAAGAGTATAATCAATTTTATTTCAGTGTTGACCGTCTGGTGATGTTCATGTGTAGAGTCTTCGCTTGTATTGTTGGAAGAGGGTGTTTGCCATGACCTGTGTGTTAGACAATCTTTAGTCTATATAAGTTAACAATTCATTGAAGTCAAATACTTTCTTTTCTTTTTTTTTTTTTTGGCAATAAGGTGTTCATGATATGAACCACAGTCAGCTCCAAGTCTTGTTTTTGCTGACTGTATGGACCTTCTTCATCTTTGGCTGCAAAGAGTATAATCAATTTTATTTCAGTGTTGACCGTCTGGTGATGTTCATGTGTAGAGTCTTCGCTTGTATTGTTGGAAGAGGGTGTTTGCCATGACCTGTGTGTTAGACAATCTTTAGTCTATATAAGTTAACAATTCATTGAAGTCAAATACTTTCTTTTCTTTTTTTTTTTTAGATTAGAGACCATCCCAATGGCCTTGATTTTAACTTTATTTTCTTTCTCTCTCTCTCTCTTTTTTTTTAACTTTACAATATTGTATTGGTTTTTGCCATACATTGACATGAATCCTCCATGGGTGTATATGTGTTCCCCATCCTGAACCCCCCTTCCACCTCCCTCCCATCCCATCCCTCTGGGTCATCCCAGTGCACCAGCCCTGAGCATCCTGTATCATGCATCAAACCTGGACTGCTGATTCATTTCACATATGATAATATACATGTTTCAGTGCCATTCTCCCAAATCATCCCACCCTTGCCCTCTCCCACAGTCCAAAAGACTGTTCTGTACATCTGTGTCTCTTTTGCTGTCTCACATACAGGGTCTTGTTACCATCTTTCTAAATTCCATATATATATATGCTCCCTGTCCATCACCAACTCCTGAAGTCCACCCAAACCCATGTCCATCGAGTCGGTGATGCCATCCAGCCATCTCATCCTCTGTCAACTTCCAATTAATTTTAATTTTATTTTGTGTGCTCATATTATGCATATTAGCTGAAAGGAAACCCAATTTTCTTTGAGTAGTTTCTATCTACTTATCCTTTTCTGGGGACTCTAGGTTATGATACAAGGAAATATATTTTACTAATTCACTCTTTAGGTCACTTACTAACATGTATGTTTTGAGTGCATGCTATATACAAGGCATTATTCTAAGATATTGGAATACAATCAGTTTTATTATGCTTATTTTGAAAATATGTATATATTAAAACACAACTCTTTTATTTGGGAAAGTTTTGATCATAACATCAGCTTTGTATTGGTTATGTATAGTTTCCTTAGGAAGAAACACTTGGTGACTAGAGAAAACTATACCCTGCTGAACCAAATCTCATAGGAACACACACATTCACACACATGCATGCAAGCACGCTCATGTACACACTTCAAACATCACAATTGATGTGTATTATGAGTGACATCCATCTATATCTGATGTGCTAACTTGCCATTCGATTCAGATAAATTCTTCCACTACTTTATAATAATGCAACAGGAGTAGCCCTTCTAGAGGCCACTTGAACAAGCAAACTTCAATTTTCTTCAAGGTAAAGTGCCTTATTTATTGAGAGTTTATATATGTCTTGACCATTTCACGTGTAAATCTGTGTTGTGCTAAGTTGCTTCAGTTGTGCCTGACTCTGCAACCCTGTTGACTGTAGCCTTCCAGGCTCCTCTGTCCATGAGATTCTCCAGGCAAGAATACAAGAGTGGGTTGTCGTGCCTTCCTCCAGGTGGTCTTTCCAACCCAGGATCAAACCGGCATCTCTTATGTCTCCTCCTTTGGTCAGTGTGTTCTTTACCACCAGCGGCACCTTGTGTGTACGTGCTAAGCTCCACCTCATCATTCTTTAAATGCCTCACTGACAAAACTTATGAGTTTGAATCTTTAATCTCATTTTCTTCACAAACCCCACATCTTTTATTGTGCAACTTTGCATTTTGTGGTGATTTTTATAACACATGCATTGTGTTATAGCAGAACAAAATGTACATGAGTGAGTCAAAAGAAAGAAAAATGACATAGTTTATATTCTAAAAAGAGGGAGAAATAGCACAATTTAACAGTGAATTATATAGTATATCAGAAGTATTTTGAAAGAAAATAGCAAAGAAAAGTGACAGGAGGTGTTAGAGACAGCCTGTATGGTGAAATTTTTTTAAATAAGATGAAAAGTGTAGAATTCACTGAGAAGTGATTTTATACAAATATTTGAACAAAATAGCATCTCTTGAAAGTATAATTTTAAAACATTCAAGCATGACTCTCATACAAGTATAAAATGTGCATGTACCAAAGATCTTATTCCAATCATTAATTAATGAGGGATAAGTAAGATGGCCTCATCAAAGAGCATTTTGCAAACTTGGGATTTATAAATGATTTAGTAAGGAAGGTTAGAATAAAATCCTCAGGTTAAATATAAAACTGGTTAATATCTTCTGAACTGTAAGCCATAACCTGTGGGACTTTTGTTTCTATTGGGGAGAAATTACGTCTCTCTTTACTAGTGATCGGTCTATAGGTCAATATTCAATTTCATTAAATCTTCATTAAATCTTTTTTCAGTCCCCAATAGTAAACACTGAAGCAAACAAAGAATATTCTTTTGAAAGATTCTTGGTTGGGCCTGCCAAATAATGCTCTCAAATGACAATGAAGGGACATAATATTCATCTTTTAAATTTTTTTGCCTTACTTCTAAATTTAAGATAATTTTTCATAAGAGGATAAATAGGCAAATTTTAGAAAAGAGCTTTTATGTCAGAGAAATCCACCAGAGCAAAAACCCTCCAGCAAAAATTTCTCTATACAGTTCTATAATCCACACATAAACTGTGATTGGGGGACTAAGCGAGGGGATATAAGAATTTGTAGGGCCTTCTGGGCCATAGAAAGGATTGTGACTTTTAGACTGATTAAAAGAGGAGACAAGAAATAATCTGGTTAAAGCAATAGGCTTATCTGATGTTTCACAAAGTTCATGGGACCTGTTGTACTGAGAATGCCTGTAGGGGTTATGGATGGATGTAGGAGGACCAGCTGTTGGCTATTGCAATTATTCCTGCTTGGGTTAATGTGGTGTCCATGGAGGTGAGAGGAGTCAGAATCTAGATATGATTTTGGTAGGACAGAAACAGGTTTCCTAAAAAAGTACAGTTAGGGTTTGAGACAAAAACATATGGACTTTAAGCAAATAGAAAATGTAAAGTTATCAATAACTGAGAAGGTTGTGGTTGGAGCAGGTTTAGAGGGCAAGATCAAGCATAGATTTAGAACTGTTAAGTTTGTGTAACATTTTATCTTAACATCTTAGCCAAAAGTTTGGGCCTTTAACTCAAACTGAAGAAATAGAAGTACCTCTACCAAAAAGAAATACATTTTTTTCTTTAATATTAAATATTTACAGATGAAGATTTTTCAGGTTTAGTTTAGGCACATTTTTTAATGGAGATAAAATAATTGCTTATAAAGGTTATTCAAATTACTGTAATAAAATGGTGAACATAGGTATGAAGAAAAAATATAACAGAATTTTGAAGAGGCATTCTCTATCTTTTTTGAATGAACATAAATACATGATGATAAGTTGTAAGTTATTAGTACACTAGTCCAGATGTAAGTGAAATTTTTGGTCTGAAATCTGACTCTTCCTAAACGAAAGTCATTCAGTCTGACAGAATATTTGACTAAATCCTTGTGGTTCAATTTAACTAATTGATGAGGGATTACAGAAGTTTAAATAATTAATTTTCTTATATTTTCACATAAAATGGCATGGAATTACTATTTCCTGAAACTTCTTATAGGCTCTATTCCAATTGCTTAAAAATGAAAGGTATTCAACTGTAGATACACTATGATACTTATATGAAAATCTTTTAAAATTGTGAAAAATAAACAACATCAATTAGTATCATTGTGCTGTGCTGTGCTGTGCTGAGTTGCTCAGTCGTGCATGACTTTTTGTGACCCCATGGACTGTAGCCCACCAGGCTCTTCTGTCCATGAGGATTCTCCAGGCAAGAATACTGGAATGGGTTGCCATGCTCTCCTCCGGGGGATCATCCCAACCCAGGGTTCAAACCCAGGGTATCCAGCACTGTAGGCAGATTCCTTGACTTTGAGCCACCAGGGAAGCCCAATTATTATTATTACTACTTCTGAATTCAAAACCTAAAATCTGCCTTTATTCATTTTTTATCTACTAAGATGTAATACTCTAACCATGAATCAAATTGTTAATATCTTCCCTGTCATAAAACTAAACGAAAAGGAAGAAGAAAATAATCACCTGTTTAATCATATTATGTGTGCTTTTTACTTTTCTTTGTATATGTCCAAGCACCAAATGAAACATAATTAGAAACTCATATTTTATAGATACTGTAACATTAAAGATTGAGTCCATACATATATAATTGTTTGCCAATGTTTCCTTTATATATTTAATGATCTAATTCTAGTGGCATAAGTCAAATGTTCTCATAAAAGAAAATAAACTGTTTTATACAAAAAAGTATTAATCTTTCCACCGTATTCTTTTAGTAATTCTATTTTAGGTATTTTGGAGGATAAGGGACAAGAATTCTATAAATTCTGTAAAATCATATGTCAAGATATTTGAAGAACCTTCTGGGATTCAAGGATAAAGAACTGTCTTTTTGTCAATCACAAAATAACTGAAGAGATACGGATTTTTCTGTTTTGGAGTTCAAACCCAGGGTATCCAGCACTGTAGGCAGATTCCTTGACTTTGAGCCACCAGGGAAGCCCAATTATTATTATTACTACTTCTGAATTCAAAACCTAAAATCTGCCTTTATTCATTTTTTATCTACTAAGATGTAATACTCTAACCATGAATCAAATTGTTAATATCTTCCCTGTCATAAAACTAAACGAAAAGGAAGAAGAAAATAATCACCTGTTTAATCATATTATGTGTGCTTTTTACTTTTCTTTGTATATGTCCAAGCACCAAATGAAACATAATTAGAAACTCATATTTTATAGATACTGTAACATTAAAGATTGAGTCCATACATATATAATTGTTTGCCAATGTTTCCTTTATATATTTAATGATCTAATTCTAGTGGCATAAGTCAAATGTTCTCATAAAAGAAAATAAACTGTTTTATACAAAAAAGTATTAATCTTTCCCCTGTATTCTTTTAGTAATTCTATTTTAGGTATTTTGGAGGATAAGGGACAAGAATTCTATAAATTCTGTAAAATCATATGTCAAGATATTTGAAGAACCTTCTGGGATTCAAGGATAAAGAACTGTCTTTTTGTCAATCACAAAATAACTGAAGAGATACGGATTTTTCTGTTTTGGAGATTTTTTTTTTTTTAAAGACTATGTTTAAATTCTGGCTATAAATAAAGAAAAAGACTTATTCTTTCTTCTTTTGGTCCAAATATCCAGAGTTTACTATGTTATATATAGTATTGGTTTTATAATATTCTGTAAACATTACAGATGTAGTTCTCCTCTGAAATTTCTTGTTGCCATTCTTTCTATGTTCTCAATTTCTTTAGTTTATTTATTTTTTACAAACGTAGTATTAATATCAATTAATCTGTATAATATAAGATACACAATTTGCCAACTAAATATACTGATTAACAAAATGAAAACTCTCTGGAGGCTGGTGAACAATTAATGCTTACACACAAAGTTTATCATAAAGGCCAAGTTCTTCTGAAATATGTACATTCTGTATGTGCCCTACTGAAACTACACTGAAAACAATACAGTCCCTCCTTTTATTGAGCGATGGCTTCCCTGAATATTAACAAAAGTTTATCTTCTGAGGTTGCTCACTAAGCCAAGCTACATTTTTAAGTCAAAGTAGCTAAATTCTTATAAGCTCTGAAAAATTGGTTCTTTAGTATCTCAATACTATCTCAATACTATTTTTTAGTATTGAAAAAATAATTAGCTTTACTTTAGTATTATCATAGATGTTTGTGATTTGGTATATTCCATTCTGCAAACATGAGCACTAGGTCTTATTTCAATTTTACATAGTTAAGGAAGGAAATGAGACTGAACTTTTTATCACATGGTTTATTTAAAAGGCAATAGGGACGGAATTGCCTGGAGGATCTACTTTACTATTTTAATCTGCTAAATCAGGGCATATTTTTATTATATCCAAGGATCCTGGGATATCTCCAGGGCATGTAGATAAAAGGGTAAAGATGCAAAATGCTGAGAAGAAAGAGATAAAAGATAAGCACCTCTTGGAATGGCTACATAAGAGACTCATGTGTATTAGTTTTATTATGAAAAATCTAAGTGATTTTTTATTATGAAAAATCTAAGTGATTTTTATATTATTATGAAAATACTTGGATTCATCAACAGAATACTTAAGGTATCTGACCCTGATCTGTCACTGTGAGACTCACTCAGTTAACAGCAAAAGTTTACATAGTATAAAGAAATGAACCCAGATGCTGGAGACATTTGGAATGAAAACTGACCTTTTCCAATCCGTGGCCACTGCTGAGTTTTCCAAATTTGCTGACATATTGAGTGCAATACCACACAATTGCACTCATCTCACACTCTAGTAAAGTAATGCTCAAAAATTCTCCAAGCCAGGCTTCAGCAATACATGAACCATGAACTCCAGATGTTCAAGCTGGTTTTAGAAAAGGCAGAGGAACCAGAGATCAAATTGCCAACATCTGCTGGATCATTGAAAAAGCAACAGAGTTCCAGAAAAACATCTATTTCTGCTTAATTGACTATGCCAAAGCCTTTGACTGTGTGGATCACAATAAACTGTGGAAAATTCTGAAAGAGATGGGAATACCAGACCACCTGACCTTCCCTTTGAGAAACCTGTATGCAGGTCAGGAAGCAACAGTTAGAACTGAACATGGAACAATAGACTGGTTCCAAATAGGAAACGGATTATGTCAAGGTTGTAAATTGTCACCCTGCTTATTTAACTTCTGTGCAGAGTACATCATGAGAAACGCTGGGCTGTAGGAATCACAAGCTGGAATCAAGGTTGCTGAGAGAAATATCAATAACCTCAGATATGCAGATGACACCACCCTTATGGAACAGATGGTTTATGGAACAGATATTTCATGTGTACACTTGCCTTTCAAACATGTTTTAATTAAAGTAGATTCAAATAATGTTAAAATGCAGCTCTGTTTATATATACTTCCTGGCTTTGTTCAATTCTGCTGCTGTTGCTTCTGCTTTGCTGGTTTAGTCGTGTTCAACTGTACGGCTTTATGAACTGTAACCCGCCAATCTCCTCTGTCCATGGAATTCTTCAGGCAGGAGTACTGGAGTGAGTTGCCATGCATTCCTCCAGAGATCTTTCTGACCCAGGGATTGAACCCAGGTCTCCTGCATTGCAGGCAGATTCTTTACCACTGAGCCACCAGAGAAGTACTTGTTCAACTGTATCTTCTTCCAAATGAGTCAATAATGTGTTTTTCTTCACTTTAAAGATGTTTAGGTTTTGACTAAATCAGAGTATTATCTCAAGAGTTTCAGTAGGCTTATGGTGCTGCTTTTGTGGGGCTTGTTCAAGTAGAAGAGACATTCTGAACTTGAAATTATGGTTTATTCCTGATTTTAAAATGACACTTTTCTGTGAAAATTGATTCCACTAAGGTAATGTTTCTTTTATACTTTATTAATTTATACATATTCTAGTTCTAAGTTAAGTATTTACCATTAAAAAAGTCAATCAAAGTATGTCTAGTAGTGGGATTGCTAGGTTATATGATAGTTCTAGGTTCAGTTTTTTAAGGAATCTCCATGCTGTTCTCCATAATGACTATATAAATTTACATTCCCACCAACATTGCAAGAGGGTTCTCTATGTTCCATACCCTCTCCAGCACTTCTTGTTTGTAGATTTTTTTTTTGTAATATTCTGTGTGTCCAGTGAGAGGTGATACCTCATTGAAGTTTTGACTTGTATTTCTCTAGTAATTAGTGATGCTGAAAATCTTTTGATGTGCCTCTTGGCATATAGCTGATTCACTGGCATATAGTACAGCAGAAACTATTAACAAACCAGCATTGCAAAACAATTACACTCCAAGTATAAAAGGTTGAAAGTAAGTAAAATCATTTTGAACATTTAAAAAGGTCAATCAAGAGAAATATATATTTTTCTACATAAGACATGTGTAAGGATAATATCAAAACTAAAAATTGTTTAAAATTATTTTAAACTATATTTAGTTCATTCACGAAAATGCTTAGCAATGTATTTTCCAGTGTGAGAGCTATAGTGTTGTTCAGCAAATGGTAGTATTTAGAGAGCAAAGCAATACCAGAATTCCTGTGATGGTCATTTCAGTTTGTTACTTATTTTCATTGCAAATTAATTGCCCGCATAAAGCTAAATGCTTTGAAATAATTTCAAAACCTTATCAAAATTTTTTATTATGAAATCAGTTATAAAAGAGCAACTTTATGGTATGGTGGGAAAAGTTTCACATGGTAATCAACTTTAGGACTTTTTTTAAAAAAAGAAGTTAAATCATATTTCAGACTACCATATAGAGATAAAAGCAATAAAGACCCCCCTTTTTTATTGTGAGGACTTAAAAGATCCATTATGTTTATGTGAAAATGCATGTATATGTGAACATGCAATTAATTTTGAAGCAGTAATGCAATGCACACACCATGAGTTCATGAACAGAGGCTTATTTGTCTACTACAAGACAATGTAATATATGAAAAATCATTAGAAAAGAAACATTTATCAAAAAGATTTCTTTAGATGGTAGAATGAGTGGGGATGATTGATTTTTCTTTTACATTTCCCTCCTTGTACTACATATTTCTTAAACATTCACAGGGCATTAAAAATAGAGTGCATTCTAAATAAGGTGTATTTGATGTTTATGTTTTCAGATACTGATTTCCAATATTAGTGCTTTTCTATGGAAATATTCTTCCCAGAAAAATTGCAGAAAGATGCAAAATCCATGTAATATATGTAAGACATTTATATTTTTAATACCACTTTGAAAGATAAATATTGAATGATCCAACTCAGTACATATCTTTGTAATAATTTCTGGGAACACATTCATTCCCATTAGATAGTCAGGGCTGATTGTGCATTTTCGTCATCAAGAGGAATATTTTACAGGACGATTTTTTGAATGCTATAATCAATTTAAATAAACAAAGAATATATTAAAATATACTGGAAATATTTGGAAACAAGCTCAGAAAAAGTAAGAAAATATCTAGTTAAAAAAATAGGTTTTTGTCAGGAACAAACAGAAATGATGTTAAATTATTAAATCTACACAACAGAAAACTCACAAGTCAAACATTTCTAAGTATAAATAGTATCTGTAAAGATGCACAAGAGGATCTATGCAAGCTGACTGTTGCATAGACAGTGGTTAGTGATTAAAACTTATACTTTGTATATGTCTAGGCATTGATGTCAGAGAAGGCAATGGCACCCCACTCCAGTACTCTTGTCTGGAAAATCACATGGACGGAGGAGCCTGGTGGGCTGCAGTCCATGAGGTCTCTAAGAGTTGGACAGGACTGAAGACTTCATTTTCACTTTTCACTTTCATGCATTGGAGAAGGAAATGACAACCCACTCCAGGACTCTTGCCTGGAGAATCCCAGGGATGGGGGAGCTTGGTGAGCTGCCGTCTATAGTGTCACACAGAGTTGGACATGACTGAAGTGACAGGAGCAGCAGCAG
Organism: Aepyceros melampus; assembly: GCA_006408695.1. Classification (NCBI taxonomy): domain Eukaryota; kingdom Metazoa; phylum Chordata; class Mammalia; order Artiodactyla; family Bovidae; genus Aepyceros; species Aepyceros melampus. The sequence goes on along the minus strand of SJXQ01010804.1, from coordinate 71,984 downwards.
CATCAGCAGGCATTGATGTATTACTAACACATGAACATAAATGACTGACTACTCATGCTATTTGCTTCAGTATTTCAGTCATATATTTATGTTGTCTGTGACCATTTTAAAGGAAATGTGTGAAATTCCAACTTGATTCATAAGAACTCTAACAAGTAAATTTCTGTATTTACTAGATAAAGTTGTGAGCCCTTTAGGTTCTGGAGCACTTGGAAGAGATTTTTTGAGCAATCAGAAATCCTTGTCACTGAAGATTTCTTTCACACTAGAATAAGGGAAGAAAAAACTTGGAATGTTAATCAATTAATAAAAGTGACATTGATTTTTGTGGATAAAGGTAATACCCTATTTATCTTGTGTGCTAAGTTTCTAGCATATTATCTGTTTTGTAGAATATGGTCACATAAAGTGTCATGGAAATGATGATGACACTGAATTGTGAAAATAATATTGTAGCTCCTATACTAAAAGGAAGCAAGAGGTAATTCCTTTATCATGGCTGTAGACCAAATGTTTTTGATGGTTATTGCATTTGAGTTTTGACAGCACCATCACTGAATTGTGAGAATAATATTGTCACTTATATTCTAAAAGAAAGCAGGAAGTAATACCTTTATCTTTGCTGTAGATCGAGTGTCTTTGATGGTTATTTCATTTGAGTTTTGACAGTTAACACCATTAGGGCAGATAGCTGAAAGTGGGTTCATAGTTAGAGTCATTTTGCTCTTAAGCAAATTGATTACCCTATTTTGATGTGTCATTGACTGTCATTTTGATGTTGCATAGACATGCTCTGAATTTATTTTTGTTTAAAGTAAAATAACAGAAATCAACTGATGCATGAATAAATTTGTATTGTTGTGCTGATGTTCTCTCTGGCTCTCTCTTATTCTTACTTTTGCTCTCACTCTGTTGCTCATTAGTCCTTGGATTTGCATCAATAACAAAATTTCATTTCACAGAATACAAAACCCTTCTAAAAGTACTCTCCAAGATCCCAAGAGGAAAATTAAGGTTTTGGTGCATCAGTGTTTTCTGCATCCCTGGCAGTGCATCGTTTTCACTCTTTACTGGGAGTCACTGCCTCCATCTTGCCAACTCCTCTATATTCCACACTACAGTGAACATATAGGCAGATGATTAGATATGAAGGGAAGGAGTGCACATGGATCAAATCTGGTACCTCAGGTATAAAAATTTGGTTCCTCCTTCCCTGAATTCTGGGAATTTTTAACTCTGGGAACTGATTTCTTCCTTGTTTTGCAGAGTCTGAAACCAAGTTTTACAGCATCAGTAGCCCCAATTTTCTCTCCAATGTTCCAGCTTTTGTATTCTTGATGACTCGAGATAAACTCTGTTTCTCACAAGATTTCACAATTTTGTTATGTCTTGTAAGGTCCTGGGCTAGATTGCTGGTCCTAAATCATGTGTCCTATTTTCTATTCAGAACCATGTAACTCACATCTCATCACCTAAGTTCAATTCAGTCGCTCAGTTGTGTTGGACTCTGTGACCCCATGGACTGCAGCATGCCAGGCCTCCTTATCCATCACCTCCCGGAGGTTGTTCAAAATCATGTCCATTGAGTCGATGATGCCATTCAACCATCTCATCCTCTGTCATCCCCTTCTCCTCCCACCTTCAATCTTTCCTAGCATCAGGGTCTTTTCACATGAGTCAGTCCTTCACATCAGATGGCCACAGTATTGAGGTTTCAGTTTCAGCATCAGTCCTTCCAATAAATATTCAGGCTTGATCTCCATTAGGATGGACTGGTTGGATCTCCTTACTGTCCAAGGGATTCTCAAGAGTTTCCTCCAACACCACAGTTCAAAAACATCAGTTTTTGGAGCTCAGCTTTCTGTATATTCCAGCTCTCTCGTCATACATAACTACTGGAAAAACAGTAGCTTTGGCGAGATGCAACTTGTTGGCAAAGTAATGTCTTTGCTTTTTAATATGCTGTCTAGGTTGGTCATAGCTTTTCTTCCAAGGAGCAAGCATCTTTTAATTTCATGGCTGCAGTTACCATCTGAAGTGATTTTGGAGCCCCAACAAGTAAATTCTGTCACTGTTTTCACTGTTTCCCCATGTATTTGTCATGAAGTGATGGGATCAGATGCCATGACCTTAGTTTTCTGATGTTGAGTTTTAAGCCAACTTTTTCACTCTCCTCTTTCACTTTCATCAAGAGGCTCTTTAGGTCTTTTTCTCTTTCTGCCATAACCTGCATATCTGAGGTTATTGATATTTCTTCCAGCAACCATGATTCCAGCTTGTGCTTCATCTAGCCCTGCGTTTCTCATGATGTACTCTACTTATAAGTCAAATAAGCAGGGTGATATTATACAGCCTTGATGCACTCCTTTCCTGATTTGGAACCAGTCTGTTGTTTTATGTCCAGTTCTACCTGTTGTTTCTTGACCTGCATATAGATTTCTCTGGAGGCAGGTCAGATGGTCTGGTAAGCCCATCTCTTTCAGAATTTTCCACAGTTCGTTGTGATCAACACAGTCAAAGGCTTTGGCATAGTCAATAAAGCAGAAATAGATGATTTTCTGGAACTCTCTTGCTTTTTCCATGATCCAGCGGATGTTGGCAATTTGATCTATGGCTCTTCTGCCTTTTCTAAAACCAGCTTGAACATCAGGAAGTTCATGGTTCACGTATTGCTGAAGCCTGGCTTGAAGAATTTTGAACATTACTTTGCTGGTTCTTGAAATGAGTGCAAATGTGTGGTAGTTTGAACATTATTTAGCATTGCCTTTCCTTGGGATTGGAATGAAAACTGACATTTTCCAGTCCTGTGGCCACTGCTGAGTTTTCCAAATTTGCTGGCATGTTGAGTGCAGCACTTCCACAGCATCATCTTTTAGGATTTGAAATAGCTCAACTGGAATTCCATATCTCCACTAGCTTTGTTCATAGTGATGCTTCCTAAGGCCCACTTGACTTCACATTCCAGGATGTCTGGCCTTAGGTGAGTGATCACACAATCATCATTATCCGAGTCATGAAGATCTTTTTTGTATAGTTCCTCTGTGTATTCTTGCAACCTCTTCTTAATATCTTTTGATTCTGTTAGGTCCATACAATTTCTCTCCTTTATTGTGCTCATCTTTGCTTGGAAACTTCCCTTGGTATCTCTGATTTTCTTGAATAGAGCTCTAGTCTTTTGCATTATATTCTTTTCCTCTATTTCTTTGCATTGATCACTGACGAAGGCTTTCTTATGTCTCCTTGCTATTCTTTGGAACTCTGCACTCAGATGGGTATATCTTACCTTTTCTACTTTGAATTTCACTTCTCTTCTTTTCATAGGTGTTTTAAGGCCTCCTCAAACAACCATTTTGCTTTTTTCTATTTCTTTTTCTTTGGGATGGTCTTGATCATTGCCTGCTGTACAGTGTCACAAACCTCTGTCCATAGTTCATCAGGTACTCTGTCTCTCAGATCTAATCCCTTGAATCTATTTGTCACTTCTACTCTATAATTGTAAGGGATTTGATTTAGGTCACACCTGAATGGTCTAGTGGTTTTCCCTACTTTCTTCAATTTAAGTCTGATTTTGGCAATAAGGAGATCCTGATTTGAGCCACAGTCAGCTCCCAATCCCCCCTTTTTTTTTTCTTCGCTGACACTATAGAACTTCTCCATTTGGCTGCAAAGAAAATAATCAATCTGATTTCAGTATTGACCATCTGGTGATGTCCATGTGTAGAGTCTTCCTGTGCGTTGTTGGAAGACAGTGTTTGCAATGATCTGTGCATTCTCTTAACAAAACTGTTTGCCTTTGCCCTGCTTCATTTTGTACTCAAAGGCCAAATTTGCCTGTTACTCTAGGTATTTCTTGACTTCCTACTTTTGCATTCCAGTCCCCTATAATGAAAAGGACATCTTTTTGGGGTATTAGTTCTCAAAGGTCTTTAGGTCTTCATGGAACCATTCAACTTCAGTTTCTTCAGCATTTCTGGTAGGGGTATAGACTTGGATTTCTGTGACATTTTGAGGTCTTCCATGGAAATGAACAGAGATCATTCTGTCGTTTTTGAGATTACATCCAAGTACTGCATTTCAGACTCTTGTTGACTATGATGGCTACTCCATTTCTTCTAAGAGATTCTTGCCCACAGTAGTAGATATAATGATCATCTGAGTTAAATTCACCCATTCCAGTCCATTTTAGTTCACTGATTCCTAAAAGGTCTATGTTCACTCTTGCCATCGCCTGTTTGACCGCTTCCAATTTGCCTTGATTCATGGGCCTAACATTCCAGGTTCTTATGCAATACTGTTCTTTATATCATTGGTCTTTCTTCCATCACCAGTCATATCCAAAATTGGGCGTTGTTTTTGCTTTGGCTCCATCTCTTTTTTCTTTCTGAAGTTATTTCTCCACAGTTCTCCAATAGCATATCGGGCATCAGTGTCCTATCTTTTTGCTTTTTTCATACTGTTCATCACCTAAAACCCAGTATTATTGATCCATGACTTTTCTCAGAGCATGCAGTTTCCTCAGAGGTTGATTTTAGTCTTGTTACTCTCGAGCTTCTCAAACATGAGCATATATCAGTTCTACCAGGAGGGCTTATTAAATCACAGATTACTGGTCCTTTCCTCCAAACTTTATGATTCAGTAGTTGTGGCCAAGGCCAGAGAATTTTCATTTCCAACAAGTTACCAAGTGATACTGATGATGCTTGTCCAGTATGAGAACCACTGCTGTATTTTAACCCTTGGCTGGTTTGCAAGTGGCTCTGTCAGATCATTATTTCCTTCCCATTTCTTCCTAGATCTTTAATGGGTAAAAATATATCCATGTAAATCTAATAACAATATCTAGCATTTATTGAACTCTTGCTCTGTGCCAAGTAGCATAAAGATTCATATGATTTACTTTAATATATGAATAAATCTAAAATACTATTCTTGCTTTCTATATGAAGAATTGTCACAGAGATGCCCAGAAATTTCACTAGGTTTACACAAATTTTAAGTGGGAAAACTGAGATTCAAAAGTCAGTTTGTCTGAATCAAACCCTCATTTCATAGAAAAGTTCTTGATATTTGTATGTATCTATAAATGCCATTAGAAATTTTCTTTAAACCTAACATTCTGACAGAAATCAGATATTTTTCAAAAGAAATGGTGGTTGTTATATTTATATATTAATTATGCTCCAAAAGCAAGTTTCCAAGGGGAGTTATGAATTCCTGATGAACAAGATATAGACTTTAAAATCAACATCACAAGACAGACTGGTTGGAAACTGAGTCTATATTACCAGGACTTAAGAAAAACTTTATCAATATATATCACAACCAGTAAGATTATCTGTACAAAAAATAGTGTGTAGCATAAAGTATGTTCATATTGAAAGTGAAAGTGAAGCCACTGTCGTGTCCGCCTCTTTGAGACCCCATGGACTATAGCCTACAATGCTCCTCCATTTTCCAGGCAAGAGTACTGGAGTGGGTTGCCATTTCCTTGTCCAGAGGATCTTCCCAACCCAGGAATCAAACCTGGGGTTTCCCACATTGTAGGCAGATGCTTTACCATCTGAGCCACCAGGGAAGTCATATTCATATTAGGGATTAATTAATAGTGTGTGTTTCCTGATATCTTCAGTTAAATATACTCATATTTTAAAATAGTTACAATCCTAGAATAGGGTTAGATTTTTCAGCAAGAATTTTTTTTTATATTTTTCAGAGTTGAATGAAAAATTACATTGTTCCAGTCGGTTGCCCACCAGTCTGTTGACTACTTTGTATTTGCCTAATATAGTATAGGAAGTTATGCCTTCTTTCAGTTTTAGAATTTGTTTTTCCCATAATTCAAAAGCAATATATTGCTTTGAAGGTGCTCAAGACAAGTATCAGGAACATCCATACAACCCTATTTTGTATTATAAAGACACTCTGCTTTCTATTCTAGTGAAGTCAAGTCAGGACTGAGGAGCACAGAGCAAAGCAGAGAGATCCTCTAAGAGTTCTACGGTTAATTTTAAAATGGGGTTTGAACCCACTGAAAGATAAGAAAACTTTAGCTGCAACCCATTTTGCACTTAGCTTCATTGACAATTATAAAATTACTAAGTAAAAAGCAGAGACATTACTTTGCTGACTAAGGTCCATCTAGTCAAGGCTATGGTTTTTCCTGTGGTCATGTATGGATGTGAGAGTTGGACTGTGAAGAAGGCTGAGCGCAGAAGAATTGATGCCTTTGAACTGTGGTGTTGGAGAAGACTCTTGAGAGTCCCTTGGACTGCAAGGAGATCCAACCAGTCCATTCTGAAGGAGATCAGCCCTGGGATTCTTTGGAAGGAATGATGCTAAAGCTGAAACTCCAGTACTTTGGTCACCTCATGCGAAGAGTTGACTCACTGGAAAAGACTCTGATGCTGGGAGGGATTGGGGGCAGGAGGAGAAGGGGATGACCGAGGATGAGACAGCTGGATGGCGTCACTGACTCAATGGATGTGAGTCTGAGTGAGCTCTGGGAGTTGGTGATGGACAGGGAGGCCTGGCGTGCTGCGATTCATGGGGTGGCAAAGAGTCGGACACGACTGAGCAACTGAACTGAACTGAAGTATACAAAATAGTATTATTGATGTTTCCACTAGATGCTGTTTTGCCAGCTTGATTCTATTTTATTGCTAAAGATATGCAATTCAAAAAGGATCAATAGACATTTAAATTGTGATTGTGCTAATGCTAGTTGAAGGTTTCTTAAAAGTCTTTGTTTGAATAACATTTAGTGACAATAGAGTAGAAGACTCTTCTTGATAAATATCGAATGTATTTGAATACTGTTTATTGGATGAGATGCCAGTTCTAAATAACTCAGGACCTGGGTGATTGAGGCCATTGTTTTTGTTGAAATTAAGCATACTTCACAACTGTTTTCAATTGAGATCTCAAGATAGTCTGGACTAATCAGGGTAGCAATGTATAAAGAAAATGGACTTGGTGAAATCAATTGTTTAGTTAGAGAAACTCAATGAACAATTCAAGCTCAAGTTAAAAATAGAAATTTGACTTTGTTAAGATTTTCTAGGAAGTTAGAAGTAAAGATAAAAAGGGAACTTGAATAACTTTTCAAGGGTAGTTTATATTGCCATTAGTCACTGTGTCAGTTCACTTCAATTCAGTCGCTCAGAGACTCTCCATGAATGCAAAAAGCTCTTTGCGACCTCATGAACTGCAGCATGCCAGACCTCCCTGTCCATCACCAAATCCTGAAGTTTACTCAGACTCATGTCCATTGGGTCAGTGATGCCATCTACTCTCTCATCTTCTGGCATCCCCTCCTCCTCCTGCCCTCAATCTTTCCCAGCATCAGGGCCTTCTCAAATGAGTCAACTCTTCACATTAGGTGGCCAAAGTATTGGAGTTTCAGCTTCAGTATCAGTCCTTCCAATGAACACCCACGACTGATCTCCTTTAGGATGGACTGATTGGATCTCCTTGCAGTCCAAGGGACTCTCAAGTGTCTTCTCCAACACCACAGTTCAAAAGCATCAATTCTTCAGTGCTCAGACTTCTTTATAGTCCAACTGTCACATCCATAATGACCACTGGAAAAACCATAGCCTTGACTAGACGGACCTTTGCTGTCTTCTCAAATGAGTCAACTCTTCACATCAGGTGGCCAAAGTATTGGAGTTTCAGCTTCAGTATCAGTCCTTCCAATGAACACCCACGACTGATCTCCTTTAGGATGGACTGGTTGGATCTCCTTGCAGTCCAAGGGACTCTCAAGTGTCTTCTCCAACACCACAGTTCAAAAGCATCAATTCTTCAGTGCTCAGACTTCTTTATAGTCCAACTGTCACATCCATACATGACCACTGGAAGAACCATAGCCTTGACTAGACAGACCTTTGCTGACAAAGTAGTATCTCTGCTTTTTAACATGCTCTCTGCTGCTGCTGCTGCTAAGTCACTTCAGTCATGTCTGACTCTGTGTGACCCCATAGACAGCAGATCACCAGGGTCCCTCATCCCTGGGATTCTCCAGGCAAGAACACTGGAGTGGATTGCCATTTCCTTCTCCAATACATGAAAGTGAAAGGTGAAAGTGAAGTCACTCAGTCGTGTCTGACGCTTAGCGACCCAATGGACTGCAGCTTAGCAGTCTCCTCCGTAATATGCTGTCTAGGTTAGTCATAACTTTCCTTCCAAGGAGATAGCATCTTTTAATTTCATGGCTGCAATCTCCATCACTGTGTACTAAATATAATTTACATATTTTTTTGAATATATAGATATAGGTATATAGTGTATGTATATGTATAGCTTGGTTGGTAGCAAACCCACCCACAAGGCAGGAGACCTAGGTTCAATCCCTGGTTTGGGAAGATTTCCTTGAGAAGGAAATGGCTACCCATTTCAGTATTCTTGCCTGGAGAATCTTGTGGACAGAGAAGCGTGGTGGGCTGCAGTCCTTGGGCTGCAAAAAGTGGGACAAAAAGCATCCTTTCATTTGGGGACTAATAATTAACTTATGATACCAAGTTATAGAAAAGCATGTAAATGTGGACTCCAAATCAAATTTAAAATAAACAAAGGAGAGCATTTTATATGGAATGATGAAGAATTCATGTAGCTGGAAACTTGCCAAAGCCTTGACTTCCTTGTTTCAGGGATGATGACACTGAAACACTTGTCCTAAAGTTCTAGTTCTAATTAAAATTGCTCCCTAATTACTGGGTGACAGTGCTGGAGACAAATAATTGAAAGTGTTACTCTATCTTTTCCAGGTTAAAAATAACTTTTAAGCAATTATTGTTTCACTAGTAAAGCTTGAGACCTTGTAAGCCTTGGAATAATAGCAGAAATTTCTAAAGAAGTCTGAAAAGTTGCCTTCTAAATGAACTTGTCATAAATATTCAAACAGAAACAAAACTTCTTACCTTCAGAAATCATTTCAGAAGATGGAAGATACTTGCTTATGCTAAATGCTATAAAGCAAGTATGGGGAACAGAAAAGAAAGCTACAGATTTTTCTTATAGTAACTTATGAAATAATATTTAATGTCACCTATCTGTGATTTATCTATATCTACCCATCCTAAATTTCGACTGCTATAACAAAACACCATAATTTGAAGACTTATTAAATGTATTTTCTTACACTTATGTAGGCCAGAAGTCTGAACTCAGGCTATCATCAGGCCCTCTGAAGGTTCTAGAAAGGAATGTGTTCCTTGCCTCTTTCAGCTTCTGGTGGCTCTTGGCATTCTCTGGCATTTGTTGACTTGTAGCCACATCACTCCAAAATATGTATTTTACATCTTCTTCTCCTTTGTGTCTGTCTTCCTCTCTATGTGTCTCTTACAAACATACTTGTCATTGGATTTAGGACCTACCTAAATTATCCAGAATGATCTCTTCATCTCAAAATCTTAAATTAATGACATCTGCAAAGATTCTTTTTTTCCCCCAGTTATGGTAACACTAGGATTTCCATGGTGGCTCAGATGGTAAAGACTCCACCCGCAATGCAAGAGGCCTGAATTCAATCCCTGGGTTGGGAAGAGCCCCTGGAGGAGGGTATGGCAACCCATTCCAGCATTCTTTCCTGGAGAATCCCCATGGACAGAGGAGCCTGATGGACTACAGTCCATGGGGTCACAAAGAGTCAGACATTACTGAACGACTAAGCACACACACATGGTAACATTAACAAGTTCTGAGAATTAGTACAGGGATATTATCTATTTGTCATCTATCATTCATCTGTTATTTTTGTGTGGGCACATGCCATTCTGAGATTGCTACAAAGAATTATAAAATTAAGGTCCACACACTCTCATCTGAAATAACTGGGCTTAGAACTGCTTTGGAATCCAGAGTGCTTGAAAATTATTGAAAAGGATAAATAATTCTTTATATATATTAATAAATAAATATGCCACAACCCTTATTACATCACACAGGTAATATGTTCTGGAGAGTCATCCCAAAATGAAACATAATCACTTACTGCAGCAAAATATATGAACATTTGCATTGTTTATAGCTTCATGTCAGATTAAATACAAACTGAGTTCAGGTCAATTTAAATTTCTCCACCAAAAGAGTTACAAATAGTAACAATACAAAGCAAAAAAATTCTGGTTTTCAGAGTTTTTGTTTGTTTGTTTGCTTCAGAAGCATGACTGTGGAATTGTGAGCTTGTATTTAGGTCCAAATTAACATAAAAGAACCTCACAGTTCTTCTCATGGCCTCTCTAAAATTCACATATCCAAGTGCCTGAAGATACATAAAAAATAATATATATATTTAATTGAAGCTATATAAAATCTGCCAAAAGCATTATTACAAAGTAAGGTATGAGTTCAACACTATTGGTATAACACTATGTTAACAAACAGAAGCAAGTCTAAGTAATCTAATGTCTCATGAACACAAAGTTAATTTTCACTTTTCTAAGAGGACAAAGCAAATATTCCAGGTGGAAAGCCTCCCCTTCTTCAAGCAGTGGGTATCTCTGACTCAGGGATTCCTTCCATCTTGTGACTCTGACACATCCAATACAGTAATATGTTTTTCAGGTTACTGTGCTCCTTTGCAACAATGCAGCAGGAAGAAAGATATGGAAAATATACTTTCTAGTTTTAATCACATTGGGCATGAATAAATAAATCAATTAAACATAAATATAATGCATATATATATATATATATACACACAAATGTGGAAAGTGTTAGTCCATCAGTCATGTCTTATTCTTTGCAACCTCATGGACTATAACCCACCAAACTCCTGTATCCATGGGTTTTTCAAGGCAAGAATACTGGAGTGAGTAGTCACTCCCTTCTCCAGGGGATCTTCCTGACCCAGAGATCAAACCTGGGCTTTCTGCATTGCAGGCAGATTCTTTACCATCTTAGCCACCAAGGAAGCCAATGTGTATATAACTTCATCTCATATTCTCTTGGCAAGATCGAGTCATGTGACCACATCCAGATGTGAAGGAAGCTGAAACATGTGGTTGCAGACTACTTAGTTCCTTGCCAACCACGATTCTGTAATGATGGTTGGGGACCATGGCTTTTATTGGATCTGTCATACTTTCATTCTGAAATGAAATGCTATTAACAAGTGCAACAACAATAATGTGTATTCATATCCTGCCTTCCAAAAGAGGACACTATGGATGACTGTAATACACAAAAGCTCCAACTCTACCTCTAATTCTACATTATAGGATGTGTTTTGAACAACAATGGAAAATTACATTATCACTTTCACTGTTGCCTTTCATCACATCTTTCCTTCCTATATTTCTTACAGGGCCCAGAACAAGACCTATATCAAAAGACTAAGATTAGATGACGATGGAAAATCATCCCCTGCAGTATGTCAATATAAAGAAAGAAATTTTTTAAAAGACTAGCAATAGTTATAATATTTCTGAAATATCTATAAACTTTCTTATTTTTATTATAAACTATTTTAGCTCATGTTAACGGTAGGAAATAGACTCTAGTTGAAAGCAAGACAGCAGATAGGTATCAGATTTCTCTTCTCCATGTCAAAGTTTCAGAAAGAGGAAAAGACTTAATATTTTATATAGACTAGAAGACTCTTTAGAGTCCCTTGGACTTCAAGGAGATCCAACCAGTCCATTATGAAGGAGATCAGCCTTGGGATTTCTTTGGAAGGAATGTTGCTAAAGCTGAAACTCCAGTACTTTGGCCACTCATGCGAAGAGTTGACTCATTGGAAAAACTCTGATGCTGGGAGGGATTGGGGGTAGGAGGAAAAGGGGACGACAGAGGATGAGATGGCTGGATGGCATCACTGACTCGATGGACACGAGTCTGAGTGAACTTTGGGAGACGATGATGGACAGGGAGGCCTGGCGTGCTGCGATTCATGGGGTCGCAAAGAGTTGGACACAACTGAGCGACTGAACTGAACTGAACTGAACTAAATAGGAAGTTTCTGCTCATTCTTCATGTTTAGAATGCTGGAGGATCCAAGTCACACATACTCATATTATGCTAATACTAATTTTAGTATATTTTGTGTAAGTTTTTTTTTTCTTTTCCTATATGTGTGTATAATTGTAGCAGATCTTCTCTGGTGGTTTAGTGGTAAAGAATCTGCCTGCAATGCTGAAGACCAACTTTGATCCTTGGATTGGGAAGATCCCGTGGAGAAGCAAATTGCAACCAATTCCAGTATTATTGCCTGGAGAATTCCATGGACAGAGGAGCCTGGCAGGCTACAGTCCATGGGTAACAAACAGTGGGACATGACAGAGTGAATAACACTTGCACTATTACTTAATGACTGTAGTAATAATATTAAGGTTTGTAAACAAGAATGTGCTAAATCTGTTAAGATTTTAAACTATTTAATTATAAATTGAACAACTAATTATCTAATTAATTTCCAAAAAAGAGAAACAAATTCACACTTACAATGTGATTTAGAGGTTTAAATGTATTTTATGGGAGATAGAGATCAACTAGCCACACTAGAAATGAATTTATTTTCAAATATCTTTGACCAATGGTCATTCAACTTCTGCTTAATGTTAATGATAATTGTGAAATCACTACCAATTTTACTTATTGATTAGTTAGTGATAACATTAAAATGGCCAATAATGATGTGATATTTGCAATGTTTTAAATGAAAAAAAAAAAAAAAAAGCCAAACAGAAAGTCATAGATCATGCCACTAAAGATTTCATTTCAATCCTCTAAATCTATTAATTTATACATCTTGGCAACATTGTTCAGCCAGTTTCTAAATGGCAATGTCTCATTTTATGTAATGAAACCTTGAATCATTTCATGAAATTTATTGATTGGGCCAAGATACAAGTTATCTTTAGTAGTGAGAAGTTGTTCAGGAAAACAGGAACCATGCTGGTTATTTGAAAGAGAATTGAATGAAAGGCTCTGGCTAAAGAAATTTTGAATGTTTGAAGAAACAAAATGGAAAAATAACCCACATTAACTACAGAAAGCAAGGACTAATGGTTGAGCTGTGGGGAAAAAAGGAAAGTAGTTAGGGCCGTTTCATTCTGGAAGCTCACTGACTGGGTGCTGAGGACTGAGGAGGTGGTTGCCAGGCTGGTATCTTTGAGGAGGTAAATGGAGATGGTTCGGAATGTGCCGTGCATGCTAAATTGCTTCAGTCGTGTCCAACTCTGTGACCAGACTGTAGCCTGCCAGACTCCTTCTCTCTGTGGGATTCTCCAGGCAAGAGCACTAGAGTGGGTTGTTAGTGCCCTTTTCCAGGTGATCTTCCAACCCAGGGATGGAACCTGCATCGCCTCCAGGTCTGCATTGGCAGGCAGATTCTTAGCTGCCAGCACCACCCGAGGATGCTATATCTCTACCTGCCTTGGGAGTAGCTCAGATGGTAAAGAATCTGACTGCAACACAGGAGACCCCATTTCAAATCCTGGGTCAGGAAGTTCCCCTGGGGAAGGGAATAGGCTACCCACTCCAATATTCTTGGGCTTCCCTGGTGGCTCAGATGGTAAAGAATCTGCCTGGGATGCAGGAGACCTGGATTCAATCCACAGTTTGGGGAGATCCCCTGGAGGAGGGCATGGCAACCCATACTGGTATTCCTGCCTGGAGAATCCTCATGGACAGAGAAGGCTGGTAGGCCACAGTTCATGGGCTGGCAAAGAGTTGTACATGAATGAACAACAAAGCACAACTGCAGAAAAGATGCTGACAGGAGTAATGACCAAACAGGAAAATTCCATCTTCCTCCTCTCATTCCTCATATTGTCAGAAGCTGATGGGATGTCAGCTCAAGAAGGAGAAGTGTAGTTTGCTTAAGAACCAGTTCATTATGTAGGTAAAATCATTTGAAGAGCTATATATGGGAATAAATAGTAAAATTAAACTTCTATGCAATTCCACTTGATCAGAAAACTGTTCAGTCTTTACAACAAAATGAGGTAGAATTTACAAAGCCATTTAGTGAAATTATTCTTGATCACAATCTGCCCTCTTAGTTCTATCAAAGTGGGAACCTACTCTAGAGACGTTCACCTCTCCATATTTAATATTCTATTAAATTATGCCATGCATTTTCTGTCAGCATACTCACCGAACTTTGAGTTCTAAAATGTTAACATTTGTCATTTTAAAGAACAATAATATTTATCTGTCATCATTACTTTCCAATAGCCTCATTGGTTTCTCACAGTCACACTTCTTTGATTCTAAATCGATATTCATTTAGTTTTGATCCCAAAGATTTTTGTTTTTCATAGTTTTGAAGTTATAGGGAATGCTTTTATTCTGCCCTCTGGTATGTTTTATTTAGCTAAATCCATCAGAGACACCTCTGACTTTTTTTTTTTTTAATATATCTTCTTTCAGAGTATCTTGACACTCGCTTGATGTTGTGTTTACTAGTTTGAACATCTGTGTGAAAATTTCTCCCCCAAGCCAAAAATAATCTCTTCTGCCTCTGAAATCCCATAAAATTTTATCTGTACCTCTATAATGGTGTAAACATTTTCCAATAAGACCTAAAGTTTTCTATGATATATGCTTTGCTCTCCTACTTTTAAATTAAAACATCTTTTTGCAATCATCAATATTTGTCAAATAATTCATTATATACAAAGAATGCAAACTTGAGTCAAAAAAGAACTTACTCATGTCATTCAAAATTAGTCAAGATTGATATGTCAATAAATGATTAAAAGAATGTAAGAGAAGTGTAATTATAGTTATATATATATATATATATGATATGATCTGTGGAGTTGTAAAAGGATGATGCTTTGTGTAAAAAGTGTCACATGAGTGAAAATACAGATGTGAAAGCTCAAGGTATAGTAGAAGACTTGCAAGGAGTTAGCTGAAGCTTAAGATGAGATATTGGAGAAGGAAATGGCAACCCACTCCAGTATTCTTGCCTGGAAAATCCCATGGACAGAGGAGCCCGGCAGGCTACAGTACACGGGGTCGCAAAGAGTCGAACATGACTAAGCAACTTCACTTCACTTCAAAATGAGATATAAAGAGCACTCGGTAGAAGAGATGTAGGCAGTGTCCAGACCATGGAAGTGTTTGGATGCTCCATACAGTAGGAAGTTTAGAATTAATATAATATTGTAATAGAGAAGTCTCACAATAAGTTTTACTTAAGAGAGATTACATGAGGTCTGGTGGATTGGACCAGAAATCAACTAAAGACAGAAAGACTTTAGATAATAGAATGAAGGCACATAAGCAAATCAAACATTCTTATACAAGGCATTGCATTTCAAGGAAAAGACCCAGAGAAACCTGAATACTTTGTAATTAAATCTAGCAGTGAAGCCTCCATTGCCTGTTGGAAGCAATCTCAAGGCTTCCTAGTGTTTCATGTCAATAATATAGTGTGGGAACAAAAGACAGCCCAACTAATCTATTTCTTGCAATACCCAAGGGGGCAATTCCTCTTCTAATCCTAACCTGTTTCATTTTAATTCTCCAATGTCTCCTTTTGTTTTGTGAATTAAATGACCTACTTTCAATAAATTTCCTTTGACTTTAACTTAGCTAGAATAATTTTTTATAGGATCCCAGTTGGCTTTGTATAGATCTGAAGCTGAGCTACAAGTTGCATTACAAAATCTAAGAGAATATCTTTAAATATGTAAGAGGCAATATCAGTTTCAAAATATTCTTACTTTGAAAAGCTAAACATCAATGCAATCTCAAGATATTTTAAGAATACCTTGTGGAAAGTAACAGTGAGCAAAAAACAGTTTGACATGATCATTGTATTTAAAGATTAGATTTCTGTTAAATAAATACATTTTTTCATAAGCCAGTATGAACTATATGAGAACAATTGAATAAAATGTTTTATAATTACAATATATTATTGATTCTCATTGACTTTATTTTTTTTTAGTTTTCAGAAGAATGGAAAGAAAAGTAAAATGCATTACAAATTGCATTAGTGTAGAGAAGAATGCTTTAAATGTGATAAATTGTCCTGCTACTAATTCTGATATGTTTTTATCTATTTGTAGTAGTTATTCTAATTAATATTGATAAAATACTACTAGTAATTTGGTTGGAACATTCAAGGTACTTTATTTGATAAATTTATTTTGGAGGCTGCCGTTTATTTAAGAAGGTGTAATTTACATTTAGTAAAATTCACTCTTTGTAATATATACTCCATGGCCTTCTGGCTTGCACTGTGTTTGCTGAAAAATCTTCTACTTGTAATTCTCAGCTTTGTTTCACTTTTTGTTCTGCAACTATTTTTCTATTTGCCTTTATTAGGTAGTTAGAATAGGAAAAAGGAGTCCAGAATGGCAGTGGCTAAAAGACAAAGAAGGGAAAACCTATGAAAACAGAACAAAGAAAGGTCCTAGGACAGGAGTGAGAACCTCTGGTAAAACAAACAGCCCTCCTGGCTAGCCCAATTTGCATAGGGCAAGCTCAGGAGGAGGAGAAAAACATGCAAAAAGAGGAGCCAAAATTGGGCCAGGGACTTCTCTTCTCTTCAAGCCTTTTGGATTGGCCCGCCCTCACACTCAAGGATGCATTTTCCTTTACTTTCTAAATAAAACTGAGCTGTAACACAAGGCTGTAACACTGGTCTGTCCTTCACTTCAAATTTTTGTTGCGCCAAGACAGAACCGATGAAATCACAATCTCCCCTACATCTCTGGTGCCATTTCTCGAATTTAACCCAGTTGAAGCAACCTCAGCTTGTTCCCCGCAGGGTGGAGGCCAAGCACAGCAGAAGCCCAGTTCAGCTCCTGTGGTTGAAGTGGAATACAAAGAAAACCCAGCACAGGGGGAAGTGACAAGAAGCCCAGCGTGCTAGAAACTGGGACAGCAAAAACAAACTCAGCAGAAAGCTCAGGGGGCTCAGTCTCAGATTGCAGAAGACTTCTGGTTAAGGTAGAAGGTCCTCGCTCCTATGGCTAGAAGGACATATGGCTAACAAAATTTTAATTCCTTTACAATTTCTCATTTCTTATTTCCTCAAAACCCCTGAACAGGCAGTGGGTGCAAGTGAGGGATTCTGGCAGTGTGTCCCAGTGTGTCCCAAAGGCTCCACTCTCTGCTGGGCCCCAGTAGCTATTATCCAAGTCTGTGAGATTTCTTCTGCCCTTAATCTTCTTTGTGCCAAGGATCAGGCCAATGAAAACTGAGCACAGGTCAGGTATTTATCAGATTTTCTGGCAGATTATGAAGAAGAGTCCTTGGCAAGTTTTTCCCATGGCTTTTTCCTCCTATCCTTCAGCTCCTCTCTCCTGAGTCTTGAGTCCAGCCAAAACCCATGGTGTCTGTCTTCAGGTCCTAATGAAGCTCAGGCTTTTGATGTCTCATTGAAACAAATTAAGTGAAAGACACGAGATAGGTGAGAGGTGGATTTGGTTAGATTTAAAGAGAAGCATGCTTCACAGGATGTGGGTCATCCTGTGGCACAGTGGCCATGGAATGTGGTGTGGCTAGTTTTCCCAGGCTGGGTGATTTCATATGCTAATGAGTGGGAGGATAATTCTAACCATTGGGGAACCACACTCTCCTAGGTCTTTTGACAATGCCTTGGAGCTGTCCTGGCACCTCTGCATATGTCACTTAGCTTGCAGATTGAGGATCAAGGTTTAGCTGAATTTGACTTGTCTTCTTGGACCCATTTGATTTTAGTTGGTTTATGTTATGCCTTGGGCTATGTCATTCTTTCAAAAGTTGTGTCCTGCCCCCATCCCTCCTGTTTCATGCTCTTTTCCTGAGCCCATCCAGGCCCACAAAGTTGCCTCTACAATCTTCTGGAGGGACAATCAGAAAATGATTGGCCTTGGGGGAGGGAAATACTGTATAATATTCAATCCCTCTAGATATTCAGGCCTTCATCTACCATGTTTCCTACAGCATGTTTAACAACAGCATCTCTGAGTGAACCCCCTAGAGTGGGTGACAGGCACACAATGCCTGCTAGAAGCCCATCTGTTGGTAGCATCCCTTCAAGGGCAACTGGGCTTCTGAGGATAATGTTTGCCACTTTGGGAGTTAGACCTGCAGGCTGTTTGGGCCCAAACTCTTACCACCCTTTCTCTTAAAGTTACAACCATACCACCAGATTAAATCTCCACTCCACTTTTATGGAACATCTGGTTTGTTGCCTCTTATCAATTTGTTCTTAAGCCACTTACTAACTCCTACAGCAAGGACCCTACCATTCATTGCAGGCAACATTGCTTCATCCTGCTTACTATTAAAATACTCTTAAAGCCCCTAACAGGACCAGATAACCCACTCTTTTGTAATTACTTTTTCTATTACCTAAAGTGGGTCTATGACAATGAAATGTTTACCATTGGAGACACCCTAACCTGGTTTTATGGAGGACTAGGGGAGGAAGTCAGTGATTTCATTCCCTCAGAGCAGTAAGAGGGTAAGGCATATGGCTGCTTCACGAGGTTCCCAGTGTCAGGGCAGAGGCTTGGATTGCTTTACATGATAATATCTATCCTCATCTGCAGTGAACATGTTACGATTACAACCTCTTAATCCTACCCAACCCTGGTCATCCTGGAGATCTTGGGGACACCCAACTTCAGTCAAAGGCTTTTGGCAAAGGCAATAAAGCAGAAGTAGATGTTTTTCTGTTATTCTCTTGCTTTTGTGATGATCCAGTGGATGTTGGCAATTCTATCTCTGGTTCCTCTGGCTTTTCTAAATCCAACTTGAACATCTAGAAGTTCATGGTTCATGTACTATTGAAGCCTGGCTTGGATAATTTTGAGCATTACTTTGCTAACATGTAAGATGAGTATAATTGTGCAGTAGTTTGAGCATTCTTTGACATTGCCTTTCTTTGGGTTTGAAATGAAAACTGACTTTTTCCATACCTATGGCCACTGATGAGTTTTCCAAATTTACTGACATATTGAGTGTAACACTTTCATAGCATCATCTTTCAGGATTTGAAATAGCTCAACTGGAATTCCATCACCTCCACTAGCTTTGTTCATAATGATGCTTCCTAAGGCTCACTTGACTTCATATTCCAGAATGTCTGACTCTAAGCTGGTGATCACAGCATCTCGATTATCTGGGTTGTGAAGATCTTTTTTGTATAGCTTTTCTGTGGTTTCTTGTTACCTCTTCTTAATATCTTCTGCTTCTGACAAAATGTGGTCCACTGGAGAAGGGAAAGGCAAACCACATCAGTATTCTTGCCTTGAGAATCCCATAAATAGTATGAAAAAGCAAAAAAATAGAACACTGAAAAGTGAACTCCCCAGGTCAGTAGGTGCCCAATATGCTACTGGAGAACTGTGGAGAAATAACTCCAGAAAGAATGACGAGATGGAGCCAAAGCAAAAATAACACCCAGTTGTGGATGTGACTGGTGATGGAAGAAAAGACCAATGATATAAAGAGCAATATTCATAGGAACTTGGAATGTTAGGTCCATGAGTCAAGGCAAATTGGAAGTAGTCAAAAAGGAGATGGCAGAAGTGAACATTGACCTTTTAGGAATCAGTGAACTAAAATGGACTGGAATGGGTGAATTTAACTCAGATGACCAGATTATCTACTACTGTGGGCAAGAATCTCTTAGAAGAAATGGAGTAGCCATCATAGTCAACAAAAGAGTCTGAAATGCAGTACTTGGATGCAATCTCAAAAACGACAGAATGATATCTGTTTGTTTCCATGGCAAACCTCACAGTGTCACAGAAATCCAAGTCTATGCCCCAACCAAAATGCTGAAGAAGCTGAAGTTGAATGGTTCTATGAAGACCTACAAGACTTTTGAGAACTGATACCCAAAAAAGATGTCCTTTTCATGATAGGGAATTGGAATGCAAAAGTGAGAAATCAAGAAATGCCTAGAGTAACAAACAAATTTGGCTTTTGAGTACAGAACAAAGCAGGACAAAGGCAAACAGAGTTTTGCCAAGAGAACACACTGGTCATTGCAAACACTCTCTTCCAACAACACATGAGAAGTCTCTACACATGGACATAACCAGATGGTCAACACCAAAATCAGATAGGTTATATTCTTTGCAGCCAAAGATGGAGAAGCTCTATACAGTCAGCAGAAACAAGATTGGGAGCTGACTGTGGCTCAAATCAGGATCTCCTTATTGCCAAATTCAGACTTAAATTGAAGAAAGTGGGGAAAACTACTAGATCATTCAGATATGACCTAAATCAAATCCCTTACAATTATACAGTAGGAGTGACAAATAGATTCAAGGGATTAGATCTGAGAGACAGAGTACCTGAAGAACTATGGACAGAGGTTTGTGACACTGTACAGGAGGCAGTGATTAAGAGCATTCCCAAGAAAAAGAAATGCAAAAAGGCAAAATGGTTATTTGAGAAGGCCTTACAAATAGCTGTGAAAGAAGAGAAGCAAAAAAAACAAAGGAGAAAACAAAAGATATACCCATTTAGATGAATGTCAAGGAATTGCAAGGAGAGATAAGAAAGCCTTCCTCAGTGATCAATGCAAAGACCTCATCTGTTCAGTTCAGTTCAGTTGCTTAGTCATGTCTAACTCTTTGTGACCCCATGAATTGCAGCACGCCAGGCCTCCCTGTCTATCACCATCTCCTGGAGTTCACTCAAACGCACGTCCATCGAGTCAGTGATGCCATCCAGCCATCTCATCCTCTGTCGTCCCCTTCTCCTCCTGCCCCCAATCCCTCCTAGCATCAGAGTCTTTTCCAATGAGTCAACTCTTCGCATGAGGTGGCCAAAGTACTGGAGTTGCAGCTTAGCATCATTCCTTCCAAAGAACACCCAGGACTGATCTCCTTTAGAATGGACTGGTTGGACTCCTTGCAGTGCAAGGGACTCTCAAGAGTCTTCTCCAACACCACAGAGATAACTGCAAATTCAAGTCAGAAAGCTAGAAGTATGAGAATGTATAACAGTTTGATTGATTTAAATTCACAAATTGACAATGATTAGTATATGTTTTACTACTAATATGAAGTTACTGTGTTGTCTAATGAATTTCCAAAGATTCAAACTGGAAGACTAATTTGACTTCAATTTCTATTATTCAAAATATTTGATCTTCTAAGAAGTTCTGAACAAACAGAATTACTTACATTTTATCTATATAAAAAGAACTCTATCATTAAGATATCAACTCTCTCTAATTTTTTGCAAAATTTAAATAATAAAATATTAACTTTACATAGATATATAATTTACTGAAAGAATTTATGGAAAATCAACAATCAAGAATAATAAGGGGAACTTGGAAAAAGAAGAGACGTGAATGGACATTATAATCAGTAAGCAATGGCACCCCACTCCAGTACTCTTGCCTGGAAAATCCCATGGATGAAGGAGCCTGGAAGGCTGCAGTCCATGGGGTCACTGAGGGTCGGACATGACTGAGCGACTTCACTTTCTCTCTTCACTTTCATGCATTGGAGGACATGGCAACCCACTCCAGTGTTCTTGCCTGAGAATCCCAGGGACGAGGGAGCCTGGTGTGCTGCCATCTATGGGGTTGCACGGAGTCGGACACGACTGAAGCGACTTGGCAGCGGCAGCAAGCATTAAATAATTATGGAACTTAGTAATTAATCAATATCCTCCTAGCACATGAATAGGCACAGAAGCCAAATAGAATAAGAGATTTTAAATTTGAACCAAATACAAATGTTACTTATTAAATATTACAGACAGCATCTCCAATAAGTAGACAAAAGTAGACTTTGAAATAATGATGAGGCAATGAATCACCATCTAAAAAATATAAACAAATTTTTATATATAAACCAAATTATAGCTATAATTTATACCAAGATAAATTTTAAATAAATAAAAAATTTACATTTGATGCATTAATAAAATATTAAGTAAGTAAATAGATGAATTTCTCTATAAAGTTTGAGTAGGGAAGACTGTTCTAAGAATGACTCAAAACTTTAAAGCCTTTGAAAAAAGATTAATGAATTCAATTATATAAGCATCAACACCTTGTACATACAAAAATTAGGTACAAATAATAAATGAGCAAAATAAAAATAAAATGATATATTTATAATGTATTATAGATGAAGGACTAATCCCCTTAGTGTATAAATAATTTCTAGATGGGGGTGCATTATTTATCTTGGGCTGCCCCTGACCAACATGCTCTTTCTGGCTCCCCCAAATTTATCTACCTCTCATATGCAAAATATATTCATTCCATGGCAACAACCCTCAAAATCTTAACTCATCATAAGATCAATTCTAAAGTTCGAATTCCCATCTAAATCAGATATGGGTGAGACTCAAGGTACAATTCATCCTGAGGCAAAATTCCTCTTCAGCTGCAAATCTGTTTAAATGGACAGGTCACTTGCTGTGAAATACAATAGATATATTCATTCAAAAAGGGGAAAAATATAAGAAACAAGGTTTGATGGATCCTAAGCAAGACACAACTTAATCAACTTAGCACATACACAAGTAAGCGCAAAACAGCAAGGCAAATGCACTAGATCTTTAAACTCAAGAAGATTTCTCTTTGGTTTTTCTTTGCTCAGCCTTCTGGCTCCAGTGGGTCAATGTCCCTGCCTCTGCAGCTTTGCTAGGAGGGGATCCTGCCCCCAAGACTCCAGGAGCCACCTTTGGGTCTTTTAAAACAGAGATGATAAAAACTCCCCTTATGAAACTGATGAGTCAGCCATGATGACCTCTGAATTGCCTTTAGGTTCATTCTACTCTTGTCTTTAAAATAATGCATGTTTGCAGTTTAATAGCTTTATGATAAGATGCCATCAGTTCAGTTCAGTCACTCAGTCGTGTCCAACTCTTTGCGACCCCATGAATTGCAGCACGCCAGGCCTCCCTGTCCATCACCAACTCCCGGAGTTCACTCAGACTCACGTCCATCGAGTCAGTGATGCCATCCAGCCATCTCATCCTCTGCCCCCAAAATCCCTCCCAGCATCAGAGTCTTTTCCAATGAATCAACTCTTCTCATAAGGTGGCTAAAGTACTGGAGTTTCAGCCTTAGCATCATTCCTTCCAAAGAAATCCCAGAGCTGATCTCCTTCAGAATGGACTGGTTGATCCAAGGGACTCTCAAGAGTCTTCTCCAACACCACAGTTCAAAAGCATCAATTCTTTGTTTTCTGAATGTTGAGCTTTAAGCCAACTTTTTCACTCTCCACTTTCACTTTCATCAAGAGGCTTTTTAGTTTCTCTTCACTTTCTGCCATAAGGGTGGTTAGAAATCCAACAGTCTTCCTTCAGTTTGCCCTATCTCTTTCTCCTTTAGATCACACTGATAGTGTTCCTAGTTCTATAAACTAATAATCTATTCACCAAGTTATTGCTCAGCCAAACCTTGGTGCTCACTTCTAAACAGTAGCAAATTGAGAATTTTCTAAATCTTTAAATTCTGGTTTCATGTTGCTTAACAATTCCTCCTTCAATTTCTATCTCTTTTGTCAAATTTTATCATAAACAGTCAAGAGGAACTAAACCTCTCTCTAACACTTTCCCTAGAAACGCCTCAGCTGAAGGTCCAATTTCACCATTCATCAATTCTATTAATACCATCCACAAAATACTGAAACAAACAAAATGAAGTCTAATTCTTTCCACTTTACAACAAGAATTGTCTTTCCTCTAGTTTTCAATGACATGTTCCTTATTTTTGTATGAGACCAAACCAGGAATGGCCTTTATGATCTGTATTTCTACCAATGTTCCAGCTGTGGTTATTTGTGCATTCTCTAAGAAAATGGCAGCTTTCTCACCAGCTCTCCTCTTTTCCTTCTGAACTCTCAGCAGGATTTCCCTAAACATTCATAGTTCTGGCATGCACCTCAAAACTCTTCCAGCTTCTCCCAACATCCATATCTTTTAAAAATGTTTCCATATTTTTAGGTATTTATTATAGTATAGCAGTGCCTCAGTTCTCAGGTGCCAAAATCTGTATTATTAACCTCTAGTTGCCATAACAAAATATCATAGACTTTGTGACTTTACAGAAATTAATTATTTTTTTCATGATGCTGGAAGCTGGAGTGTCCCAGACTAAGATCCATCAGAGTTCAGTTTCTGATGAGCATTCTCTTCCTGGCTTGGTCACTTTTTCTGTGTGCTCTTAAGGCCTTTTCTTGGTGCCTGCACTTGGAAAGAGAGGAAGCTCTCTCCTTGTCATTCTTATAAGGGTACTGATTTCATCATGAGAGCCCTACTGTCATGACTTCATCTAACTCTGATTACCTCCCAAAGATCCATTTCAAAATACTATAACACCAAGGCTTAAAGATTGAATACACACATTTTGGACAGGAACAAACATGTAGTCCATAACAAGTGGTAAGGAAAAGACCAAAAACACAATAGAAAAAAAAAAAAATGGACAAAGGCTGTTCATGTATAATCCTCAGAAAAGAAAATATAAAAGCCTCTAATACATATGAGAAAATAAGCCACTACATTTGTAAACAGAGAAATATACTAATTCACTATTTTCCACCTTGATGACTGGCCATATGCAAAAGTTTAATACTACCCTCTGTAATGAGGTTGATAGAAAAATGAAACTTTCAAATCACTGGAAAAACTGTAAATTGTTACAATCCTCCCCACAGAGAAATTTGGTATGATCTAGCAAAACAGATACATATACCAATCGCTTCAGTCGTGTCCGACTCTGTGCAACCCCATAGACGGCAGCCCACCAGGCTCCCCTGTTCCTGGGATTCTCCATGCAAGAATACTAGAGTGGGTTGCCATTTCCTTCTCCAATGCATGAAAGTGAAACGTGAAAGTAAAGTCCCTCAGTCATGTCCGACCCTCAGCAACCCCATGGACTGCAGCCTTCCAGGCTCCTCCACCCACTGGATTTTCCAGGCAAGAGTACTGGAGTGGGATGCCATTGCCTTCTCCACATATACCAATAGACCAAGATATTTATTCTACAAATAAAATTGCATGCCTAAGGAAGGATACAGCATAACTGTATCTAATAGCAAAAGACTGGAAGCACTCTAAATGCCCATCAATCAGAAGCTGCTTAATCAAACGAAGGAGCATCCTTTAATGGAATACTTTAAAGCTGTCAAAACAAGACAGTTCTTTATGTTTTGATATGAAAAGACTTCTGAGATATATGGCAAGTGAAAAAATGCAGTCCAGTGGATATAATACAATAATTCTGTATAAATTGGGGGTAATGTGGATTTCTACTTATATCTACATGCCTGTTCTTAAAGGGAAAGGAACCACAGACAAGGAAACAGCGATTCTTATGTCTCCAGCAATGGTTGAAATTAGAAATGAGTAAATAAGGAACAGAGATGAGAGGAAACAGTCAACAGTGTATTCTATGTATTTTGTGTTGTTGTTGTTCTTGACTATTTGAGTGAATAAACTACTTAAAATTAAATTGAAAAAAAAAAACTTTAAAAATGTTTCAATTTTGTAGAAAGGCAGAACCTAGAAAAGAGTCTTTATAAAATATTGAAAATCATGTTACCCCCCAGAAAAGAAATCAAAGTGAGATGGATGAGATTTACAAGGTTAATGAATTAAAATTTCTGCATAATGTGTTATGTAAAATATAATTTCATATGAAAAATTAAAGTTTTATGGTTTCTATGTAATGAACTTCCATGTGAGGTAAAAAGACATGGGAAGATAAAAAAACATGCAGTTTTCTTTGAATGATCCCCTTAACAAAAACAAACAAACAAACATTAGATGAATGAGGGAAATGAGAGGTTTCAAAGACTAAAAGTAAAATGTTTAGCTTTTGACATCATGAGATGAAGAGGCAAAGGACTACAAAGAACTAAATGAAGATAAAAACTCAAGAAATAAGGATTGGGACATCTCTGGAGGTCCAGCGTTTAAGACTTTGCATTCCAATGCAGAGGGTGCAGGTTCAATCCCTGGTGAGGGAGTTGAAATCCCACCAAAATGTAAAACAGAAGCAATATTGTAATGAATTCAATAAAGATTTTAAAAGTTGTCTACATTGATTCCTAACTAGGAAAATTTTTTTGAAGACATATATTGTGGGCTTCTCTGTTCTCTTGTCTGAATATTATACATTATCATAAGTGCATGAAAATATTCAATAAATAAATATCTAAACTAGGAAAGTGATAAAGAATGACTATGATTTAATTTCTTGGGACAATTTTGAATTTAGAGGATGACCTACAAGAATAGTATAGATGAGACAATTCAGAATCTTAAAACAAATAGATTTACACTGGCTTAAAAATCATATAGCAGAAACATTTGAATATCAAACTAATTTATGCAGAAAAAAGATTGCATTGTCTTACTAGATTCTGGCGAATAGACTATATAAGGTAACTAGCTAGTTTAAATTATTTACTAAATATAGCACATCAAGACAATAATTTAATATTTTAAAAGTTTGAATGCCTATGTTCATTGCTTTAATATAATAGTTTTATGCAACTATTTCCTAAATTAACATTTCATTGGAAAGAGAAAAAAAATATTGTCCATATTAAAAAAAAAAATAACCAAGGGCCCCAGACAACCTAACTGTAGTTATTAGGTTACTGAGATTTATGGTTCTCCTTCAGCAGTTTTCTTCTCTTAGGATGAAAATGGTGATTTGGTATGTGTTTGCCTTCTCTTTATTGACTATGCCAAAGTCTTTGACTGTGTGGATCACAAAAATCTGTGGAAAATTTTGAAAGAGATGGGAATAACCAGACTACCTGACCTGCATCTTGAGAAAACTGTATGCAGGTCAGGAAACAACAGTTAGAACTGGACATGGACAAATAGACTGTTTCCAAATAGGAAAAAGAGTACATCAAGTCTGTATATTGTCACCCTGCTTATTTAATTTATATACAAAGTACATCATGAGAAACGCTGGGCTGGATGAAGCACAAGCTGGAATCAAGATTGCAGGGAAAAACATCAATAACCTCAGATATGCAGATGACACCACCCTTATGGCAAAAGTGAAGAAGACCTAAAGAGCCTCTTGATGAAAGTGAAAGAGGAGAGTGAAAAAGTTGGCTTAAAACTCAACATTCAGAAAAGTAAGATCATCCGGTCCCATCACTTCATGACAAATAGATGGGGAAGAGTGGAAACAGTTGCAGGCTTCATTTTGGGGGGCTGCAAAGTCACTGCAGATGGTGATTACAGCCATGAAATTAAGATGCTTACTCCTTGGGAGAAAAGTTAAGACCAATCTAGACAGCATATTACAAAGCAGAGACATTACTTTGCCAACAAAGATCCATCTAGTCAAGGCTATAGTTTTTCCAGTGGTCATGTATGAATGTGAGAGTTGGACTATAAAGAAAGTTGAGCGCTGAAAAATTGATGCTTTTGAATTGTGGTGTTGGAGAAGACTCTTGAGAATCCCTCGACTGCAAGGAGATCCAACCAGTCCATCCTAAAGGAGATCAGTCCAGGTTTTCATTGGAAGGACTGATTTTGAAGCTGAAACTGCAATACTTTGGCCATCTGATGCAAAAAGCTGACTCATTTGAAAAGACTCTGATGCTGGGAAAGATTGAAGGTGAGAGGAGAAGGGGACAATAGAGGATGAGATGATTGGATGGCATCACCAACTCAATGAAATGAGTTTGAGTAAACCCTGGGAGTTGGTGATGGACAAAAAGGGCTGGCGTGCTGTGGTTCATGGGGTCACTTAGAGTCAGACATGACTGAGCGACTGAACAGAACTGAACTGATAAAACTTTTAAAATAACACACTTATATTGGCAAAAAAAATTTAGATATGTTTTTGGCACATTAATACATTCAGTCTCATACTAAACTTCTCATACTGATTTTAGCTCTCAGAGGCCCCCTGTGGTGTGATCTTGAGCAAAGCACACCCTGATTAACCTTGTATAGTGATATGGACGTCTTGGAAGTACAGAAAGGAGAGACAACTAGGAAGAAGCAGAAGAGGGACAGAAAACTGAAAAAGCATGCATTCATAAGGTTATTTCATTAGCTAAAGCTTGGTGATAGCAAAGTCAGTTAGTATCCCTTAAAGAAATCTTTATGACACATATCAAAAGTTCAGATAGTCCATGGTACTTGGTTAATATTAAGCTAAACTTTTCCAGAACAGTCTTTGGGAACTCTTTGGGGAGTAAGTTGAGATTGCCTGGAGATACATTGGCTCTTTCATGACCCTAGAGTTTCATTTCTTGAAGTATATAATATTAGAAACTCAAAGTACCTAACTTGCTCCCAGGGACTCATTGATGATCAGAGAGACTTGGCTTCCTATGCAGTGGTGTTGAGGCATCAGAATTGAGAAAGCATTAGAAAGAGATGAATGTATTCAAAATGTCAAACTGTGGTGATGTGTGCTATGGGGAACAATAAAAATAAAATTTATGATCCTCTCTGTACTTCCTCAGGAATCTGCTTATGCACGTGGAGCTGCTCTCAGCATCTCTGAAACCATGCATTTTGTAAAATATCATTTTCCCCTTACTGACTCACTGTATTGAGAGTTTGTTGGTATGTGTTACCTAATGAAGTGAGACACTATAACTTGAACTGTTTTTTTTTTTTTTTTTCTCTTTCCTCCTATGGAAATAAGTCAGACAGTTTAACTTATTCATGTGCAGTTTGAGTCAAATCTCTTTGTATTTTCACGGTGGCATAATAGCTCTCAGAAACACTCCCATGGTAGGAATGAGCACTATAATAAGCATAGTCTCAAAGAATGATTTCAGATTACACTCTAAATGTGCACAAAAATAATTTTGGAAAACTATATTATTTACTTAATAGTCCATTCTTAGGCAGTTTGAAAATACTGAATGAATAACTAATGCTATCAACCACTGAAACATCTTGATAGAGCTAGACTGATCATAAACTTGATATATTAGGATACGCAGTTGCATTTTCAATATGATATGTCTAAAATATTAATAAAGATGTAGATATAAAATGGTATCAAAGCATTAAAGATGGGCAGTGTTGAATTCTGTATGACTATATGCATGCTTTCTTTTGATAGTATGATATATCTTAATCAATTTTATGACCTAGAGAAAGCATTAGAAAGAGATGAATGTATTCAAAACCCAGAGACATTAGCTGTGTACATTTTTGAATCAGAAAAGAAAAGAAAAATATATTCTCTTTTATTTTCCTGAGCATTGTACTTCATGGCAAAGAAATTACACAGTCTGTTCCTAAAAGTAGACAAATGCTTAACAATAACTGAATTGAATCATTGCATTGTTGATGCATTTATTTTTAGATAAAATACTTGATTTTCAGGAGAATTGTTTCATGAAATAAGAACACTTTATTGAATACAATGTGCTATGGAAAAAATCTAGAATAATTTAAATTTTAAATTTAAAATTTTAGAAAAGTAGGGAAACTACTGTTGAATATCTGCTAAAATTTTACATTCTATTGTTAATTATTACTTATTCATGGACATGAGTTTGAGCAAGCTCCAGGAGTTAGTGAGGGACAGGGAAGCCTGGCATGCTGGGGTCACAAAAGGTTGGACACAACTGAACAACTGAACTGACTGATTCTGAATTCATCAATGATGCATTCATTACCTAAAGTTACTAACAATATAGAAGAGAGCATCAATAATAAATAAAAATCACCCATTCTCTTAATCATGGAAGTTGATTCAAATATCTTATTTAAAGTAGCTTCTAGCTGGCATCTCCCAGTGTGGCTTTTCATAATTTTCTACTAAACCACATGTGAAGAAAACATCAAAGATAAAAATTTATAGGACAACGCTTAGAGAGATGGAAGATGTCTTTTGATAATCTGGGAGTAATTTTCATGATGAATAGTTGACAGTTAATTTAAAAAAAAATCAGACTCTACTGACTTTCTGTCTCTTAAATTAGAATAGCCCTGCTAGTCTGGAAGATCAGTAAACTGGTAGGTAGGGGAATGCATAAAAGACACAGATTAATTGGAAGTGACAGTGGTATATTACATAACACTATTTTGGGATAGCATATTGGTACATCCTTCATTGTGTATCTACTGGTACTGAGTTAACAGAAAAGAGAAAGTCATTTCTTTTCTAAGATTGTCCTAACTTATCTAACTCCCTGCATCCTTGTAGAGAATGCAACTCACGGAAGAAGGAGAGTACTGGATTGAATGTGTGTGTGCTCAGTCCCTTAGTCTTGTCTGACTCTTTGCAACCCCATGGACTGTAGCCCTCCAAGCTCCTCTGTCTATGGTTTTCTCCAGGAAAAAATACTGGATTGGGTTGCCATTCCCTTCTCCAGGGGACCTTCTCAACCTGTGGATTGAACCCACGTCTCTTGCATCTATTGCATTGACAGGTGAATTCTTTACCACTGTGCCACTTAGGAAGTCACTGGTTTGAATGGAGGCCCCCAAAAAGATATGTTCATGCCCTGCCCCACCGTTCCGTTCCGTTCAGTCGCTCAGTCGTGTCCGACTCTTTGCGACCCCATGAATTGCAGCACGCCAGGCCTCCCTGTCCATCACCAACTCCTAGAGTTCACTCAGACTCACGTCCATTGAGTACGTGATGCCATCCAGCCATCATCCTCGGTCGTCCCCTTCTCCTCCTGCCCCCAATCCCTCCCAGCATCAGGGTCTTTTCCAAATTTTACCTTTTTTAGAAAAAGAGAAAGTTTATTGCAAAGATAAAGCCAAGAGTGGAGTAGTGGGACTGCAAGCCAAGAAGCCATAGAATGCCAACAGCCCCCAGAAGCTGGAAGAGGTGAGGAAGAGTTCTCTTCTAGAACCCCAAGAAGGAGTGCAGCCCTGCTGACACCTTGATTCTGAAATTCTGGGTGTTGGAACTTGTGAGAAGATAAATTTCTGCTATTTTAAGCCTCTGATTTTTCATCAGTAGAAGAGCCACAAGGAACTATTAATAGAGGTGGGGATGAGGAGTTGAGGACAAAGAGCATGGTTAATAGAGACATGATATGATGCATTGTTTCATGGAAGGTAGATGAGTTTACATCAGGGAGAATCTACAAAGCAAGGAGTTTCTGATCAAAGTTACTGGCATTCTGTGTTAAAAGATGATTGACTTTATATATTAAGTTCTTGGAGTATACTGCAATGAGAGATAAGATCTAAGTTATATCTGTCTCTTCAAAGCATCTAGTTTTTGAACAAATATCACCCACTTTTGCCTCCATTGAAAGCACATCTTCTAAACATTAGTCCAGTAACTTAGCAAGTTTGAAGTCAATTATAATCCTGTCTGACATATAATTATTGAATCCCATGTATCAAGTATTTTTTCTTAATTGCACATAGCATAAAACTTTCAGACACCAGCTTTCTTAAAGAAACTAACACCAATTTTCCATCTATATCACTGAATCAAATTAAAAATTATGAATTCCCAGTGTATTCTATTGACTTCCCTGGTGACTCAGATGGTAAAAATCTGCCTGCAATGCAGGAGACCCAAGTTTGACCCCTGCGTTGGGAAGATGCCCTGGAGAAGGGAATGGCAACCCACCCCCATATTCTGAGATTTTCCTATGTTTACTGCCCTTTGAAAGGTACATAAATGGCTCTAAAGGTGAATAATCTGCAGTCTTTCCTAAGAAATTTACTGTTTCAAACTTTAAGTCATGGTTATCAGTCAATCATCTTTTAACACAGAATGCCAGTAACTTTGATCAGAAACTCCTTGCTTTGTAGATATGTGAAAATATCAATGAAACACTGAATTTCTAAAAACACTTTTTTGTTTTTCATTTTCTTTTCGGACATCAGGTATTTTAGGTTTCAAAATCATATTCATTAAATAACATATTATCATCCTTCTTACTAACCTGTAACTTCATTTTTCACTTCTTTTTTCCATTTATTTTTTCTATTCTGTTTCCTTTCCAAAGAAAGTCCATAGCAAATCATTCTACAGAATTTAATGTACATTATCTTTATTTGTTTATGTTCTTGTCATGTTTTAAATGCATGTATTATTGAATTAGGGTGTAATTTAAGTAGAGTAGAGTGGAAACCCTTAAATGTGCTATTCAGTGGCTTTTGACAAATGCTTGTGCTCAGTTGCTCATTTGTATTCGAGTATTTGTGACCTCATGGACAACCCCATAGCTTTCCAGGCTCCTCTGTCCATGGGATTCTCCAGGCAAGTAAACCAGAGTGAGTTGCCATGCCCTCCTCCAGGGGATTATCCCAGGGATTGAACCCAGGTCTCCCACATTGCAGGTATATTCTTTACCATCTGAGCCACTACACCCTTGTAAACATTCCTCTATCAAAATATAGACTATGTCAATGCAAAATACTCGTGTGTTCTTTCTCAGTCAGTCTTTGTAAGCCAGCCAGCCCCTCCCAAGGCAAAGAGACAGCAACTATTCTTATGTCTAACATTTATTATTTTTATATATCTAAATATTTCATATAAAGAACTATGTACTTTTGTCCACATACAGCTGTTGAGATTCATTCATGTCATATTCTTATCAACAGTGTGTTCCTTTCTAAAGCAGAATAGTAATTTATGACATAAGTACACAAACATTTGTTTATTCAGTTTTTTGGTTTTTTTTTTAGGAATATTTGGATGATTCCAATTTGGAGTTATTATGGAAAAAGAATATTGAAAATATTCTTGTTCAAGTATTTTCTTGGTGAGAAAATAGGAATAACATTTCTGGGTTATAGGGTAAAATACATTATAACTTGTTAAGAGTTTATGAAAATTTCATTTGTTCTATGTCCTCAGTCATGTTCAGTCTTAGCAGTCTTTTTTTTTTTTTCCCACCATTCTAAGCCCATTCTAAAGGCGATCAGTCTTGGGTGTTCATTGGAAGGACTAATGCTAAAGCTGAAACTCCAAAACTTTGGCCATTTCATGTGAAGAGTTGACTAATTGGAAAAGACTCTAATGCTGGGAGGGATTGGGGGCAGGAGGAGAAGGGGATGACAGAAGATGAGATGGCTGGATGGCATCACCGACTTGATGGACATGAGCTTGAGTAAACTCCGGGAGCTGGTGATAGACAGGGAGGCCTGGCGTGCTGCAATTCATGGGGTCGCAAAGAGTCAGACATGACTGAATGACTGAACTGAACTGAATTGAACTGAAGATGTGCAAATGGACTCATAAAATAAATAATGTAATGGCTAAGTTGAGGATATTTTACATCTTTTTAATTGTAAAATAATATCCTATGAAAGACTATAGAATATTACACTTTTAAGTTAGATAAATTACTTTGTCTTTTAATGTCTTTAAAGTTCTGAGTGGACTTACATGATCTTAGTTCATGTCTCCACATTTGCTAGCTTTTGTTAGCATGTGAATCATACCTTATGCTTATTATATTATCTATACAGTTACAACTGATAATGTTGTAGTTGACAACCTTGTACAAGGTCAAACCCTTCAATATTTTCTTTGTTTTTCTCTACATTGTTTATTATTATATTTTATTTTTAACTAATGATCATTTAGTTTCCTCAGTTACAATAAGTATATCTTTTATCTTTCCATTTGTTGAATCTAACAGGTATGTCAGGACCATGTTATTAAATAGTAGAATAAGAGAAGATACCCTTTCTTACTTGATTTCAAGAGGGAGTCATCTAGTTTCACCAATAATTATGTTATTTGCTTTAGGATTTTGCATACTGTGATCATTACTAAGTTAAGGAAGTTGCTATTATTATACTTCTAAATTATTTCAAGTTTGATTTGGTAGTAGATTTATTATTTAAGGGTCTACACTCACTTGTGTCATTGGGATTGTCTGAGTCTAAGGAGCTTGAGGTTTTTTTCTTTATTTAAAAATAGTATTAGGAAGACCTGATAGATAATTTTTTGGAGAACACTAGTAATTTAATCTAGTTCAGATACTTCCTGGTGGGACTTTTTAAATTTTAAAATGGTTAATACTTCCTGAGAGCTTCTCATGTCTTCCCTCTGTGTTTAATTAACTGGCTTTTCTCTGCTATCTTGTTCAAATGTAATGTATTCTGTCTAAGCTTTTAGTAGAATTCTGTTTATTTTATATACATTCTTTATTATCAATATGAAAAATTCTAATCAACTTTTGTTTCTATTGTCCAATATATTTTCTGAGGTTATTTTTTCCATATTAGATTTGATCATTATTGCTTTTATTAACTCCTCACATGTTGTGCCTTCTCTATTCATCTGTCTAGATGTAAATAGATATATTTTAGAATTTCCCACCCAATTATCCTTATCTTCCAACTTCTTTTATTTTTCTGTCTGCCTCAACTAGATTATGAATAAACATATTGTTACAGTTTATAAAATTTTGTTCAACCATGGTTTTTCTAAATTTTTAAAAGATCTGACATTCATTTATATTCTTTTCAATTCTTCTTTTAAAATCTTGTTCATTGTTTTAATGCATCAGCAGAGATATTAATATTCAGTGTCAGAAAATGATGAGTGACATTTTAGAAAGTGTGTCCCTGCTTTTTATTATTTCTGTTGTTGTTTCTAAATGCCAAGTACTTAGTTTCCTCAAACAATTTTTTAGCCTGCCTATTGTCTGCTCATTTTCCTTGAAATGTTTTCTTTGGGAATACTTTATGTCCAGATGGGATCCACATCTGCTTCTGTCAGACATGCAGGGGCACTAGCAACACATAATCACTTTAAATCAAATTCTCCATTGAGGATACTTTAGACTTACAAGTGGTGCAAATTTAGGCAAAGAGTTCTATGAGAGCATACTCTGAGCTCTGATTTCTCATGAGAGACTTCAGATCTCAAAGGATTGAAATTATTTGTCATATTTTCTCTGGCCACAGTGAAATCTAGAAAGAAAACAACACCAAGAATAAAAACACCTTTATGTTTAGAAATTAAGGTGAAATGTCTACATATATGCATCATAAAGAAAATTTATTTTGAAAGTAAAAAATATATTGAACTGAAACATAATTAGCATATTTGTATCCAGGACACAGATAAGACCATCTTCAAAGAAAAAAAATAACAATATAAAGTCATATATTAGGAAAAGAGAAAGGCTGTAGAATCAATGAGTTATTTTAAGAAGTTATCAAAGAAGAAATCTAAACCCAGAGGATGCAGATGTAAGTAAATATTAAATGTGTCAATAAAAGCAGAAATTTTTGTATATCACATTTAACAGAGAAAATTAACCAAGAAAATACCTTGTAAGATTGATACTTTCAAGACTGATCAACTAGAAATAAGGAGAAAGCACAAAAACATTGTCATAAACACAAAAAAATATCATCACTACAGATAATATTGGGCTTCCCTGGTAGCTCAGTGATAAAGAATCTGCCTGCCGATTCAGGAGATGCAGATTTGATTCCTAGTTCAGGAAGGTTCCCTGGAGAAGGAAATGACAACCCACTCCAATATTTTTGCCTGCGAAATCCCATGGACAGAAGAGTCTGGCGGGCTGCAGTGCACGAGGTTGCAGAAGAGTTGGACATGACGGAGTGCCTAAACCACTTTGTAATATTACAAAGATCATGACAGTATGTTGCAAATAATTTATGTAATTTTTAAAAACTGAGAGATCTTAGAAAAATAAAATGACAAAAAATGGCATAAGATAAAGTAGAAAATTTAAATAATTCTGTAATTGAATCCGTAACTTAAAACTTCTTGTATTACTAAAGGCAGACTATGATGAAATTGCTCAAAATTTCAGAGGTTTAAAAGATCAAACATTTATTTCCTGTTCATGGTACCTATCTGTTATGGATTGTTAGAGTTGATATTCTTCTCTCTGTCACCGTCGCCTAAGAATCAAGGTTTATGGAAGCTCTAACTCCATACTTCAATGATTGGTTTGCCAGAGTAAAGGGAGTTCTACAGTAATCTCAAGTAGAAATTTTATGGTTCTATCTGAAAACAACATCTATAATATTCACTCATTTCACTGGTCAGCAAGACAAGCCATCTTGATTCTTGGGTTCGGAGCTGTGGAATTTCATCATAGGCCTACAATTTCATTAAAAGTAAATCCTCCAATTAAAAAAATTGAGTACAGTAGATACACAATTTATTAAAAAATATAGAAAATGTAGATAAAACAAACCCGTATGGTATAACTATACTAGTGATAGAGTCACTAGCAAAAAATAGTTAATACAGACAAATAGAGGACATTTGTTCTAATATTAATGCACCAAGGTCAATTTATGGGACTTTTCTGGTGGCACTAGTGGTAGAGAACCTGCCTGCCAATGCAAAAGACATAAGAGACACAGGTTCTATCCCTGGGTTGGGAAGATCCCCTGGAGGAGGGAATGACAATCCACTTCAGTATTCTTGCTGGGAGAATCCCATGGACAGAGGAGCCTGGTAGGCTACAGTCCAGAGGGTCACAAAAAGTTGGACACAACAGAAGTGATTTAGCATGCAAGGTCAATTTACTGAAATAATAAATATGTATGCATAAAATTACAAATAGCTATGAAAAGAAGAGAAGCAAATAGCAAAGGAGAAAAGAAAAGATATAAGCATCTGAATGCACAGTTCCAAAGAATAGCAAGAAGAGATAAGAAAGCCTTCTTCAGCGATCAATGCAAAGAAATAGAGGAAAAGAACAGAATGGGAAACACTAGAGATCTCTTCAAGAAAATCAGAGATAACAAGGGAACATTTCACGCAAAGATGGGCTCAATAAAGGACAGAAATGGTATGGATCTAACAGAAGCAGAAGATATTAAGAAGAGGTGGCAAGAACACACAGAGGAACTGTGCAAAAAAGATCTTCATGACCTGGATAATCATGATGGTGTGATCACTCATCTAGAGCCAGACATCTTGGAATGTGAAGTCACGTGGGCCTTAGAAAGCATCACTACGAACAAAGCTAGTGTAGGTGATGGAATTCCAGTGGAGCTATTCCAAATCCTGAAAGATGATGCTGTGAAAGTGCTGCACTCAATTTGTCAGCAAATCTGGAAAACTCAGCAGTGGCCACAGGACTGGAAAAGGTCAGTTTTCATTCCAATTCCAAAGAAAGGCAATGCTAAAGAATGCTCAAAGCACCGCACAATTGCACTCATCTCACATGCTAGTAAAGTAATGCTCAAAATTCTCCAAGCTGGGCTTCAACAATACATGAACCGTGAACTTCCAGATGTTCAAGCTGGTTTTA
Source organism: Aepyceros melampus (assembly GCA_006408695.1). Classification (NCBI taxonomy): domain Eukaryota; kingdom Metazoa; phylum Chordata; class Mammalia; order Artiodactyla; family Bovidae; genus Aepyceros; species Aepyceros melampus. The sequence continues at coordinate 34,866 of SJXQ01010804.1, read as the reverse complement.
GAAAAGGCAGAGGAACCAGAGATCAAATTGCCAACATCTGTTGGATAATGGAAAAAGCAAAAGAGTTCCAGAAAAACATCTATTTCTGCTTTATTGACTATGCCAAAGCCTTTGACTGTGTGGATCACAATAAACTGTGGAAAATTCTGAAAGAGATGGGAATACCAGACCACCTGACCTGCCTCTTGAGAAATCTGTATGCAGGCCAGGAAGCAACAGTTAGAACTGGACATGGAACAACAGACTGGTTACAAATAGGAAAAGGAGTACATCAAGGTTGCATATTGTTACCCTGCTTATTTAACTTCTATGCAGAGTACGTCATGAGAAACACTGGACTGGAAGAAACACAAGCTGGAATCAAGATTTCCGGGAGAAATATCAATAACCTCAGATATGCAGATGACACCACCCTTATGGCAGAAAGTGAAGAGGAACTAAAAAGCCTCTTGTTGAAAGTGAGAGAGGAGAGTGAACAAGTTGGCTTAAAGCTCAACATTCAGAAAACGAAGATCATGGCATCCAGTCCCATCACTTCATGGGAAATAGACGGGGAAACAGGGGAAACAGTGTCAGACTTTATTTTTTGGGGCTCCCAAATCACTGCAGATGGTGACTGCAGCCATGAACTTAAAAGATGCTTACTCCTTGGAAGAAAAGTTATGACCAACCTAGGTAGCATATTCAAAAGCAGAGATATTACTTTGCCGACTAAGGTCCGTCTAGTCAAGGCTATAGTTTTTCCAGTAGTCATGTATGGATGTAAGAGTTGAACTGTAAAGAAGACTGATCGCCGAAGAATTGATGCTTTTGAACTGTGATGTTGGAGAAAACTCTTGAGAGTCCCTTGGACTGCAAGGAGATCCAACCAGCCCATTCTGAAGGAGATCGGCCCTGGGATTCCTTTGGAAGGAATGATGTTGAAGCTGAAGCTCCGGTACTTTAGCCACCTCATGCAAAGAGTTGACTCATTGAAAAAGACCCTGATGCTGGGAGGGCTTGGGGGCAGAAGGAGAAGAGGACGACCGAGGATGAGATGGCTGGATGGCATCACTGACTCCATGGGCATGGGTCTGGGTGAACTCCGGGAGTTGGTGATGGACAGGGAGGCCTGGCATGCTGAGATTCATGGGGTCGCAAAGAGTTGGACACAACTGAGTGACTGAACTGAACTGATGCATAAAATACTTTCCATTCAAAATAAAGTAAAAAAATACTGATATGAAAAGTGAAATAAAAAGATCCATGTCATAGGAAGAAATATGGATATACTTCACCCCATAAATGACAAACAGGAAAAAAAAGGAAATAGATTTTATGAAAAACACAACTTAATAAAACATTCTACTAGAAATTATAAAAGATCACATTAAATAGTGGTAAACAATAAGATCTTTTTTCAGACAAATGATGCAAAACTATTAAAAATGGCTCAATTCTATTAAACTTAAATCATCCATAGAATTTTCTGGAGTAGAGTGGAATGAGAATAAATAAGTAACAAAATGACAACAGAAACCCCAAACTTGCAGAAAATTAAGGTATATACTTCCAAATAGCTTAAGGGTAAAGAAAAACATCACAAGGGAAATGAAAACCATTTCAAGTTAATTAATATTAAGTTACAATACATCAGTCCTTGAAAGATGCTCCTCAACAGTATTTAGAGGAAGATGTATCCCCAAAGAGTACACATTAGTGAAGAAGAATGTCTAAAAAACAATGATCTAAGTACTTCAAGAACCTTAAAAAAGAAGAGAAATTAAAATAGAAAAATGAAGTAACAAACAAGACCAGGTATCAGTGAAATAGATGGCCTCATCTAGGGACACTGAGAGGTCATATTCTTCTTCATGTGCCTTTCATTCTCTATCATTTTACCCAGTGAAAGTTTTTGTGTTGATCAGTTCAGTCACTCAGTTGTGTCCAACTCTTTGCAACCCCATGAATTGCAGCACACCAGGCCTCCCTGTCCATCACCAACTCCCAGAGTTCACTCAGCTTCACGTCCATAGTTGAGAGCAAAAACAAAAGCAAATCCAATCAAACAAGTGCATTTCAAGTCTCTGTTTAAATAATTTTTGCTACCATAGCATAGCCAAGCCAAAGTAGAATGGAAGACTGCTGAGATAAGAATATGAATACAGGATAAAGCAAAGTACTGGTGCCTTCAGGTAAATTAACCTATGGTGTTCAGTTCAGTTCAGTTTAGTCACTCAGTCATGTTTGACTCTTTGCGACCCCATGGACCACAGCATGTCAGGCCACCCTGTCCATCACCAACTCCCGGAGTCTACCCAAACCCATGTCCATTGAGTCGGTGATGCCATCCAACCATCTCCTCATCTGTCGTCCCCTTCTCCTCCTGCCCTCAATCTTTCCCAGCATCAGGGTCTTTTCAAATGAGTCAGCTCTTCACATCAGGTGGCCAAAGTATGGGAGTTTCAGCTTCAACATCAGTCCTTTCAATGAACACCCATAACTGATCTCCTTTAGGGTGGACTGGTTGGATCTCTTTGCAGTCCAAGGGACTCTCAAGAGTCTTCTCCAACACCACAGTTCAAAAGCATCAATTCTTCTGCACTCTGCTTTCTTTCTTTATAGTCCATCTCTCACATCCACACATCACTACTGGAAAAACCATAGCCTTGACTAGATGGACCTTTCTTGACTAAGTGATGTCTCTGCTTTTTAATATGCTGTCTAGGTTGGTCATAATTTTCCTTCCAAGAAGTAAGCATCTTTTAATTTCATCACTGCAATCACCATCTGCAGTGATTTTGGAGCCCCCAAAAATAAAGTCAGCCATTGCTTCCACTGTTTCCCCATCTATTTGCCATAAACTGATGGGACCAGATGCCATGATCTTCATTTTCTGAATGTTGAGCTCTAAGCCAACTTTTTCACTCTCCTCTTTCACTTTCACCAAGAGGCTCTTTAGTTCTTCTTCACTTTCTGCCATAATGGTGGTGTCATCTGCATATCTGAGGTTATTGATAAAACAGTTACCTGTAGAAATGACTGAAAGGGGACAGACTGCTTCTGAGATGTTGGTAATAGTCTGTTCCATGATTTGACTTCTGTTTTGGCAGGTGTATTAATTTCTATAGTTTCAATGAGCTATAGATACTATTTGTATATATTGCTGTTTTTTGTTGTTTAGTCACTAAGTTGTGTCTGACTCTTTTGCAACCCCATGGACTGTAGCCCCCAGGCTTCCCTGTCCTTTGGATTTTCCAGCAAGGATACTGGAATGGGTTGCTATTTCATTCTCCAGAGAATCTTCTGGACCCAGGGATTTAACCTGCATCTCCTGCATTGGCAGGTGGGTATTTTACCTCTGAGTCACAAAGGAAGCCCATTTGTATGAATAAGTCACTTAAAATTTCACTTTAAAAATTTGTATTATAAAATTGTAATTAAAATTATAGATGAAACAAATATTTTCAAACATAATGTATATGGCCATGAGATTTATTACATTTTAAAAATAATTTAAAAACACAAGCAAGTGTTAGTAAAGATATAGATAGGAAACTTTATATGCTTCTGATTGCTCTTTACCCTACTTAGAGACAACTTGCACAATCACTTTAGAAAGCAGATTTCTATATTTATGAGTACTGGTCCATAGGCTATATGACCTTGCAACTTCACACCTAGAAATATACAAAAGTGTTTATTGTGTATATGCACTAAGTAATTTTTACAAGAGCAGACATAAGTGATATTCTATACTACAATAAATAAAATACCAATATACATGATAACATAGATAAATTTAAGATATATAGCACTGAACCAAAAAATCCAGATCAAAAAGAACATTTATTATATTGTTTGCATTTATATGAAGCTCAAAAGTCTACAAAACTAGACCAAAGTCTTAAAACATGCATATTGAGATGAAAAGACTCTGAAAAAAATGCAAACTCATCATTGCCACAAAAGTCAGCATACTGTTAACTCTGGGTGTGATAACTGAGAAGGGGTACAAGATGGGCTTTGATGCTTCTTATACTATTTCATTTATTTTCCTGCTTGGAAGTTATAGGGGTTTTGTTTTGTGATAAATTTATGTTTTTAGATTTACATTTTTGATTTATATTTATATTTTAGATGTATGTATATAGATTTATATTTTTGCTTTATTACTTTTCTCTATATGTATATTCTCTGTGTGTAATTATTTTGTAATTAAATGGATTCAGAATTCAAGTTATTTGAATATGGTTGGCAATTTTTGGAGGAATAAGGGTGCATTTATGGGCTTCCCTGGTAGCTCAGTTGGTAAAAATCTGCCTGCAGTGCAGGAGACCTGGATTCAAATGCTGGGTCTGGAAGATCCCCTGGAGAAGGAAATGGAAACCCACTCTAGCATTCTTGCTTGGAAAATCCTATGGACAGGGGACCTTGGTGAGCTACAGTCCATGGGGTCACAAGAGTCAGACATGACAACAATTAAACCACCACCAAGGGTGCATTTGGCTGGAATTACTTTGAAGGCATCAAAGGTTCTGATAATATTTTATTTGTGATTACACTGCATCAGGTGTATTTATTTTATTGCTCATCTTTTAAATTCAAAATGTCTGTTAGGTACACCAGGTTGGTGTATTTGATATATTACACAATAAAATACATTTAAAAATAACATTTAGTCACATATTTGCAGGTTAAAATATGCTTTTCTTTAGAATTCTGTAATTTCTCTGAAGTATTCCAGTAAAATAATTCAATCATTCAATTTATATGCAAGTTGAATAATTATAATGACATATATGCAAATGCAATCAAAGATGCTCATCAATGCAAGTAACTATAACATCCAACTTGACAAATATTTCAGTAACTCCATAGCTAGATTTTCAGAAAATGATTGCCTACTGCATGTAATGAAATTTATTAAATTTTACATATTCCTTTTATGTATATTTTGAAGTGGTAAAGATATGCAAGCTTTACTGGAGACCTCAATACATCCTGCAACAATTGTCACTGTAAGAATCTGGAGAGGTGGTCTGATAGATTTAGTTGTTCAATTAAATCATTTGCATTGGATTACAAATCTTACCTGTACAACTCACCTCTCACCATTTGGCAAAAATCAGGTCCCTATCTATCCCTATGCCAATAATTTCTATTTATTTATTTTTATCATATCCAAGACTTTTAAATTATGTTTTTGCCTCTTTCCCCTTGTTTTTCCACATCTACTAACTCTAACCCTTTCTTCTCTAATTTCAATTTTTTCTATACCTCTGCCCTCTTTCTGATTTATTCACAACTGTGTTTTTGTTTGATGGTTTCTTTTATCAAAACTTAGGCAGCCTGGAAATTTTTCATGGCCCTGGATTATATATAAAACACCATGGGTCCTCTCTCTCATACTATGCCCAGATTTTCCTTGTTTTCAGAAACAAGCTAGAAACAAATTTTGTACCTTTATCATTCATTATTTAAATATAATTATGTAGTCATATTTTTAATTCTGAAAATGTTGTGAGTATAACCCAGAACAAATTAAATGTATTACATTGTTTAAAGGCTTTATTTAAAGGTTTTTGCTTCTAAAATTGTATCCTGTGGCTTTTAAAGCATGTTGGGTAAAAAGAATCATCATTGTCATAACCATCGTCATCACAGAGAAAAGCTGAGAATGCAATGTCAGTCTAAAAACTTTAAATTGCACATTAGCATAATACAATTTCAGAGAAATTATTCAGCAAAGAGATTTGTTCACTTTGGTTGAACACAAGGTTTTCAAATATACTTGACAAATTATTTTGTATAGTGACTTAGTGACTTTGGTGACTTTCCAACTGATGCTTTTGAATGGTAAATGCTGACTTCATGTGCCTTTTCATTAATTCTTACCCTCTTATTATTATTTCAGGTCACAGTTTTAATCATGTAGTAATGATCATGATTCAATTAAAATTTGCATCAAACATATAAAGCTAAGCAATGTCCACAGATTAGGAATTGTAATAACATATATTTTTAAAAGATTTATATATTTACTTATTTGGCCATGTTGGGTCTTAGTTATGGCACACGGATCTTTGATACTTGTTGCAGCATGTGGGATCTTTAGTTACAGCATGCAAACTCTTAATTGTGCCATGAGGGATCTAGTTCCCTGACCAGGGATCAGACCCAGTCCCCCTGCATTGGGAACAGGGAGTCTCAGCCACTAGACTAACACCAACAACTGGAGAAATCCCCAGTAATAGCATATTTTGAATTTAACACATTACCATAAATTCTTATATTTTACAAAATACCAAATAATAACTTGTGTTGCAGCCAAATATTTAGTATACAGAGTAACAAAAAAATTATCTATCAGGCAAATTATGAGTACTACTATAATATTTGTTTTGACAAATAAACTAGAAAAAGAACAGGTTAGATTTTTTGGCACAAATATGAATTAATTCACTCTACCCATAAGAGCAAAATTAAAGTTATAATGCAAATTAAAGCAGCAATTAACCTAACACATACAATTATTCATCTTGGAAATAAATGAGGTAGAAAGAAATGGATCTTGCTCTCAAAGTTCCAAAGCAAAATACTTAAATAGTTAAAAATCAATTAAAAGTACTTAATAAAACCTAAGTAGAAGTAGCTCATGTTTTTCTTTTTTGTTTTAAAGACTACCATAAACACTTGATTTCCTTCTGTGACACAGTTAGTGATAAACAACTCATCAGGAATTATGCTCTGGGCTTCCCTGGTGGCTGAAACAGTGAAGAATTCACCTCTAATGTGGGAGGCCTGGGTTCGATCCTTGGTTTAGAAAGATTCCTTGGAGGAGGGCATGTCAACTCACTGCAGTATTGTTGCCTAGAGAATCCCCATGGGCAGAGGAGTCTAGTGGAGGTTGCAAAGAAACATGACTGAGTGACTAATCACAAGGAAGTACACTCTATGAAGAAGAGCATCAAATTTGGTTCCCTATTATTTTCCTAAAACCTAGAAATGTTTAGGGCAATGTGCCAGTGCTCCAAAAAAAAAGCAATAAGCTAGTGAAATACTTGGTAAATCAAAACACAGGACCAAATAAAATTACCTTACTTCATCTATATTTATAGTTCTACCATACAACACACTCATCAATAATCATGAAAAGTTACTAAGAGCCATGAAACATGGATTTTTGGACTTTAACAGTACATGAATTGAGAACTTCCAGATGTTCAAGCTGAATTTAGAAAAGACAGAGGAATGAGAGATCAAGTTGCCAACATCACTGAATCATAGAAAAAGCAAGAGAGTCCCAGAAAAAAAATCTACTTCTGTTTTATTGACTACACCAAAGCCTTTGACTGTGTGGATCACAAAAAACTGTGGAAAATTTAAAGAGATGGGAATACCAGACCACCTGAGAAATCTGTATGCAAGTCTAGAAGCAACAGTTAGAACTAGACATGGAACAATGGACTGGTTCCAAATCGGGAAAGGAGTATGACAAGGCTGTATATTATCACCCTGCTTACTAAGAGCCATGAAACATGGATTTTTGGACTTTAACAGTACATGAATTGAGAACTTCCAGATGTTCAAGCTGAATTTAGAAAAGACAGAGGAATGAGAGATCAAATTGCCAACATCACTGAATCATAGAAAAAGCAAGAGAGTCCCAGAAAAAAAATCTACTTCTGTTTTATTGACTACACCAAAGCCTTTGACTGTGTGGATCACAAAAAACTGTGGAAAATTTAAAGAGATGGGAATACCAGACCACCTGAGAAATCTGTATGCAAGTCTAGAAGCAACAGTTAGAACTAGACATGGAACAATGGACTGGTTCCAAATCGGGAAAGGAGTATGACAAGGCTGTATATTATCACCCTGCTTATTTGACTTATACGCTGCGTACATCATGTGAAATGCCAGAGTGGATGAAGCACAAGCTAGATTCAAGATTGCCAGGAAAAACATCAATAATCTCAGATATGCAAATGACACCACTCTTATGGCAGGAAGTGAAGAGGAACTAAAGAGCCTATTGATGAAAGTGAAAGAGGAGAGTGAAAAGTTGGCTTAAAGCTCAACATTCAGAAAACTAAATCATGGCATCTGGTCCCATCACATCATGACAAATAGATGAGGAAACAATGGAAACAGTGATAGACTTTATTTTCTTGGTCTCCAAAATCACTGTAGATGGTGACTGCAGCCATGAAATTAAAAGACATTTACTCCTTGGAAGAAAAGTTATGACCAACCTAGACAACATATTAAAAGCAGAGACATTACTTTGCCAACAAAGGTCTGTTTAGTCAAGGCTATTGTTTTTCGTGGTCATGTATGGATTCTAGAGTTGGACGGTGAAGAAGGCTGAGTGCCGAAGAATTGATGCTTTTGAACTGTGGTGTTGGAGAAGACTCTTGAGAGTCCCTTGGACTGCAAGGAGATCCAACCAGTCCATTCTAAAGGAGATTAGTACTGGGTGTTCTTTGGAAGGAATGATGGATGATTAAGCTGAAGCTCCAGTACTTTGGCCACCTCATGCGAAGAGTTTACTCATTTGAAAAGACTCTGATGCTGGGAGGCATTGGGGGCAGGAGGAAAAGGGGACAATAGAGGATGAGATGGCTGGATGGCATCACGGACTGGATGGACGTGAGTCTGAGTGAACTCCGGGAGATGGTGATGGACAGGGAGGCCTGGCGTGCTGCGATTCATGGGGTCACAAAGTCAGACACAACTGAGTGACTGAACTGAACTGAACTATGTAAAGTGTATGACTAGATTTTTTTTTTTTTTTTTTTACATATGGATATCCAGTTGTTCCAGCACCATTTGTTGAAATAGCTATCTTTTCTCCATTGTTCTGCCTTTGCTCCTTTGTCAAAAATCAGCTGACTATACTCATATGGGCATGGTTTTCTTCTTAGTCTCCAGGTAGTCATTTCCCTTGTAAGTATACAGGAGGCTGTGGCATACAGTACTATCATAATACTTTTTCAAGATGGAAGAACCTATTCTTTTAGCTTCTTGAGAGTGCTGCTGACAGCCTTCAGTTGTCAGCCTTCTTAGTGACTGGTCTAAGCTGAAGTGAGTGGCTTTGTACAAGGTATGAGCACCTCCTGAAGTAGGTCAGCTTCAGTGAATGATTAGCACAGTGTGAATAATAAGTGAGATAGCCTCCTTTGCCCAACTTTTAATTTTGTTTTGTTTTATTTAGTTGCTCAGTCATGTCTGATTCTTGCAACTCCATGGGCTATAGCCAGCCTCATTCCTCTGTCCATAGGATTTCCTGGGTAAAATACTAGAGTGGGTTGCCATGCTCTTCTCCAGGGGATCTTTCCACCCAAGGATCAAACCCACGGCTCCTGTGTCTCCTGGATTGCAGGTGGACTCTTTACTCACTGAGCCATTGGGGCAACTCTCAATGCCCTGTAGATTCAGTTTTCCCTGAGACTGTGGCTAAGGCCTTTAATGAGAATGCATTGAAGCCCAACTTCTCTGCTGTCTAATCATTCTTAACCTACACCTTTTCATATGTGTTGATAAGAATAGCATGCCCTAATGAACTTCCTGTGTGTTAATCTTCGTTTCAGAATTTGCTTCCCAGGAACCAAACCTGTGATAACTGGCTAACTTATGGCCTGAGTTCTCATTGAGATGCCATTTTTATAGAGATTAAAAACAGTGATTAAAGGGACAAAGGCTTTAAGTACTTGAAGGCATGTGTACTATGTTTTCAGACAATTAACAACATTGGATGAAATAAAGATGTCTTGGCCTACATTTTTTTCTAATATTTTTTGTTACTTTCTAAAAGACGCTTACTCCTTGGAAGAAAAGTTATGACCAACCTTGATAGTATATTCAAAAGCAGAGACATTACTTTGCTGACTAAGGTTCATCTAGTCAAGGTTATTGTTTTTCCTGTGGTCATGTATGGATGTGAGAGTTGGACTGTGAAGAAGGCTGAGTGCCGAAGAATTGATGCTTTTGAACTGTGGTGTTGGAGAAGACTCTTGAGAGTCCCTTGGACTGCAAGGAAATCCAACCAGTCCATTCTGAAGGATATCAGCCCTGGGATTTCTTTGGAAGGAATGATGCTAAAGCTGAAACTCCAGTACTTTGGCCACCTCATGCGAAGAGTTGACTCATTGGAAAAGACCCTGATGCTGGGAGGGATTGGGGGCAGGAGAAGAAGGGGACGACCGAGGATGAGATGGCTGGATGGCATCACGGACTCAATGGACGTGAGTCTGAGTGACTCCGGGAGTTAGTGATGGACAGGGAGGCCTGGCATGCTGTGATTCATGGGGTCGCAAAGAGTCAGACACGACTGAGCGACTGAACGGAACGGAATTGTGTTTATTTATTCAATCATTATGAAATCTATTTCCAAAAGATTTGGTGGTTTTCAAAAGATTCCTGGTGCTGAGACATAACTTATTTGGAGAAATGGATTGAGGAAGAGGAGGAACCACAAACCTGAAGAGCATAGTGCAACAGCTAACCCTCTTGCCCACTCTAAAACTTGAAAAACTAAAACATAATTTTCACGTTTCAGGCACACTGAACATGAACCTTAAACATCATATTAGAGTTTGATTTGGAAAAAGCAGGCCTGATTTACTGCTTCCTAATTTGTAATTTTTAAAAATCACCATGATCTTTATTTTTATATATTGAAATATATTTGCATAATCCTTAAGTATTATTCACATTTTCCTATGACTCAGATTATGGTATAGTTCTGATAAATCACACATAATTTTTAAAATTTGACAAATTATTGCCTATCCTACACAAGTTCCTGAGCTACTCTGCACACACAACACCATTTTCTTGAATTTCAACTGAATTATGTTTAATTTTCACTATCAGATACCTTAAATTTTATTTGGAATTATTATATTACTTATAATTTATTGTATTTAAACTATTTCCATCATTTAAATATCATCTAGTGATAGATATATCCTTCCCTTTATGAAAAACATCATAAAACAATTAAATGTTAATAATCAATTGAATAAAATGATCAAATGGTTACTACAGGTACACATTAAAACTTATTGATCATCATTAATCCATAATACAGGTTACAGCAGCCTTGAAAATGTACCCTTCGGGTTTCCTACTCTAGGGAGCACAGTTTGCTGAAAGTAGCCACTGCTGTCTCCTATAGCTCCACATCATAGCATGATCACTCCAAGGTCATACTTTCCTTCATTGTTCCCAGCTAACGACCGTGCAGGTTCATTTCTATGGGATGTTCCTATAACAGGTTCTCTGACTAGTGGATTTCCCATGTGTCTAGCCAAAGCTTTCTTAGCACTGAGTTATGGTCTGAGAGTTTTCATACTTTTCACCCATAATCCTCCTTCCCTCCTGCTTTTGTTTTACAAATGTCAGACCTACCTCAGAGTCTTAAGAGCTCTCCTCATCTACTCCTGCTTCTGTGATTTTACATCCATGCATTTACTGTTTATATGAGTGATTAGGCAGTGAATAAAACCCTTCTTGGTAGATTAGGAAGCTACCTGACATACCACATTTGGGTAAAAAGGCAAGTGGAAATAGACTAAAGTAATTGGCAAACTAATTTCATTTATAAGGTTCAAAGTTTAAGGACGTTCCCAAGCTAGTATTAAAATTAAGGTAATTAATGTTCTTTATGGTATTTGATTTTTTTTCCATGTTGAATCATAGTCCTTCTTTACATTTTTTTCATAATGCTCTTTAGTTATAGTCGTTACTAATTCTGAATGCTAGTTCCTAGTCACGTATAGGTATATTAATATATTTTTTCAGGTTATGTATTTTGTTCTTCTGGAACCTGTCCTTGGTCCACATGGTACAGATTCAATAAGCCATGTCCTGGATTATTGTTCAGCAAAAAGGTCTAATGAGTATCATCATTATATAATCACACTACATATATTACAATAGAATTTTATTATTTTTTGAAATTTTAAATATCACATGGATCTGTAGATGTTTTGAATGGTTCAACTTTTAAATCTAAATTTTCTATTATTTTTCAATCGTTTATGAATGATTTTAATTAGAGCATTTCTTGTGTTTATAAGGTGAAATTTTTAAGAAATTGTTCAGTCAGTTCAGTTCAGTCTCTCAGTCATGTCCAACTCTTTGAGACCCCATGAATTGCAGGACGCCAGGCCTCCCTGTCCATCACCAGCTCCTGGAGTTCACCCAAACTCATTCATATCCATTGAGTCTGTGATGCATTCAGCCATCTCATCCTCTGTCATTTCCTTCTCTTCCAGCCCCCAATCCCTCCCAGCATCAGGGTCTTTTCCAATGAGTCAACTCTTCACATGAGGTGGAGAAAGTATTGGAGTTTCAGCTTTAGCATCATTCCTTCCGAAGAACACCCAGGGATAATTTCCTTTAAGATGGATTGGTTAGATCTCCTTGAGTCCAAGGGACTCTCAAGAGTCTTCTCCAGCACCACAGTTGAAAAGCATCAATTCTTCAGTGCTCAGCTTTCTTCACAGTCCAACTTTCACATCCATACATGACCACAGGAAAAACCATAGCCTTGACTGGATTGACCTTTGTTGGCAAAGTAATGTCTCTGCTTTTTAATATGCTATCTAGGTTGGTCATAACTTTCTTTCAAGGAGTAAGAGTCTATTAATTTCATGGCTGCAATCACAATCTACAGTGATTTTAGAGCCCCCCAAAATAAAGTCTGACACTGTTTCCACTGTTTCCCCATCTATTTCCCATGAAGTGATGGGACTAGAGGCCATGATCTTCGTTTTCTGAATGTTAAGCATTAAGCCAACATTTTCACTCCTCTTTCAGTTTTATCAAGAGGATTTTTAGTTCCTCTTCACTTTGTGCCATAAGGATGGTGTCATCTGCATATCTGAGGTTATTGATATTTCTTCTGGCAATCTTGATTCCAGCTTGTGTTTCTTCCAGTCCAGTGTTTCTCATGATGTACTCTGCATATAAGTTCAATAAGCAGGGTGACAACATACAGCCTTGATGTACTCCTTTTCCTACTTGGAACCAGTCTATTGTTCCATGTCCAGTTCTACCTGTTGCTTCCTGCCCTGCATATAGGTTTCTCAAGAGGTAGGTCATGTGGTCTGTTATTCCCATCTCTTTCAGAATTTTCCACAGTTTATTGTGATCCATGCAGTCAAAGGTTTTGGCATAGTCAATAAAGCAGAAATAGATATTTTTCTGAAACTCTCTTGCTTTTTCCATGATCCAGCAGATGTTGGCAATTTGATCTCTGGATCCTCTGCCTTTTCTAAAACCAGCTTGAAAATCAGGAAGTTCATGGTTCACGTATTGCTGAAGCCTGGCTTGGAGAATTTTGAGCATTATTTTACTAGTGCATGAGATGAGTGCAATTGTCAGGTAGTTTGACCATTCTTTGGCATTGTCTTTCTTTGAGATTGGAATGAAAACTGACTTTTTCCAGTCCTGTGGCTACTGCTGAGTTTTCCTAATTTGCTGGCATGTTGAGTGCAGCACTTTTATAGCATCATCTTTCTGAATTTGAAATAGCTCAACTGGAATTCCATCACCTCCACTTGCTTTGTTCGTAGTGATGCTTTCTAAGACCTATTTGACTTAACATTCCAAGATGTCTGGCTCTAGGTGAATGATCACACCATTGTAATTATCTGGGTTGTGAAGCTCTTTTTTGTGGAGTTCTCCAGTGTATTCTTGCCACCCCTTCTTAATATCTTCTGCTTCTGTTATGTCCATACCATTTCTGTCCTTTATCGAGCCCATCTTTGCATAAAATGTTCCCTTGGTTTCTCTAATTTTCTTGAAGAGATCTCTAGTCTTTCCCATTCTGTTGTTTTCCTCTATTTCTTTGCATTAATCATTGAAGAAGGCTTTCTTATCTCTGCTTGTTATTCTTTGGAACTCTGCATTCAGATGCTTACATCTTTCCTTTTATCCTTTGCTTTTGGCTTCTCTTCTTTTCACAGCTATTTGTAAGATCTCCCCAGACAGCCATTTTGCTTTTTTGCATTTCTTTTCCATGGGGATGGTCTTGATCACTGTCTCCTGTACAATGTCAAGAACCTCAGTCTATAGTTCATCAGGCACCCTGTCTATCAGATCTAGTCCCTTAAATCTATTTCTCACTTCCACTGTATAATCATAAGGGATTTGATTTAGGTCATATCTGAATGGTCTAGTGGTTTCCCTACTTTCTTTAAGTCTGAATTTGGCAATAAGGAGTTCATGATCTGAGCCAAAGTCAGTTCCCAGTCTTGTGTTTGCTGACTGTATAGAGCTTCTCCATCTTTGGCTGCAAAGAATATAATCAATCTGATTTTGGTGTTGACCATCTGGTGATGTTCATGTGTAGAGTCTTCTCTTGTGTTGTTGGAAGAGGGTGTTTGCTATGACCAGTGCATTCTCTTGGCAAAACTCTATTAGCCTTTGCCCTACTTCTTTCTATACTCCAGGGCCAAATTTGCCTCTAACTCCAAGTGTTTCTTGACTTCCTACTTTTGCATTCCAGTCCCCTATTATGAAAAGGATATATTTTTTGGGTGTTAGTTCTAAAAGTTTAACAAAAAACTGTTAAACATGTTTAAATTACCTATGTCTATAGAAATACAAAATAAATCAATTATACAAATAAATTACATGTTGAAATTTACATGAATAAAACCTCTACAATTTTTGTATATTCATGAAAGCAATACTTTAATTCTATATTATTTTCTTATGATAGATACAGGCTAGATAAATTAATTCCCCAAATAAATTTATAATTGTGAAATGAATATAACTTTTAGACAATCTGTAGATTAATATGTAGATGAAGCAATAAAGCTATTAAATTTTCTAATGAGTTTGTAGAACTGTGGGAAAGTTCAAATTACTTTAAAAGTTCTATTAATATTAAGGCTATTAACAGAAATTCATCTCTGTTAGAGACAAATTTATCTCTGAATTATCTCTTCTCTTGTTGCATGCCTGCTCAGTTGCTCAGTATTTTTAGACTTTTTGTGACCACTTAGACTACTGCATACCAGGCTACTCTGTCCATGGGATTTTCCAGGCAATAATACTGGAGTGGGTTGCCATTTTCCTCCTCTTCGAGATCTTTTTAACCCATAAATAGAAACATCATCTACTGGTGTCTCCTGCATTAAAGGATGATTCTTTACTGCTGAGCCACCAGGGAAGCCCATTTCTTTTTTAGAGCTGCCTTAGAATCACTTACTGAGATATGTTATATTTATTGGTCATAGAAATGTTCACACAAATTATTTTATTTTATCTCCATGAAATCTAAGATCAGAGAAAATGTAGAAAGGTATTTGGATTCACTTTCATATTTCTGCATAATGTGCTAATTCTGAAGCACCATGATCTATTCTAAAGGTTAAAATGATACAAATATATGACGTAAGTACCTAATGTTCGTCTAGTCAAGGCTATGGTTTTTCCTGTGGACTGTGAAGAAGGCTGAGCGACGAAGAATTGATGCTTTTGAACTATGGTGTTGGAGAAGACTCTTGAGAGTCCCTTGGACTGTAAGAAGATCCAATCAGTCCATTCTGAAGGAGAACAGCCCCGGGATTTCTTTGGAAGGAATGATGCTTAAGCTGAAGCTCCAGTACTTTTGCCACTTCATGCGAAGAGTTGACTCATTGGAAAAGACTCTGATGCTGGGAGGGATTGGGGGCAGGAGGAGAAGGGGACAACAGAGGATGAGATGGCTTGATGGCATCATTGACTCAATGGACGTGAGTGTGAGTGAACTCCAGGAGTCGGTGACGGACAGGGAGGCCTGGCGTGCTGTGATTCATGGGGTCGCAAAGAGTCGGAAAGGACTGAGTGACTGAACTGAACTGAACCTGGGGCAGAAGGCAAGAATAGGTGGAGGTTAGGGGCAGAAAAAATTATATAGGAAGGACCAGATTTTTTTTTTTTTCAATGGTTAAGAGACTCCATTTCTCTTTTCTCCCTCTTGCATCTTCTCGTAAGTTTTATATTAGATCCAGGGTTCAGAGGGACTATATCAGTAATTTAGCTTAGATACAATATGGGTTAAATGGAATTTTGCAGGAAGCAACAACTAGACATAACATTGTAGTGCACCTTGGAAAAAACGTATTTAGAATCCCAACTAACAGAACTATAAATAAAATTTTATAACAGAACATGTCTATAAACGAGGAGTTTTTCACCTAACTAAAATAAATACTGCCTCTCTTGAAAGCAGGCGAAACTCTTTTAAACATTTTCTTTATATTTCTGGAAAGTTTCAAACTGTGTTGTGAAACATTATAGATCCCCTGAAGTACTATGAGATAGTTCTTCTCTCAGGATAATATGTTTAGAACGGTTTGCTATAGTGGCAAAATAAATGATATCTGAATGCAACAGAGTTTAAAACTGTAAGAGCAAGCCCATAGGTTTGCTTTGCAACTATGACTCAACCATACTGTATAAAATGAGTGTCTGTTCATTACAATATGCTTGAAAATAATATTTACATGAGAAAGAAAGCAATTTTAAATAACTTCCGCAGATTTAATCTGACTGAAATATAATTACAGAGTTGAAATGTCAAGATTGTTTTTATTTTATGTGTAAGTTAGTTTTGCAGAAGGAAAGAGTGATCCATTTCAATCTTTGTTTTGGAGAAATAGCATCTCATATTTAGGAAGTATCACGGGCTCTTTCATGCCAATGGTATGTTTCAATAAATCTTGGCCCATGAATGATTGATTGTAAAGAATTAGAAAACATCTCTAGTGTGGTCAATTAGATATCTTCTTATTGTGGAGTTCTGGTTCAGCAGGCATGAAATTTTAGAGCCCATACTTGTGAATTTTTGTACTCCTGTATCCTTTCTCCTTTGGCAAATTCTGATCTTTCCAAAATGAACCCTTCCCTCCTCCAGATTCATATTCAAATGCTCCTATGTTCAATGATCCTTATAATGCAGTTTGATGTTTCAACATCTCAAATGTTGGTTGAGTCCAAGTTTAAAGAATACTGTCAAAGTTGCCATAGATATTTTGAAAAAGATACCCAAACAATGTACTTCACAAAGAAAGATGAATAAAATGATGCACAATTTAATACATTTCACATAAATAATCAACTTGCTAATTTTAGCCAATATCAAATGTTAAGCATACAATTTCCTGTCTGCTGAGGTTGTAGAGAGTTCCAGAAAAACATCTATTTCTGCTTTATTGACTATGCCAAAGCCTTTGACTGTGTGGATCACAATAAACTGTGGAAAATTCTGAAAGAGATGGGAATACCAGACCACCTGACCTGCCTCTTGAGAAACCTGTATGCAGGTCAGGAAGCAACAGTTAGAACTGGACANGTAGAGAGTTCCAGAAAAACATCTATTTCTGCTTTATTGACTATGCCAAAGCCTTTGACTGTGTGGATCACAATAAACTGTGGAAAATTCTGAAAGAGATGGGAATACCAGACCACCTGACCTGCCTCTTGAGAAATCAGTATGCAGGTCAGGAAGCAACAGTTAGAACTGGACATGGAACAACAGACTGGTTCCAAATAGGAAAAGGAGTACGTCAAGGCTGTATATTGTCACCCTGCTTATTGAACTTATATGCAGAGTACATCATGAGAAATGCTGCACTGGAAGAAACACAAGCTGGCATCAAGATTTCCGGGAGAAATATCAATAACCTCAGATATGCAGATGATACCACCCTTATGGCAGAAAGTGAAGAGGAACTAAAAAGCCTCTTGATGACAGTGAAAGAGGAGAGTGAAAAAGTTGGCTTAAAGCTCAACATTCAGAAAACAAAGATCATGACATCCAGTCCCATCACTTCATGGAAAATAGATGGGGAAACAGTAGAAACAGCGTCAGACTTTATTTTTTGGGGCTCCAAAATCACTGCAGATGGTGACTGCAGCCATGAACTTAAAAGACGCTTACTCCTTGGAAGAAAAGTTATGATCAACCTAGATAGTATATTCAAAAGCAGAGACATTACTTTGCCGATTAAGGTCCATCTAGGCAAGGCTATGGTTTTTCCTGTGGTCATGTATGGATGTGAGAGTTGGACTGTGAAGAAGGCTGAGTGCCGAAGAACTGATGCCTTTGAACTGTGGTGTTGGAGAAGACTCTTGAGAGTCCCTTGGACTGCAAGGAGATCCAACCTGTCCATTCTGAAGGAGATCAACCCTGGGCTTTCTTTGGAAGGAATGATGCTAAAGCTGAAACTCCAGTACTTTGGCCACCTCATGGGAAGAGTTGACTCATTGGAAAAGACTCTGATGCTGAGAGGGATTGGGGGCAGGAGGAGAAGGGGACGACAGAGGATGATATGGCTAGATGGCATCATTGACTTGATGGACGTGAGTCTGAGTGAACTCCAGGAGCTGGTGATGGACAGGGAGGCCTGGCGTGCTGTGATTCATGGGGTTCCAAAAGTCAGACACGACTGAGCGAATGAACTGAACTGAACTGAGGTTGTACATAGACCTGTGATTACTTCTGACTACTGATGTGTGAGTGGAAATAATGGGTTTCACTTTTGGACTAGATATTCATTTTTGATTGTCAATTTTCTTCCCTCTCCTCTCACACCATAGTTATTGGGAAACATGTATCAGAATGAAGTCTCCAAACAGCCTGGTTTGTGAGTGACAGCTTTAAGCAAGGACTCCATGGCAACGCACACTAGGCATGTAGGATAGCCACTGAGCTCAAATATGGTAGCAAAACTAAACCTATCTGGCTAATATAAATAGGATGATAGATATGGATATCCTCTTAGTTATGGGATGTGAAGTCGCTCAGTCATGTCTGACTGTTTGCGACCCCATAGATTGTAGCCTACCTGGTTACTCTGTCCATGGGATTTTCTAGGCAAGAATGCTGGAGTGGGCTGCCATTTCCTTCTCCAGGTGATCCTCCTGACCCAGGGATTGAACCCAGGTCTTCCTCATTGTTGGCAAACGCTTTACCACCTGAGCCACCAGGGAATTCCAGTTATGTGATAGATAGTATGTAAAAATATAATAAACTATTTCTTCTTTCTGTAATAAAAAGGTCAAAATTTGTCACACCATTATTTTATACTATCTGAAAGATCACACAACTTTTTCTTGAATCTTCTTTAAGTCAGGGCTTCCCTGGTGGCTCAGTGGTAAAGAATTCACCTGCCAATTCAGGAGACAGGTCTGGATGACAGGAGACATGCTCCCCACATGCCATGGAGCAACTAAACCTGTGTGTCACAACGACTGAGCCTGTGCTCTAGAGTCAGGAGCTGCAACTACTGAAACTACATTCCACAGCTTCTGAAGCCTGAAGGCCTTAGATACCTGCTCCAAAACAAGTGAAGCCATGGCAATGAGAAACACATGCATGGCAACTAGAGAGTAGCCCTCGCTCACAGTAACTAGTGAAAAGCCCGCACAACAAAGACAGCACAGCCAAAATAGATAAAGAAAACTATTTTTAAAATGATCTTTAAGTCAGTTTGATGGGCATCTGCATATTTCTATGTGTATGTGCTCAGCTGCATCAGACTCTTTGCAATCCCTTGGACTGTAGCCTGCCAGGCTCCTCTGTCCATGGAATTTTCCAGGTAAGACTATCCAAAACAAGTGAAGCCATGGCAATGAGAAACACATGCATGGCAACTAGAGAGTAGCCCTCGCTCACAGTAACTAGTGAAAAGCCCGCACAACAAAGACAGCACAGCCAAAATAGATAAAGAAAACTATTTTTAAAATGATCTTTAAGTCAGTTTGATGGGCATCTGCATATTTCTATGTGTATGTGCTCAGCTGCATCAGACTCTTTGCAATCCCTTGGACTGTAGCCTGCCAGGCTCCTCTGTCCATGGAATTTTCCAGGTAAGACTACTGGAGTGGGTTGCCATGCCCTCCAAGGGATCTTCCCTTGTCTTCTGTGCCTCCTGCATTGGCAAGTGGATTCTTTACCACTAGTGCTACCACTTATGTGCATTAATATCAGCTTATTAAAATACTAGTATTTGGGCTAGATTCAGAAAAAAAAAAATAACGCAAGCTCGTTATTTCACAAAGATAGCCCAAGTTGAGAGATTTGCCCAAGGTTACCCATAATAATAAAAGTGTATGATAAAAACCTACCTTTTCAGAAAATGAGGTCACAGTTCCATTACTTATACTATATTTTCTTCATGTTGCCACCAAACCTTGCATTTAGAGAGCAGCCTGGGAACCTTGTATAGGAAAGGGTGTGTTGGGAGATAAGAATTCCTTAAGAATGAATTTGGAGATAGAGTTAAAGAAAAGAGAAACCATAGAACAACCTCTGTATCACAACACTTCTATAGCAAATGCTTTCTTTTTTCTTTTTTTCTCCTATGAAGTCACACAGCTATCATTCACAAGGGACTCAAAGTGGCTAAGGAGTCCTCAGGTTCACATCTCATAATTATACTATATTTTCTTCATGTTGCCACCAAACCTTGCATTTAGAGAGCAGCCTGGGAACCTTGTATAGGAAAGGGTGTGTTGGGAGATAAGAATTCCTTAAGAATGAATTTGGAGATAGAGTTAAAGAAAAGAGAAACCATAGAACAACCTCTGTATCACAACACTTCTATAGCAAATGCTTTCTTTTTTCTTTTTTTTCTCCTATGAAGTCACACAGCTATCATTCACAAGGGACTCAAAGTGACTAAGAAGTCCTCAGTTCACATCTCATATGAATGATTCAATGTTTTTTCATCATTTCAATAGCTTCTAAGCAGAATGATATACATCTCAGGATCTGTTCTAGAAACCTTTAAACAAAATTCTGTTTTTCCCTTTAATGCTTTTTTGATTTGTTTGTCTAGACTTTATTATTTTTTCCAATGAAAATGCTTGATGTTTAAGCAGATTTTTTTTTTAACCTGTGATTCTATTTTAGAAGAAAAGATATCCCTGATTTTTTCAAAACATTCTCAAAATAATGGCCTGGGACTAAATTAGCATTTCTAAAAGTAACTGGGATTTTTAGATAAGATTCACTATAAATATACCCAGTTAAATTTTATTACCACTTATGAGAATCAGGCTACACATGTTATGGTATCTGTGCTTTGTTTATCTCTGTTTTAATAGGCATTTCATTGACATTTAGGTAGATTCCACCAATGCTTGAGGTTATTAAATTTGGTACTTCAAGTTATTAAAGTGAAAGCAATGCAATTAAAAGTACTCCTTTGATCATGCATTATTCACTTATTTTTAGCTTTGAGTATTACTATGGAAACATTTTAAAAGCCAAAGGCTTTAGATAAGTTTGAGGCAACTTTCCTAAATAATAATAACACACCTTCTACAGTTATTTCTTTGAAATTGCTGTTTGGGCATTTTGAAATGCAATTATCATTGGTTGTAACCAAATATTAATACACAAAATATTTTGAGCTGCTATTATTCAGATTTGCCTTCCTTTTTGCTGAACAGGAGGACAACATATGGGAAAATTAATGTTTTTGAGTCAAAAGTTTTATATTCTTGCAAATATAGCAAGGATTTAAACTTCCAATAAAGTTTATTTCAAATTAAGTTTATAATTCTACTGACCTGAACATTTGTTCATTCTATACTGAAGAAACAGTAAGCGGACCAAAGTTCATAACTTGTATTAATAGCAACAATCTTAATACCTTTCATTTATAAAAATCTTGCTCTATTTCAAATTCTGTACTATAAGTTCTTTACATTGTATATACATCTGTGTGTGTTGTGTTTAAATCTTACAACAAATTAAGAGGGAGGAGGTAGGATTATCCCTTCTGCAAGGGAGGTTACATGCTTAAACTGGCTAAAATCACCCCACTAATACATGGAAGACCCAGAATTCACATCTAGCACAATCTCACTCCAGAATTATGCTAAAATACTTTACTACATTGCATAAAGACTGCTTTACTACATTTGTATAAAGACTGCTTTAAAATTATATTTAAATATTTATAATGATAATAACTGATATATCTGGAGTATTTACTTTGTGCCAGGTAATGCTGTCACTGATACAAATGTATTAACTCATTACTTCTCACAGCATCCCTATATTGTTTTGCAGATAATGAATGGTATAGAGAAGCTGTAGAATTTGCTAACCTAATGCAGGTACTAACTGATGGAGTCAGGATTCAAAGTAGTTCCAGAGTCCAGGCTCTTAACCATCATATTTACTCTGATTCTCAATTCTAGCCATACTATCTCAGAGAGGAAACATTTTCAAGAACTGTGGATAAGAGCTCCCTTCCAGGAGAATGTCAGTATGAATTTTCTGTGTTCACATTCACCTTTTCATTTCTAACCTTTGCAACCTTCTTTGAGACCAATTTACCCAATCCTTATGTTTCATCTTATCTGCTAATTCTTCTAAATGTCATGTTGATCTGAAGTCTTGTTTTAAAAATAAAAGTAATTTTAAAGATATCTCTTCAATGAGTAAGGATGTCAAGAATATACAGCAATATTTGCCAAGGATGCAGGAGGGTGGAATTTGGTCCAGTTCCCACATATTTGCTATAATGGATGTAAATTCTTATCTAAACTTAAGCAGCAATATTTTAAATAGGCTCCTATATTTATCTTTGAAAGTAGTAGTCTAGTTCTATGTTAGCACCACAGTTCTAAATCATAGGCTTTTTACCTGGTCTTGAATACATGCCTGGTTTGGTTCAGAGTCTGCCCTAACATCTACCTCAGAAAATCAAACCCTTTAAGAATGGGGCTTTGCTTTCTCTTTGACAATTCCACTATCTTTAGCTGGAAGACATTTGCCCTTCTCTATGATGATGACTTTGCACTAAAGGATAAATGAAGTCACTCAGTTGTGTCTGACTCTGCGACCCCATGGACTGTAGCCTACCAGGTTTCTCCCTCCATGGGATTCTTTAGGCAAAAGTAATGGAGTGGGTTGCCATTTCTTTCTCCAAGAGAAGATAACTATAAGGATAACTTACCCTAATAATCTTAGATTCTTTACTTTGTGTGTCACCATTTCAAAATAACATCCCTAGCTTACAAGATTGGATTCCATCCAGCAGCTCTGAATGTGGCCTCGATCTCTTGTCATTGCATGTACTACGCAGGTGACATTGTTCACAGAATTTTTATCAATTTTAGCACATGTTTTCAGACATCAGTAACTTGCTGCGTCTGCTTTGAATGTACTGCTCAGAACCAAACAAAATATCAGTGCACAGCCCAGTGAAAACTTCTCATTCCCTCTTTGAATTTTTCATGAGGTTTCTATTACTACAGACAAAAATGGTATTGGGTTTTGCAGCAGTGATATCATTTATGGCTTGTAATGAATTTGCACTTAAACAGAATCCTGTAAGAGTTGCTGTAAAGACAAAAATCTTCCCATATGCACTTAGTTAAATCTATCATCTAGATGCACATTAACACCTTTATGCATGTTAAGTATTAACAATCACATTTGAATGTTTTTATCTTATTCAATTTCTTTAAAATTTTAGATTCTGTCAGTCATTTAGTCACTATCTATCATATTTGTGACTTCTGCAAATATGATGACAGTAGTTTGCATTGAAATGGACAGAGTGAAATCATAATTTTTATCTGCCCTAGGACACCTCCATCCAGCATAACTTTGTACCATTGGTTCCGATTGTACCAGTCAATTATCTTTAAACACTAGTTGTCAACCATTGGGCTTCCCTGGTGGCTCAACTGGTAAAGAATCTGCTTGCAGTTCAGGAGACCTGGGTTCAATCCCTAAGTTGNGTGAATGATTTGCTTACATTTGTAACATATTAAGAATGTAGATTCAATGATATAATATTTTAAAGAAATTAATTGTAATAACTATTGATGTTTTTCTGGATCAGGAACTGTGCTAAGTTTTATAGATGCATGATCATCTTAATTTATGCAAGGTTTTTTGTTAACATATTTTTAGTACTTTTAGTTTGCCACTGAAATAAGGAAAGCTACCAGTCATTTGTCCACAAGTAATAGCAGGAGCTCTGATTGAAATTTCATAGTGCCTTCTCAACTACTAAAAATGGATAAAGGTGAACTTGAAAAGATCTATACATAATCAAACAAATTATTGTTTCCTTAACATGTAGAAATATGACAATTAAATGAAGAGTTGTTTGTGAGTATAATAAGGTTTGTGTTAATACAGAATAAAAGTTAAAAAAAAAATGTTTTCCTAAACCAGCTAATAGCTCTTTGATATCCTAGAGAAACACATTGCAGTTTGACAATATTTCATGACCTTTTCAATGTCCTTAAGCCCATCTTTGAGTAAAGATCATTTAGTATGGAGATAAAATAAGGAAAACTAGTTTTTCAATCTAGTTTTTCAATTGCTATGTGTAAAAACTCTTGCTCTTCAGGGGAATTAAAGGAATGTAAAATATGCTTAAATTCTAATGCTGTGAATAAAAAGTTATTGTTACAAACATGCCTTAATTCCAGTTTTGCTCCAATATGGAGAGCATCTCTATAAAAAGATACATTTTTAAATTATAAATCTTTAAAATTTTATTTTATCTGAAAAATTAATCTTAAATAAATCATTGGAGAGCTGACTTGTTTGAAAAGACCCTGATGGTGGGAAAGATTGAGGGCATGAGGAGAAGGGGATGCCAGAGGATGAGATGGTTGGATGGATCACTGACTCAATGGACGTGAATTTGGGTAAACTCTGGGAGTTGGTGATGGACAGGGAGGCTTGGCGTGCTGCAGTTCATGGGGTCGCAAATGGTCAGACAGGACTGACCGACTGAACTGAACTGAAATCATTGGAATTTTGATACAATAGTTCTTATAACATGTGAGTTTTTAGTTTCATTTTATTTATGAGTGTTACATTATTTATAGCTGAAATGCAAGGCACTTTCGCACCCATCAGTCTTTAAGGTAATCTCATTAAAAGTCAATTTTTATCTTTCTTTAAGCAAAATGACATTGCATTATTTTTCAGGTGAGTTTAAGAATAAAAATAGAAAAAGCACTTCAAGTGTCTAATATTTCAGATTTATTGATTGTGATTTTTCTTCACTGTGACGTATAATACATAACATGTATTTGAAAGCAATTTCTTGTTGTATATCCTTTAAAAAGTAATTGAAACATTGCTTATAACATTCTGAAACTGGAAAGTTCAAAATGCCTATTATAGGGAACCACTGGGAGTTGTTAAATCAATGGTGAGAGTTTACAAAGCCATCAGGACTCAAAATAAATTTCACTGTATAAATATACATAAAATTGAAGTACAGAACATATGATATGATTTTTTGTAAGAATAGAAAATATGCTTAAGAAAAGTGGCAGATAGATAATTTCTAAAGTGAAAGGCAAATAATGAAAGAAGCACTAGCCTCTTAAGTGGGATGTGTTGGGGAGAAAACATTTCTTTCAGTTTATACTTTTGTAGAGTTCTGTCTTTATGTCACAATGATTCCTCAAAGAATATCCTTGTCCATACATTTTGTAAGAAATCTGAATTTTCCTTAAGATAAAGTCTTAGAATTGTAATTCTAATATATAAACAATATTGTTGTAAGAATAGAAAATATGCTTAAGAAAAGTGGCAGATAGATAATTTCTAAAGTGAAAGGCAAATAATGAAAGAAGCACTAGCCTCTTAAGTGGGATGTGTTGGGGAGAAAACATTTCTTTCAGTTTATACTTTTGTAGAGTTCTGTCTTTATGTCACAATTATTCCTCAAAGAATATCCTTGTCCATACATTTTGTAAGAAATCTGAATTTTCCTTAAGATAAATTCCTAGAATTGTAATTCTAATATATAAACAATATTGAGTAAAACATTTCTTAAGCAATTCTATATTGATTAATCTGCTATCAGCAAATATATGATAGAGAATTTGTCTGCATCCATAAAATTATAAATGTTTATTGTTTCCTATGTGATGTAAGAAAAAAACTCATGTATTAACACATGAAAATTAGGTTGTTGAACAATTTATAACATATTTGAATAATTTTCAGGTTTTCAATTACTTGTTAATATTTTAATACATTATAAATATTAATTGAAACATTGCATATTGCTCTGAAAAGTTATGTACTACATCTATTTTGTTCTATTTGATATTTGGAAGCATATAAGTCTTCTGTAATGTAATCAAAATATCTGAAACTAGGATTGCTCAAAAGGATACTAAAAATAATTTATGCCAAACTTCTTGTTTTAAAGCTTAGGAAACTCATGTCAAGTAAGTGAAATGATAATGCCTATATTTTAGAAGTTACAAAATACAAAATCATCATCTGGGTTTGGTGTCAAGGTGCGTTTTCTTTTCCCAGTACCAACCTCAGTCCCCAGACTAGCCATATTATCATAAAATCTTAATTTCTAAGTAAGTACAAGACAGTGAGGTAGTATCATGCCTACATCACTTGTCTTTTATTTTTGGTACTGTGAATGCCTATATATATCATGCATGCATTGTACAGATATCACAAGGTGACATTTATTCTCAAAGAAATGCTGAGATTTCCTCTTCCTTGTTTTAAAAATTAGTAGCTGAACTGGAAAATGCAAGTTGTCAAATATGTATCTCTTTTTTTGATCCCTTAAGTAGAATAGGTTCTTATTAATTACCTAGTAACAACCAATTGCATGGCTTACTTAAGAAAGCAAAGCTGAAAATATTTCATAATTATTTGAGAGACAATAGAAATGCCTAAGTGAATCCAGAGTTTAGTTTGTGAATTTGATACTGTGTTTTAAAATAATATAATTTATCTTGAACTGCTGACGAGTTTTTAAATTTTTTATACCAATAAGAAAAGTCGAGGATATGAGAGAAAAAAAAAAAAACACTTGATAAATCTGAAGAAAACATTATATTATTTTAATGAGAAATAATTGCAAGTAAATTAGATACTCTTGAACTTAGTAATTGACATTCAGTGAAGAGAAATAATAAATATGAACAAACTAATTTAAGAGGCATTTTACATCAATGGAGAGATCAAATTCGGCTTTCATCATCTATGAGAAAACAGAAAGGTTGAATTACTTATGTATGATCTCATAATAGCACAGGGAAGCCACAGTTAGAACCCAGGAAGTTCTGAGTCATAATCTTAAATTAGTTCAGTGGGTTTGGCTTTGTTAACTCAGTAGTTGATGTCTTTTCCCCTCACATAAAAGCAATAGTTTCCTGGCCATATGCATATGTATGCATAGAGAAAAAGTGATTAACGATTGCTATTAGTAGAAATAATTACAATAAAATGCATAATTTTGACAAAACATGGTACTATAAGGCAGATATAATGGTTCCCAATTTATAGGAGAAGAATATGAAAATTCAAATGGTCATGACTTTCTCTGTCTCAGACACCTAGTATAAATTTTTGGTACTTAAATGTAGATTTTCTCCAGGTTCATATATCATAGGCATAATGGAAATAATTGTTTCTTTTTCTTTGCAAGTGGCAGAAACCCAACTTCCGCACTTAGGTTAAAAGTGGAGGCTTTCGTTGGCTCACAAATTATAAGTAAGAGATTAAAAATTATTAAACTGAAAGAAGAGCAGAAACAAATATGAAAGTGACTCAGAAACACAGGGTAATTATGTTTTCTCCTTCACACACACACACACAGACACGCACACATACAAACAGAGGCATCGGCTTCTCTCTGCAGGGTGCCTTCATTCTCTTTCACTAAAGACTTTCTCCATATGGTGGTAAAATGGTAACACCCAGGGTGTTCTTGGGGATGGATTTTTATCCCATATTCTCTCAAAGCTAGTTAACAAATACCATAGTCTAGACTCCTTAGAAACACTGAAAGAACAAATCTGTCATGTATACACTTCCTCTTCTGCCTCAGCAGCTCACTCAGAAACTCAAGCAAAACTCATTAAATGAGCATCTGCTGCTGCTGCTGCTAAGTCGCGTCAGTCTTGAGCATCTAGTTAAGCTATAACTGTAAGAACCTGAGCTGATATCTGTTCAGTGCCCTCTATAGCTAGTTCTGGGGTGTGTTGCTGTTGTTCAGTCACTCAGTCATGTCTGACTCTGTGACCGCATGGTCTGCAGCATGCCAGGTTTTCCTGTCCTTCACTCTCTCTCTGAGTTTGCTCAAACTCATGTCCATTGAGTCAGTGATGCCATCCAACCATCACATCCTCTGTTGCCCCATTATACTCCTGCCCTCACTCTTTCCCAGCATCAGAGTCTTTTCCAATGAGTTGACTCTTCTCATCAATTCTGAGGTAGAAAATTTATGTTTTTATCTCTAATTTCCATGAACACCCTGATGATTAAACAATATATTCTACTTTACTGATAAGGAAATAGGGAGGGACTGAAATTTTCACCCACTCTCTGCAATCCTGAAGCCTTGCCTCTTCCTACATTTCTAATAAGCATACACTAGTGTTTCTTGATTTTATCATTTCCCTTAAATAATTCATTAGACTAATGTTGTAATTAACCTATTATCCACAAAGACATTAAATTGCAAGCTACTTTTGAATGAAAATACACAAATGTGCAATTAATATCAAGGAAATAATTGTTTTGCTGAAGTCAAGTTTATGCTCATTTTTTCCTTAGCAAGTTCCTAAGTATATCAGACAAGTTATGTTATTACAGAATTTAAAGTGATTTTAAAATAGAAGTATATCAGTGTTATCCTTATAATTTCAGAAGTGGGAAGTTTTAAATTTATTGTCACATGTCAGTAAGCTATATGTTTATTGTATTTTCAGTTACCATTTTGTTTAATGTCAGAAAATACGCTTAACTAAGTATAAAGTAAGAAAATTATGGAAGAATAATACATAGAAGTTCAATAACTATAAAGCTAAGCATATAAGATATAAAATATTAATAACATAAAGACAATTTTTGTAATCAAACATACAATAAAAAAGAAGAATCTGCTGTGGCAAAAATTATGTTTTACTACTTTCTCAAACAGAATTTGAGATGAAATATATTTTGTTTTTGATGATTTTATGTTGTAGCAGTTGTAGTTTGTTTTTCAATCATTGGGGAAATAAGCTCAATTGGTATTGTTGGTTTGGTTAATAATTTTATATTACCTACAATTAAAGGCAAATTTAACAAAGAGAATTTAAATACTCTTTTAGTTAACTTGCTTTTGATGAACTGCTGGCTGTCTTCAGTTGTGATAGGTGAATGCTCAAGCCACTGGTCGGATCTTCAGTTTCTGTATCTAGGGATGGCTATAAAGAAATTGAACCATGCCAGAGGCTCAAGTCATGATAATATTTTATTGATCAGTGAATGACCTCTCTCTTACTTAACTCATACCCAGCAATTATGTGGCTAAAACCTGTTCCTCCCCAAATGAGCAGATGAAGGCAAGTATGATGACAAATGGTAGGAAAATATGGAGAGTTAGGCATTTTGCAATTTGCAGACTAAGAAAATGCTAGATTTGTTACCAGTATAAATTCTGGCATGGTTAGTTCTGGGAAGAGAGATTTTTTTTTTTTCTGATATATATCAAAATCTTACCAAAAATGTTGGAAGAATATAGACAGAAACAAGGCACTGATGGACTCCTACTCTTATTCAGATGGTAGTTGGTAGCAGCTTCTTACAACTAAATCCTGTGGTTTCATATGTTATATGACTTCATTAAAATGTTTCAGAGCAGTAATGAGCTGCCTGTGCTTTTAGCAGAGCCACAGTAGCTGTCTACTTAACTGAATAGTGTAAATACTTCAGTCCTCCTCTCTCAATTTGTCCTGCTCTCCCTTCCGCTCTCCACATGTCCACATGTCCGTTCTCTATGTCTGAGTCTCTATTCCTTCCCTGAAATAGGTTCATCTGTACCATTTTTCTAGATTCTATACATAAGCTCTGTGATGAGCTAGAGGGGTAGGATGGGACAGTGGATGAGAGAAAGGTTCAAAAAAGAGGGGATATATATATGCATAGAGTTAATTCACTTTGTTGTACAGCAGAAGTTAACAACATTGTTAAGCACTTATACTCCAATAAAAAATGCTACATACTAATGATAATAATCAATAAGAAGGTACAGTTTGAAGTCATGGATTTAATCACGAAGAAAACATAGTCATTTTTTCTTCCAGAAAATTAATTCATGTTTTTGAAATTCAGTAAAAAGTACTCAATTCAGATTCAGGATTCACAAGAAACATAAACACCTGAGATAAGTGGGAAGAAGCTTATGATCGGGGATACTGCCATGCCTTTTATTTAGAAGTACCTTGGATCATACCTCTCATTTTCCCCCAGCTTCTATCATGCCTGCCCTGGAACTCTCATCAGGAAGAGTGGTCCTGAGGTAATATCTGTATTTCCCTTATTAGCTTATTTCATGGAAGCAAAGAAATAAAAATTTATTCTTCCCTAATATTAGCATATATTGTTAATGGTATCACTTATTTGATATGTACACTTATTCTGCCTCAACCAAGTTAAGTACAAGAAGCATCAAATCATATTTGCAGCAATAAATAAGCATAATCACAGATATGAATTGCAATATTCTTGATATTTTGAGACTTATGTTCTATCTTTATTTTGAATTCAACCTGATCTTTATGATCTGATTTTAATCAATGCTGTTTTTATTATTTCATCAGATTTATGTCAGAGTAATGAGTTTCAAAGGCTGACAAGAGTCCATGACTCATAGCACTTCTATTAACTGCTTGCTTTAGGGTGAATGTCTCATGCTAAACAATAGCATTGGATTCTTTTGATTTTTATGGAGTAAAGTTGGAATTCATTCTCTAATAGCTACTTATGTTTATTTACAGCTCTTTACAGCCATGTTTCCACAAATCCAATTTTACAGATGAAGGATCGTGAGGTTAAGTGCTTTGCCCAGCATCACTCAGTATGTGAATTAAAAGCTGAGATTAGAATTTCAAATTTCAATCTCTCTGTGAGTCACTGAGCCATGCTGCCTTGCAAAGCATGAAAGGATTTATTTGGCAATTTTTAAAAATCTTCAAATTTCATGATGAATTTTAGATATTTTTTTGAGGGAGCTCTCTTATTTTAATGGTTAAATGCAGTAAATGTACATAATCAAATTCAATATCAGCTATTTTAATTAACTGATATATAACAAAATTACTAGTAAAAATTTGCTAGTAGTTTGATTCTGACTATATACTTAAATCATAGAAACAAATTAATATGTCATTTTGTTTTATAAAATAATATGAATTGCTCACCAGTAATGGACTGTAAAGCTGATAAATAGGGATATAAATGTTCTTATCCAATAACTATGTTTAATTTTTGTTAAATATTTTTACAGTGTATTATATTATATTGAAGAGGATTCTAGGCTTGTAGATTGCAAATTTGGAGCCAATTTTCATCTATAAAAGGCTAACATATTAATAAATTGAATTTTTACAGATGACTTCTAATTAACAAATTAATATGTCATTTTGTTTTATAAAATAATATGAATTGCTCACCAGTAATGGACTGTAAAGCTGATAAATAGGGATATAAATGTTCTTATCCAATAACTATGTTTAATTTCTGTTAAATATTTTTACAGTAGATTATATTATATTGAAGAGGATTCTAGGCTTGTAGATTGCAAATTTGGAGCCAATTTTCATCTATAAAAGGCTAATACATTAATAAATTGAATTTTTACAGATGACTTCTAATTAAAAATACATCATATATTATAAGTACATTTAAAAGCTACTGTGAAGTGAATTCATTTTTGTGTGAATAATTATATCCCTTAATAGATAACTTAATAACATATAGTATAATTGAATAAAAATTCTTACAACACAATCTCTGACTCACAGAAGACAAACTCCAGAAGATATTAATGCCTCTCAGGAGTCCTGACTGTAGTTCAGTTCAGTTCAGTCACTCAGTCATGTCTGACTCTTTGCGACCCCATGAATCGCAGCATGCCAGGCCTCCCTGTCCATCACCAACTCCCAGAGTTCACTCAGACTCACGTCCATTGAGTCAGTGATGCCATCCAGCCATCTCATCCTCGATCGTCCCCTTCTCCTCCTGCCCCCAATCCCTCCCAGCATCAGAGTCTTTTCCAATGAGTCAACTCTTTGCATCAGGTGGCCAAAGTACTGGAGCTTCAGCTTTAGCATCATTCCCTCCAAAGAAATCTCAGAGTTGATCTCCTTCAGAATGGACTGGTTGGATCTCCTTGCAGTCCAAGGGACTCTCAAGAGCCTTCTCCAACACCACAGTTCAAAAACATCAATTCTTTGGCGCTCGGCTTTCTTCACAGTCCAACTCTCACATTCATGCATGACCACAGGAAAAACCATAGCCTTGACTA
>SJXQ01010803.1:4904-27785 GCA_006408695.1 Aepyceros melampus | reverse complement strand
TGAGTGAACTCCAGGAGTTGGTGATGGACAGGGAGGCCTGGCATGCTGCAATTCATGGGGTCGCAAAGAGTTGGACACGGCTGAGCGACTGAACTGAACTGAACTGAATTGCTCACATCCCATTTGCAGAGGCAGCCTTACAGTGAAGATGTGAGCTATCAAACTATTATGGCTTGATACTATTAAGAAATAATTTGTTTGTTTCCCATAGGAGTCTTCAGTAATTTGCATAGCATGAAATCAGTTCCCCTGACCAAAATAAGTTTCTGGATCTGCAACTGCTAAGGAATAGACACCAGACTGTCTAAGTTAAGGTCATTCTCTGAGGTCTGATATAAATGG
This sequence comes from Aepyceros melampus, assembly GCA_006408695.1. NCBI lineage: Eukaryota > Metazoa > Chordata > Mammalia > Artiodactyla > Bovidae > Aepyceros > Aepyceros melampus. The sequence goes on along the minus strand of SJXQ01010803.1, from coordinate 27,443 downwards.
TACCTCCCTGGAAGACATGTCTAGCTCTTTATTCATTAACCACAACATTCCTTTGTCTCTTCTTTGGTATATTAACTGTCTCCACTGGATTTCTAGCATGTTCTATATATAGCAAAAAATGTGAAGCTGAGTCACTAGAGTGAGTTCCTCAAGAGCACCAGGTCCATACACTTTAAGATGCCAGGGACTGTGACAGCAAATGTAGTATTTTATTGAGAAAAGTAAGGACTATGACTTCTTTTTTATACCATAAGGGTATCCACATCTGCAAGAAGGTGCACAGTAACAGGTGGCTGAGAAAGCAAGACAAAAACTTTAAAAAAAAAAAGGAAAGGAAAGCGATATTAATCTCTTCAAGTGTACAAAGCAGTGCTTGATAGAAATCCACAATTTTAATCTATGAAACATGGGAGACTGCCTTAAAATAGAAAAAGTTAGGATATATATCATACATATAATGTAAGAATAAATAAATGTTCCACTAAATCTATACTGATAAAGCTCAAGTTAAAGTATTTGCAAAAGTGGAGAAGAGGCATGAATAAGATGAGAAAAACTACAATCACTTAAATCCTTCTGCCCTTATCCTCCCATTCATTGTATCAGAATTTTAAAAATTAAGTTTTTTGTATGAGTGAACATAGCACATGCTTCTTGTAGAAAAATGTGAAAAATATTAATAAGAGATAATTGGAAAATAACCTATAACTTAACTGCTTAAAGTTAGGATTTTTTATATTCGTTTAGATAAATATTTCCTTTATAAGAAACTCAAAAGTATCATCTTAGTTTTTTCATTTACTATATTTTCAATATTTTCTTATACTTACACATCTTAAGAGTTCATGATTTTTGTCACCTGCAATTTTTCCTTTTTAGTATATTAAACACAATTTAAATGTAATTTACAATGGTTTTATGGTATTTGGTTATGTGGCTGTAGCATAATTTAATCATTTAAATAGGCTTCTAATTTTTAAACTTCATAAATAGCATGGAAATGAATAATGCACACACTCATATATACATCTCATATTTCATTAGAATAAATTGCTAGAAATGGAAGGGGGGGCAAAGGATATATATTTTTGCCAAACTGCTATTGTAATGGGCTGAATGTTTGTGTCTCTCCAAAATTCATGTATTAAAATCTAATACCCAAAGTGATTATATTTGAAGTGGAGCCTTTGCGAGGTAACTAGATCACAAGGATGGAGCCCTCAAGAATGGGATTAGTGCCTTATTAGCAGCAAAGAGCTAGTTAGCTCTGTTTCTTCCATGTGAAGATGCAGGAAGTCTGCAGTCTGCAACTCTGAAAAGGGCATCACCAGAACCCAGCCATGCTCGCACCCAATCCTGGACTTCAAAACTGTAAGAAATAAATTCTGTTGTTTATAATACCATAAGTTTATAGCATTTGTTATAGAAGCTTGGGCTAATATAGCCATTTAGAAACTTGTATCAATTTATGCTCCTAACAACAGCAAGTATTTGCCAACATTTGATTTTTTTTTTTATATATGAGAGACCTATTGAAGCATGCTGACTATGATGTAATGATTCTAACCTCTTGGGCTTTTTCCCATAATCTTATTTCATAACCTTAGAGAAAAATCTTTTATGAAGTATCTCTTTTAATAAATAAATATTCCAAAATCACTGCAGATGGTGACTGCAGCCATGAAATTCAAAGACGCTTACTCTTGGAAGAAAAGTTATGACCAACCTAGATAGCATATTCAAGAGCAGAGACATTACTTTGCCAACAAAGGTCCATCTAGTCAAGGCTATGGTTTTTCCAGTGGTCAGTATGGATATGAGAGTTGGACCGTGAAGAAAGCTGAGTGCCGAAGAATTGATGCTTTTGAACTGTGGTGTTGGAGAAGACTCTTGAGAGTCCCTTGGACTGCAAGGAGATCCAACCAGTCCATTCTAAAGGAGATCGGTCCTGGGTGTTCTTTGCAAGGAATGATACTAAAGGTGAAACTCCAGTACTTTGGCCACCTCATGTGAAGAGTTGACTCATTGGAAAAGATTCTGATGCTGGGAGGGATTGGGGGCAGGAGGAAAAGGGGACGACAGAGGATGAGATGGCTGGATGGCATCACTGACTCGATGGACGTGAGTTTGCGTGAACTCCAGGAGTTGGTGATGGACAGGGAGGCCTGGTGTGCTGTGATTCATGGGGTCACAAACAGTTGGACACAACTGAGAGACTAAACTGAACTGAACTGAGCCATTCTTCCACTGTTGATTCTGCTTAATAAATTTACCCTTGTTAATTAGTGCTTTTAATTAAAAATAGTATGAATTCCATAAATCTACCTTAAAAAATTATTTTTCCACGTGCATATTTGCAATAAGAGATCTGAAATGATTAAAGGTAACCATGGAAAGCTCATTTGGGGATATTAAGCTTTCTTCCTTTCTTTTGAACTTTCTTCTTTATAGCTTTCAGTATGGTTTGAAAATTAAAATATGATGACATGCTGTACCAAAAGTTACAAAGGTTTTTAGGGAATTCCCTGGTAGTCCAGTGGTGAGAACTCTGCACTTTCACTGCTGAGGGCCTGAGTTTGATCCCTGGTGAGAGTACTAAGATTCCATAAGCCACAAAACAAAAAAAGTTTTTAAAAAGAAAAATTAAAATGAAATTTTACATTTCCATTTCCAGTTATGATGGAGTAACTGATACAGGGCTAGACCTCCTGCTATGAAAAACTACAAACTAGGCAATACATATTATTTTCACATGTTGAACAACAGGTAGCATCAGACTACGATTCTTCAGAGGACGGAAACAAAGACTCATGAACACCCTGGTTTTCTGCATGTACCTGGGATGGGAAACCTCCAAAGAACAGAGATCTCACTGAGTTGAAAAAATAGAACATGTTTGAGGCTACTGAAGTCACTGGAATTTAAAGAAAATACAAGAAAGAAGGGAGTTATGGTGAGAAAACGTTTCAAAAACCTGTAGAGAGATCTTCTAATCCTTTGCCAAGACTAAGCTGAATATGCACAAGGCAAGACTCCATGAGGCCAAACAAAAAACTCTGGGGAAAGAACAGCTATGGAGCATGTGCTGGACATGCTGGAAGACATTCAAATTCCTGGCAGCTGGAGGGGGGGGACCTCAATGAATATTACATGCATTTGGTAGAGATCTCAGAAAGGCCATGCCTTGGTATTAGGGCTTAGCTAGTCCTAGAGTAAATAAAATTGCTGAGAACCAAAGATAAAGAGGAAATCTTTAAGGCAGCCAGAGGAGGGGAAAAAGACATAATTACATCAAGTGAACAATAGTAAGAATGACCACTAACTTATCAGAAACAACTTAAGAGAGTAATGAAATGATGGTTTTAAAATGTTACAAGAAAAAAAAAGCTGCCAACTTAAAATTCTACATCCAGCATAAATATCCTTCAAAAATGAAGGCAAAAGGGACCAACAAAGCCCAGAATTGTCCTCCTTACACAAACAAGTAGACAACTAGACAAAACATAATCAATTATTTTCAGACACTAGGTAACAGGCAGTATGGAAATATGACCTCTGAAAGAAGGGAAACAAATGAGGTCAACCCAAAGACTGCCCTAGTTTTCTGTTTGGAACAACAACAAAAGGAGGGGGAACCCAAACAGAGTCAACAGTCTCACCGAGTTCAGGTCACACAGCTCAGAATTTATGGAGTCTGAGATGGGTAGGATTTGCAGGGCATATGATCATAAAGCTTAGAAACTAAAAGAAACCCTCAACAATGTACAGAAGAGGCCTCTGAGTTTCTGGCTAAACACCAATCTGCATATGTGTGTTATGTAAACCTATGAGACTCTCAGAGGAAAATTTCTAAGAAAAAAACAAATATTAGGGAGCTCTAACAATTCCCAGAGTTCACACAGGGCCAGGATCATTCCGTTTCCACCAGCCAAGATGAATAAACCTTGATGAACACATAAGGCAATCAAGTGAGACACAAGAAGGAACATGCCTCAGTAATGGGCCCAAACTAGCCCTAAACTAAAAGCTATTCTAGAACCGCCCAAAACCAAAACCCCAAAAAACCCCAAAAACAAAATCCAAAAGATCAAGCTGATCCACAAAGTAACTGCCTGCCAGAATTAAACTTAATACTCAAAAAAGGAATAAAGAAAAAACCAAATATTCAATACAATAATCTCATAAGAAATTACCAAAAGTATGAAAAAATAAGAAATGGTCATCTATAATCCGGATCCAGGAGTGGCAGGGATAAAGAGAATTTTAATAAAAGGACTTCAAAATAGCTATTAGAAGAGTTCAGAGGCTTAAAGGGAAAACACAGACATAATAAAAAGAAAAACCTTAACAGAAAAGTGGAAATTATTTTTAAAAGATCAATGGTAATTCTAGAATTATATTTTTTAAAAAGTGTATCTGACAGAAAAATTTAACTGGATGGGTATAACAGTATGTTAGACAAAGGAGAATTTTTAAAAATCTGTGCCTTGAAGACTGGTTAACATAAACCTTTTACAATGAAAAAAGATTGGAAGAAAAATGAAAAGAGCTTCAGTGATCCTGTGAATTAATATTAAGTGGCTAAATGAACATGTAGGACTGCAGTCTTAGGAGAAAAGAAATACTTGGGAACTTAAAAATCTGAAGTTAGATGGCTAAAAATTTTACAAACATGGTGAAAACAATATATCCACAGATCTAAAAGTTCAATAAACTGCAAGAATAAACATAAAACCACACCAAGGAACATCATAATAAAGTTGCTGAAACCAGCGATAAAGAGAAAAATCATAAAACCAGCCAAATGGAAAACACACACTACATATAGGGAAACAAACATAAAAATCACCACAGAATTCCTATCAGAAAGTATGCAAATGAGAGGATAGGAAAATAACATCTTTAAGGTACTAAAAGAAAGGAAAATCCTAAAAGCCTAGAATTCTGTAACTATTAACAATAACTTCCCAAATTGGAGGCAGAATGAGAGAAAGCAAGAGGAGAGAGGGAAAGAGAGAATGCTGCACTAAAGGAAATGTAACAAAGGTTTTCAAACAAAAGGAATATGGTACTAGATACAAACCTGAACCCACATAAAGAAGTGATGAAAATGAGAGAAATACGAAAGACACTTTTCTCACCTATAATGGTCTAAAAGGTACAACTGCCTAAACAAAACCAAAAAAAAAAAAAAAAAACAGCAACAGGGTTAAAGCACACATATCAAAATGTATGACAAAAATGCACAAAAGATGGGAAGGAGAAGTTGGAAGTGTAATATTATGTATGATTCTTACTTATGAAGCAGCATGATATTATTTGATGGAAGCCCTTAAGTATAAGGGCTAGCACTAAAAATTTTTAAGAAAAATGTTATAAACCAATAGAAAAAATAAAACAGAACCATAAAAAATAACCCATCCAAACAAAGACAAGGACATCAAGGAAAAAAAGAATGAATAGAAAACAAATAGTAACATGATACATTTTAATCCAACCTTTTCAATAATTACATTCAGTGTAAACTGTCTAAGGTAGTTGTTGGCAATCTTTCTCTATGAAGAACCAGAAAATATTTTATGCTTTGGTCTCTGTCCCAACTACTTAACTTTGCCACCTGCAGCACAACAGCAACTACAAGCAATGGGTAAATGAATGAGCATGATTATGTTCCAATAAAACTTTATTTACATAAACAGGTGGTAAAGTTTGATCTGACGGCCAAACTTTACCAACTCCTGGTCTAAACACACCAAATTAAGAGAGACATTATCAGACTGGATTTAAAAATCAGATGCCAACTACACACTGTTTACAAGAAACCTACTTTAACTCTAATGATACAGATAGGTTAAAAGCTTTTAAAAGAATGGGAGAAAATATACTATGCAACAATGGTAAATGTACCATTAATCAAAAGAACACAGAAACTTCAGAACAAGGGAAATTATCAGGAATAAGAAAGGACATTTCATGATGACATGGAGGCCAAGTCATTAACAAGGCTTAACAATCCTAAACATGCATGCGCATAAGAGTGCTATAACAATGCTTGAAACGTGAAACAAAATCTGACAGAACTGAAAAGAAAAGCAGAGAAATCCAAAATTGTAGGTGAAAACCTCAGCTCTGCTCTCAGTAATTGACAGAACGGGGAAAAAACGGTAAAAATATAAGAAGCTTACAAAGACCAATCTAACCTAATTGACATTTAGAGAACATTCCACACAGCAATAGGAGAATACATATTCTTCTCAAATACACATTGAACATTCACCAAGATATACCATCTGTTGGGCCATAAAATAATAAAAAAGCCTAAGTTGCCTCGAATTATTAGGTTTGTTCTATAATCACATTGACATTAAATGAAAACACAATAACAAAATAGCTGAAAAATTCCAAATATTGGGAAATTATTTGACAAAACTCTTTGAAACAACCCATGGGTCAAAGAAAAATTATAAGAGGAATTAGGAACTATTTTGAATGTAATGGTAATGAAAATTTATAGCTTTAAATGTTGATCATTTTTTCAAAAAATTAAAAATCAATGATTTAAGTTTTCACTTTAAAAGCTAGAAAATGTCGAGCAAATTAAAACCAAAGTATAGAGGAAGTAAGGAATTAGTAAAAGATTTTAAAAAACTTTAATCATGAAACAGAAAACAGATAAATTACAGAACAAATCAACAAAACCAAAAGTTGATTACTGGAAAGGACTGATAACCCCTAGCTAGAGTAATCAGGAGGGAAAAGAAAATAAACCCAACAACCAAGAATGAAAGAGGGAACACCCATACATGTCTTACTTAAAAGAAAATATGGTTTCATAAAATGTGTAATTAATTTTTCAAGCTGATAAATTCGACAAGTTAGATGAAGCAAATTCCTCAAAAAGACACAAATTACCAAAACAGACACCAAAAGAAATAGAAAACCTGAAGAGTCTTAGACCTATCTTTTTTAAAAATCAAATCCTTAATTAAGAACTTTTCTACAAAGAAAACTTCCAGGTCCAGATGGCTTCACTGGTGAGGTCTATCAAACACTTAAGGAAGAACATCAATTGTACCCAAACTCTTCCCTTAAAAAAAGGAAGAGGTAGGAGTATAAATTGGGAAACCCACCTTGGAAATTGCTGTTAGTTTCTCATGTTAAACACATCCATCCCATACACCTAGCAATTCCACTTCTAGGTATTCACCCAAAAGTATGGAATACATGTGTCACAGAAAGCCTGTATGGGTATGTTCAAAGCAGCTTTCCTCACAACAGTTGAAAACTGCAACAATGCTTTCTTCTATAATAATAAACCACAGTATATCTATACAATGAAAACACTAGTCAGCTAACTGAAAGGAATTAAACACTATTACATGTATCACACTGTTACATGTATCAGAATGAATCTATATTTCAAACAAGAGCTTTATATAATTTTTATGCCCAGGAAAGTTTGAGAACTACCGGTAAAGAAATACGTAATACAAAAAGAAAATATAAGGAATTTGGATGGCATATAAATTAATCACTGCCACATACATCATAATTATATCATAACCTATATATAACAGTTGTCATCTTCCATAATTGCTTAATTGCTATTTAAATCATGTTATGATACCCATCTGTTCACATTCAACTTTCTACTTATGTAAAGTACATAAAGAATGCTGCTGCTGCTGCTAAGTCGCTTCAGTCGTGTCTGACTCTGTGCAACCCCATAGACAGCAGCCCACCAGGCTCCCCTGTCCCTGGGATTCTCCAGGCAAGAACACTGGAGAATGGGTTGCCATTTCCTTCTCCAATGCGTGAAAGTGAAAAGTGAAAGGAAGTCGCTCAGTCATGTCCGACTCTTCGCGACCCCATGGACTGCAGCCCACCAGGCTCCTCCATCCATGGGATTTTCCAGGCAAGAGTACTGGAGTGGGGTGCCATTGCCTTCTCCGACTTATGTACTTTGAGGAGTACTAACTCCAAATTTTAGTTTTCAGTCATTTAACACTAATTTTTCATGAACCACATTCCAAACTGTGCATTTTAGATAAAGAATCCTGTTCACCAGTTCCTTTGCTTTTCTTAAAGTTCTACCTTCTTGGTACATACTGTTTTCCCTAGCTCTTTAATAGTGTTATTCTTACTGTTTGCTGCACAGCCTTGTCTTGCTACCTCCTTTAAAACTGAACCAAAAACTCATCTTTTCCACTAAGTACTAAACCACCTCAGATTCTTTCCAAATTCCCTCAGCACTTGAAGACCTAGCTCCTAATAGATGTATTTATTTTACTGAATTTGGACATCTCTTCTTAATGACTCACCAACTCCATCCCCTGGATTAGAGAGTAGAACCTTGGGGGAGAACTGAAAAGATTATAGTCCTCTTCAAGGCTCTTTCTCTTGTGCTGTTTTTACTTTTCCCTCTTAAGAGTGCCATTCTATTGCCAGAGCCTTGAGCTCCATAGGGCTGGAAAAGTAGGAAAGAGAGGTAAAGAGATGGTTAATTAGAGCTCTTCTGGGTGAGATTTTAAAGGTAAAAAAAGCCTTCGGGCTTCAATATCTGTTCAGACAACCCCGCCAGCTCAAGGAAGCAAACAAGATTCCAAAAAGAGACTAAAGTGAAGAATAAGGAAGTGCATTTGTCTACGAATTCCCTGTTATGCTGGATGGCCAGACAGGATGTGGTACACTATATTTCAAGGACACTAAAATATTTCTGGCTTGCCAGCAGTAAATATTTCTGTGTATTCTTTGTAAGGCTACATGGTGGGTGTTTTGACTAGAGGTGGGCAAAATTTCAAACAAATATTTTAAAATGTCTACATTCTTGAGCTTAGTGTTAACACTGGCAGTTACTTTTGTTCTGCATGCGTTATTATTTAGGAACTATGGTCATTACTTGTCTAATTTCAAAACTTTCAATTACAAATGTTATACCTTTCAAATCATATCTATAAACCTGACCATGCTCCTGAGCTAGACCCATTATTTCTAACTGATCACTTAATACCTATCTAAAAAGTATAACTACTTATCTGAAAGCAAACTCAGTGTTTTCCTTCTCTCACTTGCACATATTATTCTACTACCAAGTCAGGAACTTTAGAGTCATCTTCAACTTCCTATAACTCCAAACACAAACCAAGTCTGGAGGAATTAAAATTCCTATGTATCACTGAAATCAGTGCTCTTGTTTCTGTCCCTACTACAAATTCAGACCATGATAATCTCATTCTTGAATGACAATTATAGAGCCTTATAGGCATCTTTGACTGTGATTTGCCTACCAGAGGCCAGAGAAAATTCCTCATTCACTCATTCTACTGTATGTATTGCTGTTGGTTGTTCAGTCGCTAAGTCGTGTCTGACTCTTGTGACTCCATAGACTGTAGAGCCTGCCAGGCTCAGGAGTTGGTTGACATTTCCCTCTTCAGGGGATCTTCCCAACCCAGGATCAGGTTTGATCCTGCACTGCAGGCGGATTCTTTACCACTGAGAAACCAGGGCAACATTACTGGTGAATAAGTGTCTCCATTACCTGCTCCTCTAGGCTGCTCTCTTTATTACACCTATAACTGTTTTTAAAAGACCAAACTATTTTTTATCACTTCCTCATCTATAAAAGAAAATAAAAACCCTAACTTGTACTATTGCATTTTGTTCCCATTCTACCTTGGTTCTAGTCTGATTCCCTAATTTTCTTTTGCACTCATTCTGACAGATCAAACTTCACCCTTTTCCTTAAACACACTATGCCTTTTATTTTTAAGAATCTAGAATAAACAATAACTCAGTCCAGCTTATTTTATTTTTATGAGCACCCGCATACAATTTAAAGCCATTAGCTAAACCTATATAGTGGAGAAACAGATGACACATCAACTCTCAACTAGCCTATTTTCATAGCCTTATTAACATGGTCAGCATAGAGTACCTGCTGAGTTACTTCCTTATCATAAGTTATGGTTAAAAAGTCCTCAGTTACAGATGTATTACTCTCCTTTTGATCAGCTGGCACAGAGAACTACAGCTCAATCTTCTTCACCTTCATTTACTTCCTTTCTTTCATCTTGAACATCTTCCTTCACCACTTCTGCTGTTTCTCTTGTACTTTTCTCTTCCTGCTTAAAGTTTTCACAGCATCCTCTTTGTCCATCCTTCTCAAGAGAATCAGTATTCCTCTATCACTCTTACTGATAAAACACTTAAAAATTTACAAAGTACTTTCACATTTACTTACTCATTTACTTTGTTCTTAGAACCTCATTTTTTGAGGGTGCCAAAATCAATAAATACAAAATACATGTAACAGTTTATACACGATGGATGTCATCCTTATAAGTGAAATATAAAATATTTTCTTACATTTTAACTCACATTTAAAGAAACTACAATTTCTCTCTTCACCTTCTCATCTCTTAAAACAGTTCAAGCCTTCTCCTACTTTCATAGCAAGAAAATTAATGCCTGTTTCAATGTTATCCAAATGTTTTCACATCCCTCTTTCAGACCACTGGGAGAATTCAGGTCTCTGGACTCCTACTCTGGTGTCTCTTCCACCCAAAAACTGTTTTTTGTTAATGTTTCCCTTAGTAATGCCCATTAATAATCCAGCATGTTATAAAGTCAACAGGAGAAACATTTTATGGGCAGCCAGCACTAAGAGTAAGACTATACAATACACTAAAACATTTTTATTGTTGTTGTTTAGTTGCTAAGTCATGCCCAACTCTTTGCGACTTCACAGACTGTAGCTCGCCAGGATCCTCTGTCCATGGGATTTCCCAGGCAAGAACATTGGACTTGGGTTGCCATTTCCTTCTCCAGGGGATCTTTCCGACCCACGGATTGAATCCCTGTCTCCTGCTTGGCAGGTGGATTCTTTACCACTGAGCCACTTGGAAACCCAAAACATCTCTAGTTTTCCTTAAAAATCAACAATTTAAGGAACGTCTTTAAGTCCTCTCAAAATACCTAGACACAGTCTCTTCCAGTAATGACATCCAAAGCTGCCATAGCAAAGGAATACAACCGCATTCCATAAACCCTAAATGACGACAAGTTTGAAGAGCCTGCCCCTAATATATCAGGAAATGTTTAGGGTTAGCAACTAAAAAAAAAACCAGGGCCTCAGTCCCAATTCTATCACATACTGGCCAGCTTGGGAAAGTTACTTAACTTCTCTGAATTAAATTTCCTCTTTGATAAAACGGAATGCCACCTACACTTCGAAACAGTTAAAACAGAATTAAATCAAAGCATGATGGCAAATCTCTTGGCCTGGAACATAATAGTAAAATGGTAACCCCTTGTGTAATTATTTTCATGTAAAACATTCTTGTTTTCAGAACCTGGCCCCACAACACTTAACATGTTCCTCCTTGGACTTTGTGGCCAAGCAGTAACTATAATAAACGCCTTCAAGGAAGTTATCACCATGACTTCTGGATCCCCTTCCTGGGTCACAGCTCAGGCTATAAATATAATTTGGACTGTCTTCTCCTAAATGCATTATCTTGTTCTCTGCCACACAAAAACTCATCGAAGGATGTTCCGGTAGCTTCTTCTTGTTGGCTTGGCTTTTAACTGCTTGGAACAACACACAGAGTCAGCTGCAAATCTGGCAACTTTCAATGCCAGTATGTCTTTAAACCATTTATAAAAATGTTAAATAAAATTAGTCCCAGCACCAATCATCTGAAGAATAATAAGGATGGCCTACTTTTCATGTTAATAACCAAGGTCAAAGACTAAATAAATAATTAGGTAAATTAGCTCCCCTTTGACTACAGGCATATTTTAACTCTTAAGTACTTGGACTTCTCCCAACAGGTTATATTTAATGTTTACTAAGTTTATCTTCAGCAGTTTTCCTGATACAAAGACACACCTAATACATAGAACCTAGGATCAATGTTAGGGTAAACTCCTAGCAAAGCCCAGTTTTCTTCAACATTCTCTATCCAACCTCTAATTCTTAACTTTCTTCCTCTGACTACCTGCTGCATATGCAGGCCTGAAGTTCAGTTCCCAAATCATTTTCATTCCATCACTTTATCTTTCATGTTCCATTTTAAGCCTATGTATTTATATGTATAATTTAAATAAGCTTCTATCCTTTTCAATTGCTTGAAATACCACATATGAATACTTGATTACCACCCCTAACTGAAGACTCTGGCTCAGAACAGAAAGACTGGATATTATTCCTGTATGCATGCATGCTTAGTCGCTCAGTCATGTTGAGCTCTTTTGACTCCATGGACTGTAGTTCCACCAGGCTCCTCTGTCCACAGAATTCTCCAGGCTAGAATACTAGAATGGGCAGCCATTCCCTCCTCCAGGGGATCTTCCCGACCCAGAGATCAAACTCTACCTCCCCAGTCTCCTGCATTGCAGGAAGATTCTTTACCATCTGAGCCACAAGGGAAGCTCTGTAGTTTTCCAATAAAATAAGGAAGTTATTATTTGAAGATAATCCCAAAGCAGATAAACTCATTTCAAAAATAACTGTTTCAAAATTATTTTCATCACTGCTTCTTATTAGCTTTGATAGAGATACAGTAACTGAATGACATCTCACTAAAGGGAAGGTAAATTTAACTTTGATGTGAACCAGCATGTAAGTAAAATGCTTATATACTATTAGTGAACTTGCAGACATATATTCTCCCTATATGTATTTAGCAATCCTGTCACTATGGTTTCCCTCAGGGCAGTCCTCAGAATTTGTCACCTGCATGGAGAGTTGCTGTTTAGCTGATAAGTCATGTCCAACTCTTTGCGATCACATGGACTGCAGACCACCAGGCTCTTCTGTCCATGGGATTTTTCAGGCAAGAATACTGGAGTAGGTTGCCATTTCCTTCTCCAGGGGAACTTCGTGACCCAGAAATCAAACCCACATTTCCTGCACTGCAGGTGGATTGTTCACCACTGAGCCACAGGGAAGACCAGGTGGAGAGTAAAGACAGGTAACTTTCAGTTAAACTACTCAGATGCAAACTTACCCAACACCAACAGTCCAACTCAGCCAATTACCCTTCAAGATTACTTCTGCTCTAACCAGATACAAAAGCCCTTTCTCCCTTTAAAAGTAGGATAGCTAGATAACTCTGATGAAAAATTCATTAAGTTGAGCAAGGCAAATGATTTATATTTTCCCTGTCACTCTCTAACATCTACACTGAGGCTAAGAAAAGTAGTTGGCATGGTCTGTATCTACTCAGTCCATATACCTATGAATTTTCAATATGACTAACAAGCAATTCACACCATAATTATTTTTAAATACATGAAGAAAATCAACTTAATGAAAAACTGAGTAATGGTTTGTTGTTTTATTATAGCATGGTATTTACCATATCTTTTGAAACCATATTTAACTAAATATTTTTTTCACATAATTAGATTAGATGTGAAGAAAAGATCTGTAATGTCTAAGTTCTACGAAATTCCTAAAAGTATGTCATGAGGCCAAAAATGACCAACAAATTGTAGTAATTTCATAATCTTTATTATAACAATTTATCAAAAGAGGACTAGGGGTTGGTCACTCTCAAACAGTAAAATTCTGTACCAATGGAAAAAAAAAAAACAGACTCTGTAAACTTTTGGTGACTCCATGTAACTCTTAGCCCTGCTGGTCAGCATTACTTCAGAGTAAAGGGATGACCCTTTACTTGTCATCTGAAATATCGTCAAAAGAATGCCTACCTGAGATCTAAAACAAAATAGTCAAAATCAAGTATTTTTAACTAAATATTTTTTTCACATAATTAGATTAGATGTGAAGAAAAGATCTGTAATGTCTAAGTTCTACGAAATTCCTAAAAGTATGTCATGAGGCCAAAAATGACCAACAAATTGTAGTAATTTCATAATCTTTATTATAACAATTTATCAAAAGAGGACTAGGGGTTGGTCACTCTCAAACAGTAAAATTCTGTACCAATGGAAAAAAAAAAAACAGACTCTGTAAACTTTTGGTGACTCCATGTAACTCTTAGCCCTGCTGGTCAGCATTACTTCAGAGTAAAGGGATGACCCTTTACTTGTCATCTGAAATATCGTCAAAAGAATGCCTACCTGAGATCTAAAACAAAATAGTCAAAATCAAGTATGGGCTTAATAAAAATGCTTTTGAGCTACAACTTATTTCTTATTTTAATCTCAAACGTGTATAATAGGCTCAATTCAATGAAATTCTAAAAATAAGGGCAATTTTTAAATATTATGTGATATAACTTAAAAAATAATTAAAATTAATGTAAAAAAAAGGTATTAAGAAAAAGTAAGCTCCTGTGTGACTGCTTCCCTGGTGGCTCAGTGGTAAAGAACCCGCTGCCAAAGCAGGAGACGCGGATTCGATCCCTGGGTGGGGAAGATCCCTTGGAAAAGGAAATGGCAACCCACTCAAGTATTCTTGCCTGGGAAATCCCATGGATGGAGGAGCCTGGCAGACTACTGTCCATAGGGTCTCAAAGAGTCAGATACGACTTAGCGACTAAACAACAGCAGCAAACAGAAGACAAGCTGCTACAACAGCAACTGAAGAATCTGATGAGGACAAACTCCAAAATGTCCAGGAGAAAACTCCACCACTGTCACCATAAAACACAGTTGCTAAACCACATGCTCTTGAGACTAGTGAGATCTGGGCTACAGCAAATCAAAAAGAATTAAACGCTATAAAATTGGAGCTAAACAAATTTTATCACTAAAACCTAAGAGTTCAATGAATGAAGTCATCAAAATATTCACTTAATAGAAAACAATCTTCAATGATTTTCCCACGGTTCCACTGGGAGAAGGGGGTTGCAAATAGTAAAGACCTTACAGAGACCTGGTTCATCATCTAAGATTAACAAGGAGGCCTGCAGAACTCACTGTATTTTCAACAGAATATCTGCAAATCAATTGCTAACATTTTAATTCTAGAATAATGAAACTTCTACAACAGTCTCCCAGTGACAGTCAGAACAGCCATACTCACTATAACTTGATAGATATATCTAACTCAAGTTCCAAGGTGAGCAGACTAATGACTAAAAATAAATAAATAAATAAAGGAGGGCATCATTTGTGTCCCTTAAAGCAGACTGTTATTTGATCATGCATTTGTCTAGGAAATTTGTGTAGCCACAAGTGACTTCATTAATAGCAAGTAAACAATTGGACATATAAGTGCTCTTATATACCTAATGAACATTACAACTGATATCTAATATTTGTTGTACCCTTACTCTGTATTTTTAATGCTCACCAATACCCCATGAGGGGGTATATTTACTAACTTCACTTTACATGTGAGGAAACTTAGGCACAGAATGGTTAACATAATTTTCCAGGGATCATGATGTTATTATACAAATCCAGTCTTTACTACAACTATGATCAAAATCATGTTTTTATAATTATGCAATTCTACTACTGTTCTTTTTAAAGGTACTAAAATCCATTTTAACAAAAGCCCCACACTTATTTAAAATAATAATTTTTGTATAATTTATTTTTAAAATATCTGTGCCTACTGAACTGAAAAATTTTTAAGCAATTAAGTTTTAGCATAAAAATTATAGAACACTAGCCTACTCTAAGAAGTTCACCTAATATTTCAATCTAGATGACAATGAGGGAAACATCAGCACTTGCACTAACAATGCTGCATACTGTTTTAAAATTTTCATTAAAAGCTCATCTTATTGTATATCATTTGATGTGTAACAGTAGTCAACCCAAGTTTCCCCATCCTTAGAAGGGAACACCATCACCCATAATCCTAAAACCACTTATAGTGGGCACCAGAATGCTTTAGAAATAAACAATGTGAACATGATAAAGTAGAAAAACCCTGCACTAGAGTCCAGAGACCTGCCCACCAATCGTGGCTCATCACTAGCTAGCATTTTAGACCCTTCATCACTAGCTGGCATTTTAGACCCTTCCACTGGTCTGGGTCTCAGTCTCCTGACCTGCAAAATAATCATATCCAAATTCTACTCTTCCAGCTCTAAAAGAAATGTGACTCATACACATAAATCTTTTTTCCAAGCTTCCTATTCTCACTGTTTAGTTATTACCATTACTTTGCAGGCATTATGCATTATTTTTCCTTATTTTTACAATCGGAGAATAGCCCATTCTAAACAAAGCTAAGAGGAGAAAGCTTTTTGACCACTGGTTTGCCATAAATGAGTCCGAAGGTGAATAATGTAGAAGCTATTATAACATTAAAAGGTGTTAGGTTTCAATATTTTAGGCTACTGTTTTCTGTGCCAGTACATTCTCCCTAAGGACAAATAGTAAAATTCAAGGACAATAGGGAGAAAAAATTTTAATTTTCTATTATTTATTCAATAACTAAGAAGGTGCCAAGTGAATATAACTAACAACCTTTTGCAGAAATGTTTTCTCTGACAGATGAATTACATTTTACATCACAGTGAAAATATCTACAAAATTTTCTCTTATACTTAAATACTCCCTTAAAAAAAAGCTTTTATTTTATAAATTGTGATGAATCAGTTAGATATATGATTGTTAAAAAATTAAAAATCTAGCTGTGAAATTCTTAGCTTCCTCTTCTGAGCGTCATGAAGAACCTCCGTGGGCTGCCACAGAGGTGGATTCTGTGGACTAACCCTGGTATGAATTTTCTATGCTCTTAACTCATTTTCAAGAGTGTTATGCAAACACAAGATTATTAAACTTAAACTAAGCTTCAGACAATAAAATTCCCAAATGTTAGAAAAATCAAGCTGATTTTCGTATTGCTTTCTAGAGCTGCTAGCCTATCAAACATCTTTCCAGTTCAACAAAGTTAAAATATTTTAAACTTCTATAAAATTTGTGGTTCAATTTTATATGACCTTGTAAAGAAACAATTAAAAACAAGGGAAAGAAAGCCCGTGAATTACTTATTAATCTTATAGAATACAAGTCATTAGCAAACTAATAATAGTACACATCAGTCTAAATGTTAAACTGGAAGGAAGTAAACTACTGCTATGGATGGAGAGACCTGAAGGAGGGATCTTCAGCAGATGAAGAAGCTGCTACAAGAGGTGCAACTTGTGAATTTCAAGGTGCAGTTTGAGAATTTCCAGCAAAAATAATAACCGGGAAAACACCATCGAACACATACATACATTTTAGAAGGTAGCTGCCAAGGTCCACCTTTTGGTTGGAAGCCGAAAGAAAATGTCAAAAATCACCTCATGACTCCAATCCTCCAGCCTTTCAAAGTTCAGAACCGAGCCAACATGAGCGCTTAAACTGTTTCTGAGCATCCTTCTTTAAATACAACGCCCTCTCCAGAAAGTCACTTCGCTTCAGCTACTTGAATCCCCAAATCCCAATACCAAAGAATCTTATGACCCCAAGTAGTTGCAGAGGGTCTTCCAGCGCCCGCCTGAGCATCCCTTTCCACCTCGGGTTAAACTCCGGAGGTGCTCCAGCCACTTCCCCCATCCAAGTTTCCCAGTTCCCTCTCTCATCTCCCGGTGGACCTTCTCGTCGACCTTGAGGACCCCCGGATTGGAGCCTCAGAGCCCAGTATCTTGACGGGTGCCCTCTTCCATGCAGTGCGCGCAAATGCCCCACAGTCTCTGATGACCCCCGAGCCTGGCCACGACCCTGATCACGCACGCCCTCCGACTCGCCTGGGGCGATCCCTCTCCCCTTAGGCGCCCCACATTCCTACAACCAGAAAAATAATTCAACGAAATGCATCGAAAGCCTACCAAGCGCAAGCTCCCACTATGCGCCGCACGGTCTGCACCGGGCTCGCGGCCCGGGTCCGCCGTCCCCCGCCCGTCGTCCTCTTCCCGGCCGGAGGGCTGGCGCTGCCTCCGCCCGGGATGTGGAGGCGCCGGCTGGAGACGGACTGCGCCCGGCGCGAGCACCTGGGGCCGGAGAGGCGGCAGCTAACGGCGGCGCGGGGGCCGGGGAGCGCTCACCAACCAGGTCGGCCGCAGGGACACTCAGTCGGGGCGCGCGGGGCGGCCTCATCCAGGGGCACCTGCGGCCAGGCAGGACGGGCCCGGACGGCGCAGTCACCGAGAGCGAGTCCGCCAGCCAGCCCGCCGGTCCCGTCCGGCTCCCAGGGACTGCCCGAGCGAGCGCAGTCTCGCTTCCTCCGGACGGAGCNTATTTCTTCAAGACTTCTTGCATGAATAGACTTTCAAATCTTTACTCATGTTATAAGGTTTTGCATGGATGGAATTCCCTGGAGATCTTTCCACCCTCATATGGCAAAACCGTAGTCATTCTTCAAGATATGTGTTAAAATAAACTAATGAGATGTAAATTTGAACCTATACTTTCCAAGACTGAATACATTATATAATCTTGAATTTATCCATCTTGTGTGTCTATACATTTTAATATAAATACTTAACGACTTAAGTTAAAAACCATTTAGTTAATTTGGGGTATTTTCACAGGCTGAATTCAAAGGCAACTGGATATAAGGAAAGCTCCTGCCAGCAGAAATCTTAAAAACACACAAATTGGGTAGGGGGTGGGATCAAGATGGTAAACTAAGAAGACCTTCAACTCATTTCCTCCTACAAATACATCAGATCTTCAACTACACAGAGCAACTGTCATTGAGAAGGACCTGTACACTAGCAGAACAGCTCTTCCATAACCAAGACTTTAAAGAAAGAACAACAAGGAACCTGGCAGGAAGAGGTGATCTAATTGGGAACTACTTTCCTTAATGGGTGACCCAGAAGAGCAGGGGACTATCATTGCCTTGGACATCCTCACTAAGGAGTGAAGGGTACAAGCCCCATATAAGTCGCCCCATCCCTGGGGTATGACACTAGAAAGGTGGGTCCCCTTAGATGGTTTGAAAACCAGTAGGGCTTAGAGAGGGCTGTAAGAAACAGATTTCACTGTTGAAGAACACACACACAGACTTGCTTGCTCCCAGTTCCAATGCAAAGGCACCAAATTGAAAACTACTGATGTTTTGACCACCCTGCCAGGNAAAACACACAAATTGGGTAGGGGGTGGGATCAAGATGGTAAACTAAGAAGACCTTCAACTCATTTCCTCCTACAAATACATCAGATCTTCAACTACACAGAGCAACTGTCATTGAGAAGGACCTGTACACTAGCAGAACAGCTCTTCCATAACCAAGACTTTAAAGAAAGAACAACAAGGAACCTGGCAGGAAGAGGTGATCTAATTGGGAACTACTTTCCTTAATGGGTGACCCAGAAGAGCAGGGGACTATCATTGCCTTGGACATCCTCACTAAGGAGTGAAAGGTACAAGCCCCATATAAGTCACCCCATCCCTGGGGTCTGACACTAGAAAGGTAAGTCCCCTTAGATGGTTTGAAAACCAGTAGGGCTTAGAGAGGGCTGTAAGAAACAGATTTCACTGTTGAAGAACACCCACACAGACTTGCTTGCTCCCAGTTCCAATGCAAAGGCACCAAATTGAAAACTACTGATGTTTTGACCACCCTGCCAGGACCAGCCCAGATCCCATTTCACACTGTACTCCTGTTCCAGCCTTTTCTGTTTCAGCATTAGTCCCAGCTAAGGTGAAATCCACTATTGCCAATGCACAAAGAAAATGAAAATGCCAATTTGAAAACATATATGCACCTCAGTGTTTATATGGGCATCATTTACAATTGCCAAGATATAAAAATATCCTGTCTCCATCAACAAATGAATGGGTAAAGAAGGCGTGATATATATAAATACAGAATAGAATATTATAAAACCATAAAAAATAATGAAATATTGCCATTTTTGAGATGATGGAAGAATCTACTGTGTATTATGCTTAGTGAAATAAGTCAGAGAAAGACAAATACTGGTATGTTTTCAATTATATGTAGAATATAGAAAATAAACAGAATGAATATAACAAAAAAGAAACATATGCAGAGAACAAACTAGTGGTAACTAACAAGGAGTGGGCAAGAAAGGTTAAGGGCATTAAGGGGTACAAACAACTAAGTATAAAATAAACAAGATTCAAGAGAACAGAGAGAATGTAGACAATATTTTATAGTAACTTTATATAGAGTATAATCCATAAAATATCAATACTATGTTGTACAGCTGACACAAATAGAATAATGTACATTACTATACAACATTACCAACATAAATAAAAACCCCACAAATTTCAAATTAACTAATTTAACTCTATAGAGTAGAATCTACTCTGATATCTCCTAACAGTGCTTAAAAGTAAGCATCAAAAGAGCAAACTTAACTGCAAAGAAATAACTTACTGTTGTAGGGAAAAAAATGTTTATTAAGAAAACATCAGAAAAATTTAGGTGCTCAAGAACTTAGCATCATAAGTACAAGAATACAATGAAAACATTATTAAATATGTGAAGAATCCAGAAAATGTCACCAATAACTAGGAACAGGGTGAGTCAACAGAAATGGATTGAGAAATGACAAAGACAATAGAGTCAGCAGTAAAGGAGGTCAACCAATTATTAGAATCTTGTTCATTAAAAACTCTGAACCTCACTGGAAGGCAATTCTTAGAAATATCTCAGTGCCTAGCTTAATCCTGGTTGTAGGGACTTACTGTTCTTTTTCTGTGTTTATACCCTGAAAGCATGAATTGTGGGAAAACTGGAGTATCTCTGTAAATATTGTGCATAGTAGACCTCAGGGTAAAGAATATTTATATATACCAGAGACAGATATTTGGTAATGATAATGGAGTCAGTTCATAGTTGGAGATGTGAACACTTCTCATCCTGCAATTGATAAAACAATTAAACAATCAGAAGAAGACTTGAAAATATTATACCAACAGCTTGTGAACCTAATCAACAGAAATAAATCACTATTAAGCAACAAACTGATAATACACATATTTTTCAAGTTCACAAAAAGTTACCATATATTATTTCATAAAATGAGATAATACATTTAAAAGAGTTAAATCATCCACAATACATTCTCTGGCCAAGCTGCTGCTACTGCTAAGTCATTTCAGTCGTGTCTGACTCTATGCGACCACATAGGTGGCAGCCCATTAAGCTCCTCTGTCCCTGGGATTCTCCAGGCAAGAATACTGGAGTGGTTTGCCATTTCCTTCTCCAATGCATGAAAGTGAAGTGTGAAAGTGAAGATGCTCAGTCATGACTGACTCTTAGCAAACCTGTGGACTGCAGCCTACCAGGCTCCTCCGTCCATGGGTTTAAATCATCCACAATACATTCTCTGGCCAAGCTGCTGCTACTGCTAAGTCATTTCAGTCGTGTCTGACTCTATGCGACCACATAGGTGGCAGCCCATTAAGCTCCTCTGTCCCTGGGATTCTCCAGGCAAGAATACTGGAGTGGTTTGCCATTTCCTTCTCCAATGCATGAAAGTGAAGTGTGAAAGTGAAGATGCTCAGTCATGACTGACTCTTAGCAAACCTGTGGACTGCAGCCTACCAGGCTCCTCCGTCCATGGGATTTTCCAGGCAGAAGTACTGGAGGGGGTTGCCATTGCCTTATCCTTCTCTGGGCATAACAGAATTAAATTAGTTATCAATTTTAAAGCAGACACTTGAAAAATCCCCAATTATCTGAGGATTAATATACTTCCAAATAACTGAAAGGAGAAATCAAATAATATTTTGAAATTAATGATAATGAAAACATAACATTGAAATATCTATAAAAATGTTACCAAGTTAAATCTTAAGTAATGAGTATAAGGATGGGAATATTAAAGAGCAGAAATCAATGGAATAGAAAATGGAAAAACAGATGAACGATAAAACCAAAGGACACGTCCTTTAAAATATTTAAAGTTGTTAACCCTGTATTGTCAAAATACAGACCAAGAAAAAAAAAAGAAAACATAAAATACCAATATAAGGAAATACAGGGGAACACGATAGTAAAACCATCAAACAATAAGCCGCATACACGGCAGAACTAGGTAGTAAGTCCTAATGCACTCTAACATAGAAGCAGATGGAGACAAACCAGTAAGAACTAAAGTTCCACATTGTATTAATTCTATGTGGGAAGAAGAAGGAATGAACTGAAAGAGTATCTGAGATCCAAGCACAGAAGAACCATGGAATAGTCAGGAAGTATTTCCCAGAGAGTAGGTTTCTCCAGCTGAAACCTGGAAGGGTTTTGCCCTTTTTAATACTGGGTAATATGAACTATTGAATGAGGCTCGTGACATTGTACAGGAGACAGGGACCAAGACCATCCCCATGGCAAAGAAATGCAAAAAGGCAAAATGGCTGCCTGGGGAGGCCTTACAAATAGCTGTGAAAAGAAGAGAGGCGAAAAGCAAAGGAGAAAAGGAAAGATACAAGCATCTGAATGTAGAGTTCCAAAGAATAGCAAGAAGAGATAAGAAAGCCTTCTTCAGCGATCAGTGCAAAGAAATAGAGGAAAAGAACAGAACGGGAAAGACTAGAGATCTCTTCAAGAAAATTAGAGATACCAAGGGAACATTTCATGCAAAGATGGGCTCGATAAAGGACAGAAATGGTCTGGACCTAACAGAAGCAGAAGAAATTAAGAA
>SJXQ01010802.1:0-83400 GCA_006408695.1 Aepyceros melampus | reverse complement strand
CTAATAGAGTTTTGCCAAGAAAATGCACTGGTCATAGCAAACACCCTCTTCCAACAACACAAGAGAAGACGCTACACATAAACATCACCAGATGGTCAACACCAAAATCAGATTGATTATATGGCCCATCAGGTTTAAAGTTCAGAGACAAACGGTTCTTTTGTCTGTTGCTGGGCATGTGCTAGCCTCCCAGTTCCATCTGTCCAAGTGTCTGAGTGTGAGACGGTTCTCCTCTGGGTCCCAGGGACACTCCTGGCTGTGTGGGCACTAAGCTCCATGATGGCTTGAGAGCTGAGGCCTGGGGGAGCCTGTAGGTTTCCACAGGGGAGGCATGGCCTCGATAGGCCCAGCTTCTCCCCCATCTCTCTGGCTGAGCTCCTCCAAGAGCCTGCATTATCCTCCCTGTGACTCCTTCAGGGCCCCTGAAGCCTGGCCTCACCCCAGCACCAAGATTCTGAGTGGCTCCCAGCTCAGGGCAGTGCTGGTGGGACCGGTAAACTGTTCAGCTGAACTCTGGGCTCAGGGCTCCTCAGGAAGCTGGGCCCCCTCACGTGGGCTCACAGGACCCCACCAAGCAGCCCCCTTGTAGATCTCCTGTATTCTGCACCCCTTCTTGCTGGAGCTTGACACCCACATCACACTGACCATGTGGCTGTGCTCTCTTGTAGCACCCTCCTTCAGAAAGGAGGAGCTCCCTTCACATCTCCTCTTTGAGAACTTCCTCTCACTGGACTGAAGGAATCCCCGAGGCCCAGCAGAGACAGATGGAAGGACCCTCTTCTCTCATCATTCTGGGAGATGGTTTAAGTTCCAAGTCGGGACTAGGCCATTCGAATGGCTTCTCAATGAGTCAACCAAATGCACAAAGCCTTATTTCAAGCCTAGCATCAAGCCAAAGAGGGCTCATGTGAGCTCTCTGCCTGGCCAGTAAGCCTCTTGACTCTGCATCAAGATGAGAGAGATTGAAATGAAATATGACTTAAGGATAAAATGCACTGGTTTTGTGTTTGTAAAATATTGTTTCATTACAACTGTTTTATAGGGTCTTGAAGGAGGAAACAAGACCAAGCAACAAAGAAATATATAATTCAGTAACTTTAATGGGGGTTTCCCAGGTGGCACTAGTGGTAAAGAACCTGTCTGCCAATGCAGGATTCACAGGAGACATGGGTTCGATCCCTTGGTTGGGAAGATCTGGAGAAGGGCATGGTGATCCACTCTAGTGTTCTTGCCTGGAGAATCCCATGGAGAGAGAAGTCTGTAAAGAGAACCATTGTTAACACCAGGCTTTTGACATCCTAAATGAGGCATGACTCATTTTGCATGTGATCTGTTCGTTTGACTATCTGCCTGTACAGCTAGAATCCTGGTTGTTAGTAGTCCATGCATTTGCTAGTTATTCTCCTGTCCTCTTTTCAGCCTTCCTCAACTAATTTATGCTAAACTTCCCCCAAAAAGAGAGTACTTGAATGTCAGAGCAAGTGACTTGCATTCCAGGACACACTGTAACTTCCAGAGCACTGAGTCAGCAATCTAATGATTTAGCCTGCATCCGCCTGACAGCTGTTTATTTCTTTCAGTGTAATTTCAGAGAAAAATATCCAGAAGGGATTTGCTGCCCTAGATCTATCAGGAAACATATTTAAGATATTCTGTAGTTTCATAATATGAAAAACTAAAGCTAAATCATCCTATCATAAAAGGGTTACAATTTCAGGTATTGTTTATCTGAACTCAGGCAAAAAGGTGTTAAAAGCATGGAATAAATACCTTGTAGAGATTCAATGAGATGACACATGGGAACAGCAGAAGGTGAGAAATGTTTCCAGTACTATTTTAAGGCAATTGGGAAGTAAAAGAATTGGAAAGAACCTTTCAGTGTTAGCTGATTGAGATCCAAGGTTTCAGCACCTAGACAGGAGCTTCCTTCCTGAATTTTGGCAGGCATGTAGGGCTGCTCAGAGATCAGAAAATCTTGGAGTCAAAGCCAGTGACTATAAGAAGAGCCAGGTCGGAAGGACTGATTCCTCAGGCTCAGACTGAATCAAGGACGTGAGCAGCAAGCCAGATGGGGACAAAAGGCCAAATCAGTCCCCTGAGAGGAAGACGGGACCAAATCAGCTTCCAGAAGCCAGGAGAGAGCATGGTCAGCAGTTGTATCCACATGGTGACTCTTACCGGTTCTCCTGATTCCAATTCTGCCCCTCCTCGTTGCTTCAGACTTAGAGCAACTAGGTGGCACTTATGGTATAGAACCTGCCTTCCAATGCCAGAGATGTAAGAGATGAGGGTTTGATCCCTGGCTCGGGAAGATCCCCTAGGGAAGGAAATGTCTACGCACTCCAGGATTCTTGCCTGGAGAATCTCATGGACAGAGGAGCCTGTCAGGCTACAGTCCCTGGGATTTCAGAGTCAGATACGACTGAAGTGAGCTAGCATGCAGGAAGATAACTAAAACCAGAAATAGTCCACAAGTCGACAAAAGAATGAAAATGATACACAACAAAATATTCACTTACTAAAAAAGAGTCCATAGAGGAGGAATAGAGGAACCAAGAGTCATATAGAAAACAAACGTCCAGATGGCAAAGATACTTCCAACTAGATAAATTAAAATGCAAAATGTGCATCAATTAAACACTCCAATCAGAATTCACAGATTGTCAGGCTGGATTTTTAAAAAAAATCCATTAGATTCAAAGAGGTTGAAATTAAAGGATGGGAAAGACATATTATGCAAATAGTGACTGTAAGAGAACCACAGTGGCATGTTAATACAAGACAAAATATGCTGAAAAAAGTTATTAAAAGCAGAGGGGCTTAACATTTTAAAAAACCAGTGTGCATAGCTAACATTGGAGTTAATTCTTTGTGTTGCACAGTTCTGTGTGTTCTGACAAGCTCATAGTCTTGTATGCACCATTACAGTATGACACAGAATAGTTATACCACCCCAGAGAAGTCCAATACTTGGGACTTCCCTGGTGGTCCAGTGGTTAAGACTTTGAGCTGCCAATGCAGGGAGTGCTGGTCTAGTCCCTAGTTGGGGAACTAAGATCCCCACATCTGTGTGGCCAAAATTTTTCTTTAAAAAAACTCCAGTATTCCACCTATTAATCTCTCTCCCCTCTTCTGCTAAACTCCTGGCAATGACTGATGTTTTTACTGTCTCTATGGTTTCTAAGTCTTGGTTAAAAGCCTCTAGCTTCCTGCTTTGTTCATCATTGTTTTCTTGAGATCTGTGAACATCCTTGTGATCATTACCTTGAACTCTTTCTTAGGTAGACTGTTGTCTCCACTTCATTTAGTTCTCCTGGGGCTTTATCTTGTTTCTTCATTTGGAATATATTCCTCTGTGCCTCTTTACCTAACTTGGTGTTTTTATGTCTATGTATCTTATCTCTTGGTTGCATATATACTGTTCTTTCTTTCTTTATATAGATCAAATTTCAGATCAATATAAATTTTCTTATCTCTGAAGATCTTTTTTTTCTAACATCTTACAAAGTATGTCTCCTGGTAATAAATTACCTGGATTTTTTGTCTTCTGAGAAACTCTTTCTTCCTTCCTTCACTTTTCAAGGATAGCTTCACTGGATATGGTTGGTATTGTTCTTCTTTCTGTACTTTAAATGTTTTACTCTGTTATCTTTTTGCTTACATGGTTTTGTGAAAAAGCTAGATGAATTCTTATTTTTGTTCATCTACAGTTAAAAGTGTTTTGGGACTTCCCTGGTGGTCCAATGGTTAGGACTCTGCACTTTCACTGCAGGTAGCATAGGTTTGTTCCCTGGTTGGGGAATTAAGATCCTACTAGATGTGTGGTGCAACCAAAAAGCAGTATTTTTCCTCTTGTCTCTGGTGATTTTCTTTGTTCTGAAGTCTACTTTGTCTTATATAAATAAAGCCATTTTAGGGAAAGATGATTCCAGTGGCATTTAAACTTTTAAAGCACAGAGGAGAAAGGAAGCCTTCTTCTTAATTTATCCTTGAGTTAGTGCACTGTGATTTCTAAAACCATCCTGCAGGTGGCTCCCATACAGATACACACACTCACAGAGCATCCCTATTTTAAAGTCTTACTTATGACTTACTTATGAAGTTACACATCTCTGACACATACTTAAGAGCATGTTTTACAAGAAACACACAATATTACTAAGCAAGGCTTAATTTAAGAATGAAAGAATCCTTTGATGTATGAACTTCATTAGTAAGTAATAATGAAAGCCTGATTTTTTTAAAAATGAAAGTCTTACAAGCCATTTGAAAATTTTGCGTTACTGACAAGACTTTCAAAATACTGGAACAGAAAGAGAAGTTTGTTTTTAAATAGATAATACCAAGGTATGTTTAATGATAGAATGCTCTTTTTGTTTTTGAAAATATTTTGATTAGAAGACAAAATCCTGAGGGAGTGGTTTGTCCTGGAATGCTCAACAAGAAAATTGTGACACCTAGTACAAAAACAACAGAGGTTTGGAAGGGGAAAAAAGGTGGGAGGGAAGCAGAATACAGTGTCTATGTTTGAGCAAAATGGGTAGAAGCCTAAGACTCTTAGAGAAATTTGTCAGTGAGAAACTCCAAACTGTTACCAAAAGGTATGTGTGTGGGGTCCGGTTGCTCGCTGCTCAGAAGCCAGTAAACAGGCCAGGTTGGTGGAAAGGAAAGTTTGCTTTATTTCAGATGCTGGCAACTGGTGGAGAGGGTGGCAGACATCTGTCCGAAGGCTGACTCTCCCCCTCCCCTGACAAGCAGGGGGTGAAAGCTTTTATAGATAAGAGTAGGGGGAGGTTTGGAGAAAGCAATGGCACCCCACTCCAGTACTCTTGCCTGGAAAATCCTATTGACGGAGGAGCGTGGTAGGCTGCCATCTATGGGGCTGCACAGTCAGACATGACTGAAGTGACTTAGCAGCAGCAGCAGGGGGAGGTTACATGCAGAAGCAGCACAGTCATCTCTAACAGTCATCTTCAATTGATCATCACTGGTCTGACTAGCATCATCTTAGTTGTTTCAGTTAATCATCTTAGCTGTTTACAGTTAATCTTCAGTTCTGGGGTGCACTTGTTCCCATTTCTCTGCGGTTAATTCTCAGAATTGTGGCAGCCAAGTCCTGGGTACAGTCTGGTCATGTAGTTAAGTTCTCCACCTGGGGTTTTGGTATCTATAAGACAGCTCACAGGATATGGCTCAGAATATTATCTACAGCCCTTGAGAAAGAACTAGAGGTCCTTGACCATGCTTAATGACTACATTATTGTTATTTATTCTCCTTAGACTGTTTTCCTTTGTTTCAGCATTTCTCACTTCTCTGATTAAACTTGCTCTTTGACTAAAGTTTTCCACAGGCAAAAGGCAGGCAGAGAACATGGTGGTTGGGGCAAGGACCATATGGTTTTGCTTCGTTTCAAAACTGGTGAGCTGACCATGTGCGAGCTCAGTAGCTCGGTAGCTTCACCGCATCCAATGCTTTGCATCCCCATGCACTGTAGCCCACCAGGCTTCTCTGTACATGGAATTCTTCAGGCAACAATACTGGAGTGGGTTGCCATGCCCTCCTCCAGGGGATCTTCCCAACCCAGGGATGGAATCTGCATCTCTTATGTCTCCTGCATTGGCAGGCAGATTCTTTACCACTAGTGCCACCTGGGAAGCATGAATTGACCAAAGAACTTTAATGTCCAGTTTACTGTTGGTGTAGCAGCAGAAAAGCTGCACCCTTCCCCCACCCCCATAGAAAAGTCTGCTGGGAGGGGTTTTAGTGGTTTGTTGTTCAGTCACTCAGACATGTCCAACTCTTTGCAACCCCACAGACTGCAGCACTCCAGGCTTTCCTGTCCTCCATCATCTCCCAAGGTTTGCTCAAACTCATGTCCATTGAGTTGATGATGCCATCCAACTGTCTCATCCTCTGCCACCTCCTTCTCCTCCTGTCATCGGCCCTTCCCAGCATCAAGGTCTTTTCCAATGAGTCAGCTGTTTGCCTCAGGTGGCCAAAGTATTGGAGCTTTAGCTTCAACATCAGTCCTTCCGATGACTATTCAGGGTTCATTGACAGGTTTGATCTCCTTGTTGTCCAAGGGACTCTCAAGAGTCTTCTCCAGCCCACAGTTCGAAAGCATCAATTCTTGGTGCTCAGCCCTCTTTATGGTCCAATTCTTAGATCTGTACGTGACTATGGGAAAACCATAGCTTTGACTATACAGACGTTTGTTGGAAAAGTGATGTCTCTGCTTTTTAATACGTTGTCTGGGTTTGTCATAGCTTTTCTTTCAAGGAGCAACTGTCTTTTAACTGACAGCTGCAGTCACTGTCCACAGTGATTTTGGAGGCCAAGAAAATAAAGTTGAAACCGGATGAAAACAGTAGGTGGTGTTTTCATCTGGCTGAGGGTACAGAGAGCAGACTGTGGTGAGGGTTGGGGAACAAATGAGCTCAACAGTTCAGCCAGAGCAGAGAATCAGGACTTGACTGTGGGACCGACAGAAACCTTGGAAACAGAGTTGGGCTTCCCTTCAGGTGTGCAATGGGGATTTGGGTTGATTTTTTGGTAAATCTCAAAAGACAGAGTGACCTCAACTGAAATCTGCATGGTGTTAAGATTATACATGATCTATTTGTGATTCTTCCCATGTTAAAAATACACAAACATATTCAAATTTAGTGTAGTAACTTTAGATGGACTAAAGATTAGAATTCTACAGTGAGAATCTGTAAAAAGGAAACAGGGATAAATATTTTGAATAATTTTGTTTTGGTTTAAAAGTTTGTTCATGTTTTCCCATAACATCTTATGAAAAAAAAGCCAAATGAACTTTTGGCTGTCAACTGCAAATTGGTGCTTGCCAAGGACATTTGCCATCTGCCTCTGCAGAGATTGAACCCTGCATTGTTGCAACTGTTGACCTTCAATACCCCAGAGAGTTCAGGATGGAGTGAGGCATTCTGTGCTCTAGGGAAACTGGTGGAACAGGTCTTTAATTTTCAGAAACTGACTGCATGACCCCAATCCTTGCATCTCTTCATATCTAAAAAAGCACTAAATCCCTTATGGTGACATCAGCTCCTCATAACTAACGAAAATCTTTTGTAAAATAAGCGCTTGATTGCATTGAACCCCCCTTTCACCAAAATCTTATATATTGAGCTCCCTACTGCCTCTGTGGAGCAGTCTCTCAGAGCTATCTGAGGTGCTGTCCCTCAGGCTGCAGTCCTCATTTTGCCCCAAATAAAGCTTTTAACTCACAACTCTCACATTGTGTATCTTCTTTAAGTTGACATGGCAAACCCAATATATTATAGGTAAGAAGTTTCCAAGGGTGACATCAGACTCAAGAAGCCAAGTAGGAAAAGACTGATACATCCAAGGACAGAAAAAATGAAGATCCTTTGTACAGGAAGAGAAAAATACAGTAAAAGCTGTAAAAGATAAATTTGAGCAAAAAACTGGTGATATAGGATGGCCAATTGTTACAGGCTCCTAATAAACAAAATGTTTTAAATCTGCAAGAAAAGAATAAACATCCCAATAAAAAAACAGGCAAATTTCTCATAGAAAAAGAAACACAAAACACAAATGTAAATTCATGGAAAGATTCTTAATTTCATTTTAAGGTGGGAGATGAAAAACAGAAATAATAAGGGTTGATGACAAAGCTTTAAAACGTCATTATACCTGCTGTTTGTTGGTGAGGATGAGGGAAAATAGTCACTCCTATGTATTATTCATTGGAAAGTATGTCAGAATGACCTTCATGGAGGAGAATTTTCCTTCTCCCAAGAGTATGCAGAGGGACAGGATGGTTCGGGTGTGCAGGGGCAGGACAGGGGTGTGTTATGTGATCGGTCAGGCTCTGAAACCAGCCTGCCAGGGGTCAGAGGTCACCTCAGCAAGTCTCCAGCTGTCTGTGACAAATGACCTTAGCCTACCTGGGCCTCATCTGTGAGGCGGAGTTGAGGAAGATTAGGTGTATTTCAGTTTCCGAAAGTTGTGTGGGGTCCGGGCCCTTGCCACTCAAAAGCCAATAAACAGCCCAGGTTGGTGGAAAAGAAAGTTTGTTTTATTTAGATACTGGCAACTGAGGTGGGGAAAGGCAGACATCTGTCCAAAGGCTGACTCCCTCCCTGACAAGCAGGGGGCAAGAGTTTGTATAGGCTGAGGAAGGGGGCTCGGGCAGAAACAGCGCAGCAGCTCTGACAGTCGTCTTGCAGTTGGTCATCACTGGTCTGACCAGCGTCATCTTGGTTGTCTCAGGTACGGTTATCTTCAGTCCCAAGGCCAGTTTGTTTCCATTCCTTTGAAGCCAGTTCTCGCTATTGTGACAGCTTATGTCACAGCTGCAGTCTGGTCATCTCCACCTGCTGGGGCTTTCAGTGTTACAAGACAGTTCACAGGATACGGCTCAGAATATTATCTGTAGCCCTTGAGGAGAAATAAAAGGTCCTTGATTGTGCTTAATGACTACCTTATTATTATTTGGTGTCCTTTGATTGTTTTCCTTTGTTTCTTCATGGTCTCATTTCTCCAATTAAACTTACTCTTTGACTAAAGTTTTCCACCGACAAAAGGCAGGCAGAGGACATGGGGGGACGGCGAGCATCTCATCATGTCCCTGTTGGCCATCTGATGTATGACACTTTAATAATCTATGACCTGGCCTAGAGTTGTGCTGGGCCACCTTATATTTTAGGATAAAGTCTGGATAAAGTCATTTTCTCAGGAGCTATGCTGCCTGGTGTTGTTCACCTTCCCCATTTTCTATTGTTTTATTTCTAATCAGGGATTTTCCTAGTCTAAAGAAAATCCTACTGGGACTTCCCTGGTGGTCCAGTGGTTAAGACTCTGTATTTCCCATGTAAGGCACCAAGGTTTGATCACTGGTCAGGGAACTAGATCCCACATGCTGCAATGAAGATGGAAGATCCTGAGTGCCACAACTAAGACCTGGCACAACCAAATAAGTAAATAAAAATTGTTTTCCATTGTTGCCCTGTAAATAAATTCTTCAGTACCATTTTTCTAGATTTCATATTTATGAGTTAAAATACGGTATAGATCTTTCTCTTTCTAACTCACTTCACTCTGCATAATTAGTTCTAGGTTCATCCACCTCATTAGAACTGAATCAAATGTGTTCCTTTTTATGGCTGAGTCGCTCAGTCTTGTTTGACTCTTTGTGACCCCGTGGACTGTAGCTACCAGGCTCCTCCATCCATGGGATTTTCCAGGCAAGAGTGCTGGAGTGGATTGCCATTTCCTTCTCCAGGGAATCTTCCCAACCCAGGAATCAAACCCGGGTCTCCCACATTGCAGGCAGACACCTTACCATCTGAGCCACCAGGGAAGCCCAATATTCCATTGTGTATATATACCACAACTTCCTTATCTATTCATCTGATGATGGACATCTAGGTTGCTTCCATGTTCTAACTATTGTAAATAGTGCTGCAATGAACAATAGGATACGTATTTCTCTTTCAATTTTGGTTTCTTCAGGGTACATGCCTAGGAGTGGGATTGCTGGGTCATATGGTAGTTTTATTCCTAGTGTTTTAAGGAATCTCCATACCATCTTCTTTAGTGGTTGTATCACTTTACATTCCCACCAACAGTGCAAGAGCGTTCCCTTTTCTCCACACCCTCTCCAGCATTTATTGTCTGTAGACATTTTGATGAGGGCCATTCTGAACAGTGTGATGTGATATTTCATTGTAGTTTTGATTTGCATTTCTCTAATAATGAGCAATGTTGACCATCTTTTCATGTGTTACTTACAGGACAACAATGGAGAAACAGACATAGAGAATAGAATTATAGACATGGGGAGAGCGAAGGAGAGAGTGAGATGTATGAAAAGAGTAACATGGAAACTTACATTACCATATGTAAAATAGATAGCCAACAGGAATTTTTCTGTATGGCTCAGGAAACTCAATCAGGGGCTGTCTATCAGCCTAGAGAGGTGGGATGGGGAGGGAGATGGGAGAGAGGTTCAAAAGGGAGGGGATATACGTGTACCTATGGCTGATTCCTGTTGATTCATGATTCATGACAGAAAACAACAAAATTCTGAAAAGCAATTATCCTTCAATAAAAAATAAATGCATTTAAAAAAAGAAAAAAAATTTTTTTCTAAAAAAGAAAGAAAATCCTAACACTGATCCACCCCTATTTTCTGTCATCTGCAACAACAAACATCCTAAAGGCCCCAAGACCGAAGTGTCCAAAGGGAAGAAATGAATGGAGGGATTGTCCTCTTGGCAGCCAGCAGGGCTCTGGCATGAAAGGCCACTTGTGCTGGCCCCGTTCATGGCCAGCTGACTCTGTTGCACACTCTTAGGATCAGTAGCTCTAAAACAAGGTCCTCTCTGCTACAGGCTCAGAAGGGAACTGGGCCAATTCAACATCCAGAGACACCTGGGTACCATCTGCCTGGGCCCAAGTGCATGTCACGTCTTTCCTGATTGTACTAACTAAACTCGGGTTTGCCTTGAAGTTTGTAAACATTTCGCAGGTTGTCAACAAAGACAATGATGGGCAATCCTAGCAAATTCAATCCAGGTTTGTTCTTTTTTGCTTCAAGTCTCAGATGAAGCAGAGTAGATTTCCAGACCTATTTAGATGAATTATGGGTTTTTTTTTAAAGGTCATCCTTAAAAAATTATTTATTTATTTTTGGCTGTGCTGGGTCTTTGTTGCTGTGCAGACTTTCTCTAGTTGTGGCAAGTGGGGTCTACTCTCTAGTTGTGGCATGCAGGCTTCTCATTGCAGTGGCTTCTCTTGTTGCAGAGCACAGGCTCTAGGGCACGCAGGCTTCAGTATTATGATGCATAGGGTTAGTTGACCCTTGGCGTGTGGGATTTTCCTGGTTCAGGGATCAAACTAGAGTCCCTTGCATTGGCAGGTGGATTCTTAACCACTGGCCACCAGGGAAGTCCAGAAAGGTCACTTCTTTATTATTATTATGGTAAAATCCATAGAGCAAAATTTTCCATTTCAGTCATGTTAACATGTACAATTCAGAGGCATTTAGTCCTATCACATTGTTGAACAACCATTGCCACTAGTTTCAGAATCAAAATTTTTTTTTCAGAATCAATTTTGAAAAAGATTTCTACAATTCCAACAGTCTTCTACCCTCTATTATATATTTAGCAAAATTAGTTTTTTCTCACTTTTTTGTGTTCAACTAGGATACATCTGAACACAAAAAAGTGAGAAAAAACTAATTTTGCTAAAATATAATAGAGGGTAGAAGACTGTTCAACTAGGATACATCTGTGGAGAAGGCAATGGCACCCCACTCCAGTACTCCTGCCTGGAAAATCCCATGGACGGAGGAGCCTGGTGGGCTGCAGTCCATGAGGTCTCAAAGAGTCAGACACGACTGAGCGACTTCACTTTCACTTTTCACTTTCATGCATTGGAGAAGGAAATGGCAACCCACTCCAGTGTTCTTGCCTGTAGAAGCCCAGGGATGGGGGAGCCTGATGGGCTGCCGTCTATGGGGTCACACAGAGTCGGACACGACTTATGCAACTTAGCAGCAGCAGCAGGATACATCTGAGTTACCTAATTTTGAAGATCTTCTTACACCAGTTATGCACTAAATATGAAAGGTGAATGTAGAGAGAATATCTGGAACTATCTTCAAACCATTAATAAGTGTATCCAAATGGGTCATTTTTCATTTCATTGATAGTCCACATGATTTCTTTCTTTAGAAAATATATTTTATTTTTAATTGGAGGATAATTGCTTTACAGAACAGTGTTGGTTTCTGCCATCCATCAACATGAATCAGCCATAGATATATGTATGTTCCCTCCCTCTTAAACCTCCCTCCCACCACCTACCCTTCTGTCATGGAGCACCGGATATTTCTTTATTATTACATATACACAGTTTTTCTCTATATATAGCCTTTTCACAAAGTCTGAAAAAAACTGAGCAAGTACAATGCAGACAGAAGGGGAAAGTCATTAATTATATATGTTATTCTTCATAAATTCAAAGCAACGCTCTCACTTACTTTACTGTTGTAAAGGACATTATAGGGGATGAATATTTTTAAAGTCCTTAACTGGGTGGTGAGATAAATACTTTGCTCCTTTCATATAACCTCAAATATATTTCTATTTATAAAACAAACACATACACACATACATTTTTAAAGCTGTCTGACTTTATGAGGAGGCCAGTGCTTGGAGGCAAAGACCAAAATACAAGCACTAACATCTGTTGTCAGGAAAATGTAGGGTGTTGTCTTAACACCACAGGACATGATTAAGGCTTTCTGAAATCCCTGGTTGGGGGCTGATATGGCTGTGATTAAATTCTTGTTCTTTTTATTGGTCATAGATCTTCTTTATTCTCATCTTTCTCCAGTCACCTTCCCCGACTAGAGAAAGCTTCACCCTGATTTTGAAATGGAGCAGGATTCTATGACCCTTGTCCCTCTACCGTGTCTTCTGCCTGGGTCAAAGAATAAATTTAATCAGAGAAGTGAGAAATGCTGAAACAAAGGA
The DNA here is from genome assembly GCA_006408695.1 of Aepyceros melampus. NCBI lineage: Eukaryota > Metazoa > Chordata > Mammalia > Artiodactyla > Bovidae > Aepyceros > Aepyceros melampus. Next base: position 70,869 of record SJXQ01010802.1, on the reverse strand, counting down.
AAACAGTCTAAGGAGAATAAGTAATAATAATGTAGTCATTAAGCATAGTCAAGGACCTTTAGTTATTTCTCAAAGGCTGTAGATAATATTCTGAGCCATATCCTGTGAGCTGTCTTATAGATACCAAAACCCCAGATGGAGAAGTTGACTATATGATGACCAGACTGTACCCAGGACTTGAGCTGCCACAATTCTGAGAACTGACCGCAGAGAAATGGGAACAAGTGCACCCTGGAATTGAAGATTAACTGTACCTAAAACAACCCAGATGATTCTAGTCAGACCACTGATGACCAATTGAAGATGACTGTTAGAGATGACTATGTTGTTTCTCCATCTAACACTCCCTACCCACCCCCGCCGACTCTGTCCATAAATACTCTAACCCACTGCTTGTCAGGAGGGTGGGGGGAGTCAGCCTTTGGACAGATATCTGCCACCCTCCCACCCAGCTGCTGGCATCTGAAATAAAGCAAACTTTCCTTTCCACAAACCTGGCCTGCTTATTGACTTTTGAGCTGTGAGCAGCTGGACCTCCCACACATACCTTTCAGTAACAGATTTTGGCACCCAGCGCGGGGCTGGCTATGGCTGACTCCTGAGCTTTCATGGCACCTTGCTCTCCTGAGTCTTCCAGGGGAGAACTGTGGCTATGACAATGTATTAGCCTGCTACTGTAAGCTAGCTAACCCCAGGTAGGAGATTTGGGGGGTGTTCCTAGCAGCTGCTGAAACCATTTGTTTTGAGGATCCTCCTTTTTCCCCTGCCTGGCCTTGGCTGTCAACTTACACTTTTCTTGGTGGAATGGAAACTTGCATTTGGGATGAGCTGACGAGCTCCAAGACAGGGGAAGCCCACCGGTTTGCACATGGACAAACCTCCCATTTGTGAATGCTAGGGCTATTTGGACATTCTTGCCTGTTGATTCTGATGGGTGTCTGATGTTGAGAACTGCTTGAGACACGAGGTGCTACTTGGGCACTTTGCCAGTTGGTTCTGACATGTGTCTGATGTTGAGGATTGTTTATGAGCACTGACTGCTATTTGGGCATTTTTGCCAATTGGTTCTGATTTCTGTCTGCCACTGAGGACTGTTTGTGAGCATGAAGTGCTTTTGGGCATTCGTTGCAATTGGTTCTGACATCTGACTATTGTTGAGGACCATTTATGACCAATGAGTGTCATTTGCATAATTTGCAATTGGTTGTTACATTTGACTACCACTGAGGACCATTTGTATCAGGAAAATGTTTGTTTGGGACTCTGTACTAGTCACCCTCGGCATGCACTTGGGCCCCAAGTAGAAGACGGTTTATGACACATCTGTCATTTGGTGTGTGGGTATGTATTCCATTTGTATGATTGGTATTCTTATTGCTTTATGTAAAATGGGAAATTCAGGTTCAATTCATTAAGAAAAATCTTAACTGTGAATTTATGACTAAAAAAAAGATGATTTTCTTTTGGACAATGTATAGCTATAGTATTCTTCAGACTACAGAGAAGATTGGTTAAGACGAAACTCTTGAAATTAAAACAAAACTGGTTATTTTTGCATATGCAGTTAGGGAAAGCTAACTTAATAAAACACTTTTCTCAGACCCTGAGAAAACAAAATTATGCCTGGGAAAAAGTTTGAGGTTGATGTTCATCATGTCCTTGAAATACAAACACAGTTCACTTTGCCTGGATCGTCAGCCTTGGTTTAACTATGCAAAGGAAAAAAGGCTTTAAATTGAATGTATAATTTGGCTATTCTGGCTATAATCCATAAATTATTACCTATTTTTACATTCTTGTAAGACCAAGATGGAAACTAAAGATGTTTGGGTTTATTAAACATATGTGTTGTACCACTGAAGAAAAATTACACTATGAAAAAAATGTATGTTTTTTGAGGTTATGAAGTATGTTCTTAAGTTTGCCAATCAGAAAATGATGGTGTAACATTTTAATCACTTGTTTCTTGGTTTTGTTAAAACTTTCAAGGTTTCAGGTCAGTTCAATTCAGTTCTGTCACTCAGTCATGTCTGATCCTTTGTGATCCCATGGACTGCAGCATGCCAGGCCTCCCTGTCCATCACCAACTCCCGGAGTTTACCCAAACTCATGTCCATTGAGTAAGTGATGCCATCCAACCATCTCATCCTCTGTTGTCCCCTTCTCCTCCTGCCCTCAATCTTCCCCAGCATCAAGGTCTTTTTAAATGAGTCAGCTCTTTGCATCAGGTGGTCAAAGTATTGGAATTTCAGCTTCAACATCAGTCCTTCTTAGAAATTGTGATATATAAAATGATAAGTGAAACATTTTGGTATGTAAAGCAAGTACATTGTCAACAAAGAGAAGATATAAAGAATGGAAATATTTTTGTTGAGGAAAAATGATGATAATAATTTTGTCCTACAGTTGTTTGTTTCTGGATAAAGAAATACCAGACAAATTTGTTTGGATCTAGAAAGTGACAAAGGTTTATGAAAAAGGAATTTTGAAAAAAAGAATTGTGTACATTGTCAGGATCAAGATTAGACTAAATTTAATTAGGTATATGAATTTTATTAACAGTAATTTGATGCAAGACTGAAGTTGGTTTTTCTTTCTGTTAAGAAAGAAAAGTTCTCCTGGAATATTGATCTAATTTGATAACAGAGACTTCTAATGGAAAATAACTGTTTTGTTTCTAATCATACTTTTGACCTCAATGTTCAGGATTTAAAAATTGTCCAGTAAAGTATAACTGCTCATAATGTGTAACACTGCTGGCTTTAAGTGTACCACTTAAAGCACATGTACAGTATTTGTTGACAACTGGGTATGAATGATAAAATATATGGCCTATAAAGCATTTCCCTATTGATGTACCTCCCAGCCTGTTCATGATATCTGATTAGTTTTCCCCCAATGTGGACAACTAGGCAAATATATAAATAAAAAGGAAGCCTAGCACCGAGGGACATGTGTGGACCCAGAGGAGGCAAATGAACCTGGAACCAAGATGATGCTAGTCAGACCACTGATGATCAATTGAAGATGATAGAGATGACTATGCTGTTTCTGCATGTAACCACCCTCCCCTACTCTGTCTATAAATGCTCTCAGCCCCTGCTTGCCAGCAGGGGAGTCCACCTTTGGACAGATGGCTGCCATTCTCCCTATCCCCCCGCCAGTTGCCAGCATCTGAAATAAAGCAAACTTTCCTTCCCACCAACCTGCCCTGCTTATTGGCTTTTGACTGACAAGCAGCCAGACTCCCCACGTATACCTTTCAGTAACAATTTTGGGTCTGATGCATTTTCTTACATAAGCACCATCCATGGGGATAAATGATTCTTGACCAGTCATATATGATCTTATTTTTCATTTAGCACAAAAAGCATCAAGCATAGTTTGTCTTATCTGGGCAATTTTTTTGTTTTGTTTTGTCAGTTGTAACCTAACAGTACAGTTTGCATGCAGCTCTTCTCAGAATTTGTGTATTACTGCTCCTCACTTGTATCACCCACTGAATACTAATTATAGAAAATGCTCCATTTAGATAATTATTTTGGTTAAGAGTGAATAGATTATGAAAAATCTGGGAAAAGATCAAGCACTGGTTTTCCACAAGATGAAAATGAATGTTTAAGCCAGGAAGAAAGGGAAGTGTTAGTCACTCAGTCATGTCCAACTCTTTGTGACCCCATGGACTATAGTCCACCAGGCTCCTCTGTCCATGGAATTCTCCAGGCAAGAGTACTGGAGTGGGTTGCCATTTCCTTCTCCAGGGGATCTTCCTCACCCAGGGATCGAACCTGGGTTTCCCGCATTGCAGACAGACTCTTTACAACTGAGCCACCAGGAAAGCTGTGTAACAAATACATTTACAGTAAATATCCCATTTGTTTGCACTGTCAGCTATTTTAAAACTTTGAATAATCCATTACTTTCCTCTCTTCTTAAATATTAACTGGGCAAAAATTCATGGTATGAGTATAGATTATACACACAAAACACATGTTTGGGAAATCATGACTTAGGATAGATAAGTAAAAATAGCTGGGAGGTGCTGAACCTTGAGTCAAGAATATCTAAATCTGAATGAAAGCCATATTCAGTAGGAGTTTGGGGTTAACATACACATACTACTATATATAAAACAGGTCATCAACAAGGACCTACTGTAGAGCACAGAGAACTCTAGTCTGTATTCTCTAATAACCTATATATAAAAAGTATCTGAAAAAAAGTGGATATAGGTATATGTATACTGAATCACTTTGCTGGATACCTTAAACTAATACAACATTGTAAATCAACTCTTTCGTTGCTGTCACCTGGTCGTGTCCGACTCTTTGTGACCCCATGTACTGTAGCACGCCAGACCTCCCTGTCCCTCATAATCTCCATGAAATCAACTTACTCCTATATAAAAAATTTTAAAAAAGAATGAGTAGGGACTTCTCTGGTGATCCAATGGCTAGGACTTCGCCTTCCAGTGCAGGAGGTGAAGGTTTGATCCCTGATATTGGAGCTAAGATCTCATATGACTAGGGGCCAAAAAAGCAAGTCATAAAACAGAAATAATATTGTAACAAATTCAGTCAAGATTTTTAAAATGGTCCACTTCCCCCTGCCCCAAAGAAAGGTGGTTTTAACTTTTTGAAAAAAGAATGATTATGAAAAAAGAAAGCCATACTTGGAAGAGAGCTTGTTCCAGAGGGTGTATCTCTGACCCCAGGAGGAGTCATGGAAAGGCAGGGTCAGCCTCACAGATGGACACTGCTTTGGAATTTAGGGCTTCCTTTTGGCTCACATGGTAAAGAGTCTACCTGCAATGCAGGAGACCTGGGTTTAGTCCCTGAGTCGGACATCTCCTGGAGAAGAAGTGGCTACCCACTCCACTATTCTTGCCTGGATAATTCCATGGACAAAAGAGCCTGGAAGGCTACAGTCCATGAGGTCGCAACGAGTCACAACTGAGCAACTAACACTTTTTGGAATTTACAGTCATTCACAGGTTGTTCTCAGAGGTGGCTTGTCTCTCAAAATGCCCAAGAAAATACAGATGGGAATGTCGTAAAAGCAGCCTTGTATTGATTCCTTGTTGGCTTAACTCCCTTCTGACCTACCTTAGATTAATTTGCCACTTTGCTAAGGAGATGGTTTGAACTTCAGGTTCACTGCTGGATAGGAACAGAAGTGGCCTCAGAGAGCGTGTGGGCTCATGACATTTCTCCATCTGTCTGTGGGGTAGGCTGTTCCTAAGGATGGTCACAGCAATTTGTCCCATTCTGTATGCCCTTCTGCAATGTGATTTTTCCATCTCAGAACTGACATTCCTTCTTTCTTCCTTTGAGTCTGGACTGGCTCTGACTTTTTCTGGCCATGGGACGCAGTGCAAGTGACGCTGAGTTTTCGGCTAGGGCCTCCAGAGGCCTTGCAACTTCTGTTTCTGCACGTTGGAAGCCCGCTGGCACGTATGCAAGTCCAGAGGACACTGATAGTGAAGTAATGTGGAAGGAAAGAAGGTCCAGACAATAAGAGGAGAACTGAGGAACCCAAGCCAACCAACGCCACAGGCAGAAGCTGGGATGATCCAGCCTCTTCTGCCCAAGCTGACCACACTGCAGCCCAGAAGAGCTGCTCCCACCAACCCCTACCCAAGGTCCTGGCCCACACACTCTGAGCAGTAAAACTGATACTGACTTAAGCTACTAAATACAGGGCTGCATTATCACACAGAAACAGATAAGTGAAACAGACATTGGTGCTGCCATTGCAAAAACCAAAAACATCCATTATTGGCAGGGCAGGCACACAGCTGGTACTGCAAGACCGTTAGTTACCAAGAGACCTATTGCTACAACTAGACTGTTAGTTATCGTGAGACATTAGTTACCTTGAGAGTGTTAGTTACCGCGAGACCTTTGGCTACTGTGAGACAGTAAGTTACCACGAGACTGTTATCATGAGACTTTTGGCTACCACAAGGCTGTTAGTTATCAGAAGACTGTTAGTTAGGAGACTGTTATCACGAGACCTTTGGTTACTGCGAGACCATCTGTAACCATAAGACTGTTAATTACCACGAGATCTTTGGTTACCGTGAGACCATCATTTACCCTGAGACCTTTAGTTACTGCAAGACTTTCGGATACCATGAGACACTGGTGCAAGATGCATGGCCTGGCAGCCAGAGTTCCCTTTGGATCAACTGTCAGTGGACAGTGGTTCTCCCATAAGACTATGGTGCAGGGTGGACTTTGGCTGTCTGCCTGGGCTCTCCAGACCCTCCAACCTACAGCTGGTGGGTAAGCTACGTCCTGGGTACAGGCTGGGGGCTGTGTCTATAGAGGCCCAGAGCCCTCACCACAGCCACCCACCAGCTAAGCCTAGGCCTTGAGGCAGCCATAAGCCGCCCCCTCCTTCCCATGACCTAATAGCAGCAGCAGTCTCTATGGGTCATGGTCCACAGAGACCTCACCAACAGGAGTATGTGGACACTGCCATGGGCAGGTAAGAGCGTCAACCAGCATTGGTTTCTCCATTCATGTTTCAGTACTTGGCCCAGCTTAGCTCACTTGTCTGTCTTTAGGAGATGGCCAGAGGTTAAGTTAAGTTGTAAGGGCCTTGCATTCAGTTACTTGAGGCCCACCTCTGTGGTTGGGGCTGTTCTCAAAGAGGAGCAGTTGTGGTGAGCAGGAGCTTCACCTGGTGGGTGTTTGCTGCAGTTTGCTTTCCTAGTAATCCTGTACAAATGATTCTCTCCAGTTTCAGTGAAAAGCCTGAGAGCTGGCTGGGTGCCCAGTGCCCTCAGGGATGATGGCCAGGCAGGGTCTAGGGATCCGGCCCTGATGGTACCACCAACTAAGATAGTTCTCTCCCACTGGGCCTGGACGCTTGAGAGGACCAGACCAGGTGCTGGGCAAGTGCTTCTGGGCTGGTACCCCTCCTCCCCTCCTGGTAGCCTGGCCTGGACCTTGGAGGGTGAGAGTTGAGCCTTGGGCTCTTGCCTTCTTTTGTCAGAACAGAGAATAACATTTGTTTCCGTGGAGGTTTACAGGAACATGGTGACCTAACTGTGATGTGACCTCAAGAACAAAGGATCTGACACCAAGAAGTTTGCAACAGCTAACCACCCCCTTCCCTCACCCTTCTTGTAAGAGGGTTTTGCTGAAGCTTTTAGGGAATTTGGAGTCTTTACAGCATAAGTCACCCATCTCTTTACATGACACTGCAATAAACCTTTCTCTGCTGCAAACTCTGACATTTTGGTGGTGTTTGGCCTCACTGTGTGTCACTGCCTCACTGTTTGGCCTCACTCCCTTCTCCAGGAGATCTTCCTGACTCAGGTTTCGAACCCAGGTATCCTATACTGCAGGCAGATTTTTTTTTTTTTTTTTTTTACCATCTGAACCACCAGGGAAGCCTTCTTTTGGACTATATAATCTAGCAATTTCACTTCTTGGTATCTGAAAAAAACCAAAACACTAATTTGCACAGACTTGCACTTGGTAACATCATGAGTTTTGATACTGGGTGGAAGAGGCTGAAGAATCAGTGAGAAAACTGTTAGGGAAGCCTGGAACAGCAGCAAGAAAATTGCTAGTGGATCCTCAAGAAAAGGGTTAGCTGTGTTACCTCTGGTGGAATTTTTGGCCACATTATAACATGGAAAATAGAAAATTTGCAGCTAATGAACTTGCTGATCTGGATAAGAAGATTTCCAGGCAAAATACTGAAAGTGCAGGCAACTTGAATGAGTGGGAGAAAGTGTTTTCAAACCATCTATCTGATAAGTGATTAGTGTTGAAAATGTGTCAGAAACTCACACAATTCAGTAGCAAAAAAAAAAAAAAACCAAACAAACCATAACAATTCTGATGAAAAAGTGGGCAAAGGATCTGAATAAACACTTTACAGAAAGAAGTATCAGATAGGCCAACAGGTACATGAAAAGATGCTCAACATCACTCATCATCAGGGAAATGCAAATCAAAGACACAGTGAGACTGGCTATCGTGAGGAGAGAAAAATACAAATGAGATTATAAACACTGTACAGTCAGCCCTCTGTACCTGTGAGTTCCACATCTTTGAATTCAACTGTTGGTTTGGAAATATTCAGGAAAAAAGAGATTCCGGAAAGTTTCAAAAAACCTTGAATTTGTTGTGCATAGTCAACTACATAGTATTTGCATTATATTAGGTATTAAAAGTAATCTAGAGATTTAAAGTCTATGGGAGGGTGTGCATAGGTTATATGCAAAACCATACTATCTTGTATAAGGGACTTGAGCATCCACAGATTCTGATATCCCAGGAGTGGGGGAGCATTTTGGAACCAATCCCCCATGGATACAGAGGGACAGCTCTGCATTCACAATATATTTTTCAGTGATTATGCTATTTACAAAACACTGAAACTGGTTCAAATAGAGTTTCATTTGCCATACACATGCATTACTAATGCAGTCTTAATTGTCTCGATATGTTGGTGTAGCATATGTATTTATTGATTTACAAATAAAATATGGATCAAGTGTTTAAAAAAAATAACAAGAGAAAGTGAAGAAAAGGGAACACTTGGGCACTGTTGGTGGGGATGTAAATAGGTGCAATCTATACGGAAAATGAGGTATAGAGGTGCCAGAAAAAATTAGATCTAGAACTACCATATTCTTATACCTTATAGTCCAAAGGGAGTTGGTTGCTCATGTGTGTCTGACTCTTTGTGATCCTATGGACTGTAGCTTGCCAGGCTCCTCTGTCCATGGACTTCTCCAGGCAACTGGAGTGGGTAGCCATTCCCTTCTCCAGGAGATCTTCCTGACTCAGGTTTTGAACCCAGGTATCCTGTATCGCAGGCAGATTTTTTTTTTTTTTACCATCTGAACCACCAGGGAAGCCTTTTTTTGGACTGTATAATCCAGCAATTTCACTTCTTGGTATCTGAGAAAACCAAAACACTAATTTGAAAAGATATTCTTCCATGTTGATTGCATCATTATTTGCAATAGGCAAGACATGGAAACATCCTAAGTATCCATCAATGAGTGGATGGACTTTAAAATATAGTCTTCATACACAGTGGAATATTACTCAACCAGTAAAAGAGAAGGAAATCTTGCCATTTGCAACAACATGGATGGACCTAGAGGATGTTATGCTGAGTGAAATAAGCAAAATAGAGAAAGACAAATACTGTGTGATCTCACTTTTTATGTGGAAAAAACAAACAAACCCAAAACTCATAGATACAGAGAACAGATTGAAGGCTAACAGAAAGTAGAAGGTGTGGGTGGGAGAAAAGGATGAAGGGGATAAATAGGTACAAATTCCTATTATAAGTAAGTCCTGGGGATGTAATGTATAGCATGGTGACTATAGTTAATAATACTGTATTGCATGCTTGAAAGTTGCTGAGAGAATAAATCTTAAAAGTTCTTATCACAGTGAAAAAAGATTATGTAATTATAGTGATGGATGTTAACTAATTGTGATCATTTTACAGTATATATAAATATCAAATTATATCATATATGGCACCCCACTCCAGTACTCTTGCCTGGAAAATCCCATGGATGGAGGAGCTTGGTAGGCTGCAGTCCATGGGTTGCTGAGTCGGACACGACTGAGCGACTTCACTTTCACTTTTCACTTTCATGCATTGGAGAAGGAAATGGCAACCCACTCCAGTGTTCTTGCCTGGAGAATCCCAGGGACGGGGGAGCCTGGTGGGCTGCCGTCTATGGGGTCGCACAGAGTCTGACATGACTGAAGCGACTTAGCAGCAGCAGCAATACATCTGAAGCTAATGTTATATGTCAATTACACTGCAATTTTAAAAAATAAACTAAATATGTGCACATATTGGGTTGACCAACAGGTTCTTACGGGTTTTTCAACCCAATGAACCTGTTGGCCAACTCAGTATTATAAAAAGGAAAAGAAAATGCAACTGGCTTCTTTTAGCTGATTTATAAAAAGCAGGAAGAGAGCGATTAACTAAAGAAGGAGGTATTTAGCTTTTAGGCAGGATAACGAAGAAATACAGCTGGCCTCACATAGCCTCTCTGGCCAGCAAAACATTCTCAAAATAAGAAATAGCCTCAAACTGCTATATTTAAAATGGGTAACCAACAAGGACCTACTGTATAGCACAGGGAACTCTGCTCAATGTTATGTGGCACCCTGGATGGGAGAGGAGTCTGGGGGAGAATGGATACATGTATATGTATAGCTTAGTCCCTTCACTGTTCACCTGAAACTATCACAATATTTTTATTGGCTATAGTCCAATATAAAGTAAAAAGTTTAGTAAAAATTAAATAAATAAAAGAAAAAGAAATAGCCTTGGAGTAAAGATTAAATTGGAGAAGGCAATGGCAACTCACTTCAGTACTCCTGCCTGGAAAATCCCATGGATGGAAGAGCCTGTTAGGCTACAGTCCATGGGGTCACACGGAGTCGGATGCGACTGAGTGACTTCTCTTTCACTTTTCACTTTCATGCATTGGAGAAGGAAATGGCAACCCACTCCAGTATTCTTGCCTGGAGAATCCCAGGGATGGTGGAGCCTGGTGGGCTGCCATCTATGGGGTCGCACAGTCGGATACGACTGAAGCGACTTAGCAGCAGCAGCAACAAAGATTAAATCACGGGCTTGGCTACAAGATTTCTGGTTAAAACCCCATTAAAACTTAAGGCTGCAGAGCCTCTCAACTAGACACTGGACTGCTAAGAATATTAAGGCCGTATTTTCCCATTGCTGCCTCCCATGTAGCACCCCCCAAAAAGAAGCCTAACTTAGAAATAATTATGGATTCCTTTTTTTTTTTTTTTTGATCATGGTGTGGTCTCCAATAAAATCCATAGGGAACCCAAAATGCTTTAAAGAAGATTATACTTGTGAAAGCACCATGAGCTTTCACTAAAAGGAGCAGAGACAGTGCAAGATGAAAAGAGCTCAGCAGGCCCCTAGTTTTGGGAAGGCAAGAGAGGATTGAGAGAGAAGCTCCCAAAGAAAAGGAAGGACAATTAAGAAGGCAGAGCCATGAGCAGAGAGGATGAATTCAGGAGCCCTAAAACATAATGACTAGGGAACCACTGCCAGGGAACCACTGCCAGGGAGCAGAAAATGGACCTTAATTAAGGAACATTTTTTGCCGCTGGTACATATGTGCCTGGCTGGACTTTGGAATTATAATGGACCAGTGACTGCTGTGTATGTCTCATTCTTCTTAGTTTGTATAACTGAGATGACAGGAGATGCTAATAAAATTGCCTGATCCCTTTGCTGTGGGTGATCAAAGACATACATCCTTCTTAACATTTTTGAGGACCACAAAGCAGCCCAGTTCTTTCTGCTCTGATCATCTTCCATAGCTGAGTCGGCTGAACATGAGATAATCTCACCATCCATATGTCCTGTTCCTTTCATACCTTGTATCACGTAAAACATAGATTACCTTTCCTCAAAAGCATTGTTCACACAATATACAAAGTAGACTAGGGACTTCCCTGGTGGTCCAGTGGCTCAGACCCCATACTCCCAATGCAAGAGGCGTGGGTTCAATCCCTGCTCAGGGAACTAAATTCCATGTGCCACAACTAAAGAGTTCACATGCCTCAACTAAGACCTGGTACAGCCAAATAAATACTTAAAAAAATAAATAAATAAAGTAGACTAGATGAAGAACCTAAGGTAATAGGGAAAGTGGGGTCACCTCAAATCTCTAATTTGTATACTTAATAAACTCTTTTTTGACCATAGCTGCCAGCTCAGGATCCAGCCTTTCACCAACATATGGAGCCCTCTTTCCCTCCCCGTCCTTCTTTGTTCACCTCCATCTCAGTCCATTCCTGTGGAGAACTCAGCTCTGAGTCTCCACTCAAAGGCTCTACTGAACCAAAGTCTCATGTTTTCCTTTCTCCAACTGGTTCATGTCAGGAGAATAAAGCCACAGAGAGAGTTCTCTCTTCAGTGGTATAAATTATGTCGCCTTCCTCAGAAGGCAGAGCAATAATGGATAATTTGGGCTCTATTTTTCCCTTTCCCCTTTCTTTTGCTGCTGCTGCTGCTGCTAAGTCACTTCAGTCATATCCGACTGTGCGACCCCATAGGCAGCCCACCAGGCTCTGCTGTCCCTGGGATTCTCCAGGCAAGAACACTGGAGTGGGTTGCCATTTCCTTCTCCAATTCCTCTTTCTTTTAGATAATACTAAATAAAAGCCACAGTTTATATAAGAGTTTATATAATAATATTGGGGGCTAGAGTAGAAATTACTAAGAAAGATAAATTGCTGAGAATCTGAAGTTTCATTCCACATGAAATTTAGTACCATTTAAACATTTTTAGATTATGATTATAAAAAATAATAGAATCTAAAATTGAGGTAAATACCTACTATTAAGGACAAAAATAGGATGAGATGGAAGAAGAGGCTGAGATTCTCCAAGGTTGCCACCCACAAGCATCAGATAATTGCTTTTCTCTGGCCATTGATTACAGCAGCTCAAAAGCTAAATAAATACCAAATTGGAGTGAAACTTTTTTTAAACCATTGGCTGCCTTGCTTATTTTAATAATACACTTTTAATTACAATATTTAAAACTAGTTAGAGCTGTATAATTTAGGCAGAGCTGTTATTTTGGCATATTTGTATATGTACATATAAAATACATTGTGTCTTACAGGCAAAACTTTGAAATATTGCCAGAATTGTTTTTAATTTTCAAAAACTAAGCACCAACTATAAAATTATAAAAGGGAAGATTAATAGACCGAACTAAATGAGAATATAAAACTGCTCAGTGAAAGACACACTAAAAAAAAGAAAAGAAAAGAAAGGTCAGTATAAACTAGGAGAAAACACTTGCAATACACATCACCCTCAAGGGATTAATTCAGAATATATGTATATCAAAAAGGAAGAGACAACACAATAGGAAAATTATTAGACAAATAGACAATTCAGACAGAAGAAAATAGGAAAGCTCAATTCCAGTAACAGTCAGGAAAATGCTGGTTAAAATCACAAAAGATATAATTTTATAATCATCAGACTGGCACCAAGTACAGAGAGAGCATCACACCATCAAGGACTGGCTAGCTGCAGAACAATGCGTGTTTGGGTTCACTCCAGTGGGAGCATGTAAAGAACAATTTGAAACTTTCCATCCAACTTTGGAGAGGTACACATTTCATGACCCAGTAATTATACTCCTAGACTCAGACATAGGGGTCCTTTTAACCTTTGTAAAAAATTTACTTTAATGAAAGAAAAAAAAAAAAAAAAACTAGTACAGTCAGCATATTTTTGAAGTTTCAAAAAATTTTTAAATTACTTGTTATCTGACTGGGGCTCGATCTAGCCCGAATGGGATTTACCCATCCTCAGATTTATGCCTACAGTGAATAAGTAATTACCTCCTTTTCTCAAGTTTTTCAATCCACAATTCCACTTTCCTCTCCCTAGAAACTGAAATATTTATCAGATTCCATAAGAGGAGGTACAGCTCTCTCAGGCTTTCTGAGTTCTGCAGTCTAGAGAGAAAGTCTGCTGCTGCTGCTGCTAAGTCACTTTAGTCGTGTCCGACTCTGTGTGACCCCATAGACGGCAGCCCACCAGGCTCCCCTGTCCCTGGGATTCTCCAGGCAAGAACACTGGAGTGGGTTGCCATTTCCTTCTCCAATGCATGAAATTGAAAAGTGAAAGGGAAGTTGCTCAGTTGTGTCCGACTCTTTGCGACCCCATGGACTGCAGCCCACCAGGCTCTTCCACCCATGGGATTTTCCAGGCAAGAGTACTGGAGTGGGGTGCCATTGCCTTCTCTGAGAGAGACCAGGCTCCAGCTGCAGGAAGATTAGAAAAGAAACCCAAGGCTCGGATTTCGAAGGCCTAGCCTTGGGTTTCTTTTCTAATCTTCCTGCAGCAGGAGCCTGGTCTGCTGCTTCCTTCCTTCCCTATAAGACCTATTTTCCCCACTTTGGGAATAGTTTAGTCAATAGTCGCAAACAAAAATGTTTACGGAAGCCAGGCACGTAATGCAAGTTTCAAACAGAAAGTGATGGCAACTGGAGCAAATCAGAGATCCAAGTACCAACAGAGAACCACTTCTAATCAGCTCCAGCTGCTGACTAAAGGGCTGATTGTTCCAGAGGTGCCAGATCTTTATAGGAAATTTCCTGATTTAAAAAGTACTATGCAGGCCAAACAAAGATGTCTGTGATCTAACATAGATCCTAGGCCATGAATCTGCCAAATTGGAAAAAAAAAAGTTTCCTCCATGAGCAAGGCTCTATTCCTGTTCCTAAAGGAGAGTGAGCCCATTACTGTGCTGCAGGGTTTTCGGTTCTCTCCTTCTGTGAGATTGCAGGGCTTCGCAATTAGCTCAGTAGTAAAGAATCCACCTGCAATGCAGGAGATGCAGGAGATGTGGATTCAGTCCCTGGGTTGGGAAGATTCCCTGAAGGAGGGCATGGCAACCCACTACAGAATTTTCGCCTGGAGAACCCAATGGATAGAAGAGCCTGGCAGGCTATGGTCCACCAGGGTCACAAAGAGTCAGACATGACCAAAGCGGCTTAACACACATATGAGTTTGCAGGAATCATGAAATCACTCCAATGACTGTTTAGTATCCACAAATAAGCATTTCTTGTTTATTTTAATTTTGTTGGTATTTCTTCATTGGATAATTTGTCTTATTAACATCCCCAACTTTGCTAATTTTTACATTGAACATTTTTCTATGTTTTTCTTCTCACTATTATTGTGTTGTAATACAACATTAATTCTTCAAGTGGACCAGTTTCTCAGGGTTGTTAATTAAGCTTCAAAGTAGTTTTGAGACAGAAAAAATATATACCTTTAAAATGTAAGGTTAAATGTTGAATAGGATTCCTGTGTAAATTAGAACAGAAATCAATGTATGCTCAGGCTAGATATCTACCAGAGTAGAGAATTCAAATAAGTGTCCAAAATAAATATAAATATATGAACCATTGAATAGGAAGCACAAAGATCAATTTCTGAAAACTGAGGATTTGAGGACCAGCAACCTATTCCTCTAATAATTTCCATTATATAAATTTGACAAATAATGGCACAATCCATCAATGTTTTATGTAATTTTCAAGGACAGCACAGTGAGCTTCTGCCTGAGGAATGAAAGTTTTACAAAACAAATAATGCTTTTCAGCACAAACTTGACAAATTGTGTCTCTAAAGGAGAAAAGGTAAAACTAAAGAACATGGCAGCATCCTGTAAAAACTGGGACAGATCACTGTATTTCCAAGGATGGTCTCAAGGTTAAGAGCAAATACTATGCTTAGAGAGCAGACAGGACAAACATGGTCAAATCCATTTTCCACTGACTGTTGTTGCAAGTTATGTAATATCAATATTATGCAGTATGGAAGACTAGCCATGACTGTGTGTGCTAGGTATTGTCTCTAAAGGAACCCTAGTGACTCAGGTCAGACGCCCACAAGAGCAAACCTGTGTAGCCCAGACCAGCACAATCCCTGAGCTAAGTGAAGCATTGGGCCTCTCAGCCCTCTGACTCATGGAGGAAGTGGGGACCGCCTCCTGAAAAAAATAAACGTCAACTTCAGTCTCTGTGGTTATTTTATACACAATATCCAGCACAGAATAGAAGTAAGAGACATAACAAAAAGCAGAGAAACATGACTGACTGAGGTGGAAAAACAGATAAAGAAATAGATCCACAAATATCCTGGCTATTTGAGTTGGCCAAAAATGGACTTCAAATGATTAGTATGAATATGTTAAAGAAAGTAGAGGAAAATATGGATTTAGTATTTGAAAAATGAAAATTTTCTTTTTCCCAGTTTTATTGAGATATAATTGACATATAACATTCTACGAGTTTAGGGCATACAACATGATTTGATATAAGTATATATTACAAAATAATTACTATAATATATTGTTAAAATTTATAACCTCACATCATGAGTTCAGTTGCTCAGCCGTGTCCCACTTTTTGTGACCCCATGGACTGCAGCTCGCCGGCCTCCCTGTCCATCACCGACTCCCAGAGCTTGTTCAAACTCATGTCCATTGAGTTGGTGATACCTCCAACCATCTCATCCTCTGTCACCCTCTTCTCCTCCTGCCTTCAATCTTTCCCAGCATCAGGGTCTTTTCCAAGGAGTCAGTTCTTTGCATCAGGTGGCCAAAGGATTGGAGCTTCAGCTTCAGCATCAGTCCCTCTATTGAATATTCAAGACTGAATAACCTCACATAGTTAACATTTTTATTGTGATGAGAACTTTTAAGATCTACTCTCTTAAAAACTTTCAAATACACAAGATAGTATTGTTAACTATAGTTATCATACTATACATTTCATCCCAGAACTAATTTATCTCATAACTGGAAGTTTCACCTTTTGACCATCTTCACCCATTCCCTCACCCTACAATTCCCACTTCTGGTAACTACCAATCTAATCTGTTCTCTGTTTCTATGAGTTTGGGTTTTCTTTTTAGATTCCACATATAAATGAAATCATACAGTATTTATCTTTGTCCAACTTACTTCATTTAGCATAATACCCTCCAGGTCCATCCATGTTGTCATAAATGACAGAATTTCCTTCTTTCTCATAGCTGAAATAATAATATCCCATTGTGTGTGTATATGTATAAATACTGCTACTGCTAAGTCGCTTCAGTCATGTCCAACTCTGCGTGACCCCATAGATGGCCTCCCACCAAGCTCCCCCATCCCTGGGATTCTCCAGGCAAGAACACTGGAGTGGGTTGCCATTTCCTTCTCCAATGCATGAAATTGAAAAGTGAAAGGGAAGTCACTCAGTTGTGTCTAACTCTTAGCAACTCCATGGACTGCTTTTAGCATAATACCCTCCAGGTCCATCCATGTTGTCATAAATGACAGAATTTCCTTCTTTCTCATAGCTGAAATAATAATATCCCATTGTGTGTGTATATGTATAAATACTGCTACTGCTAAGTCGCTTCAGTCATGTCCAACTCTGCGTGACCCCATAGATGGCCTCCCACCAAGCTCCCCCATCCCTGGGATTCTCCAGGCAAGAACACTGGAGTGGGTTGCCATTTCCTTCTCCAATGCATGAAATTGAAAAGTGAAAGGGAAGTCACTCAGTTGTGTCTAACTCTTAGCAACTCCATGGACTGCAGCCTACCAGGCTCCTCCATCCATGGGGTTTTAGATGAAATATATATATATATACTTATGTATAAATAAGTATATATATATATTTCATCTTCTTTATACATTCATTTGTTGATGGACATAGGTTGTTTTCATGTCTTGACTGTTGTAAAAAATGCTGCAGTGAACATGCAGGTGCAGCATCTCTTGAAGATCATGATTTCATTTCCTTCAGGAGCCTACCCAGAAGTGGAACTGCTGGATCACATTGTTTCCGGTTCTAGGATTTTCAG
Organism: Aepyceros melampus; assembly: GCA_006408695.1. Taxonomy (NCBI): domain Eukaryota; kingdom Metazoa; phylum Chordata; class Mammalia; order Artiodactyla; family Bovidae; genus Aepyceros; species Aepyceros melampus. The sequence continues at coordinate 53,430 of SJXQ01010802.1, read as the reverse complement.
GAACCTCCACGCTGTTTTCTGTAGCGTCTGCACTGATTTACATTCTCACCAATAGCATTCACAGAAGAACTCTACATAAAGGTCTTAATGACCCAGATAACCACGACGATGTGGTCACTCACCTAGAGCCACACATCCTGGAATGTGAAGTCAAGTGGGCCTTAGGAAGCATCACTACCAACAAAGCTAGTGGAGGTGATGGGATTCCAGCTGAGCTATTTCAAATCCTAAAAGATGATGCTATTAGAGTGCTACACTCAATATGCCAGCAAATTTGGAAAACTCAGCAGTGGCCACAGGACTGGAAAAGGTCAGTTTTCATTCCAATCCCAAAGAAGGGCAATGCCGAAGAATGTTCAAATTACCCCACAATTGTACTCATTTCCCATGCTAGCGAGGTAATGTTCAAAATCCTTCAAGCTAGGCTTTGGAATGCATGAAGTGAAAACTTCCAGATGTAGAGGTTGAATTTAGAAAAGGCAGAGGAAACAGATATCAAATTGCCAACATCCACTGGATTCTAGAAAAAGCAAAGGAATTTCAGAAAAACATCTACTTCTGCTTTATTGACCTCACTTTGACTGTGTGGCTCACAGTAAACTGTGGAAAATTCTTAAAGAGATGGGAATACCAGACCACCTTACCTGCCTCCTGATAAATCTGTATGCAGGTCAGGAAGCAACAGTTAGAACTGGACATGGAACAACAGACTGGTTCCAAATTAGGAAGGAGTATGTCAAGGCTGTGTATTGTCACCCTGCTTATTTAATTTATATGCACGGTATATCCTGCAAAATGCTGGGCTGGATGAAGCACAAGCTGGAATCAAGATTGCTGGGAGAAATATCAATAACATCAGATATGCAGACGACACCATCCTAATGGCAGAAAGCAAAGAGGAATTAAAGAGCCTCTTGAAGGTGAAAGAGAAGAGGGGAAAAGCTGGCTTAAAACTCAACATTCAAAAAACGAAGATCATGGCATCTGGTCCTATCACTGCATAGCAAATAGAAGGGAAAAAATGGAAACAGTGACAGACTATTTTCTTGGACTCCAAAATCACTGCAGATGGTGACTGCAACCATGAAATTAAAAGGTGCTTGTTCCTTGGAAGAAAAGGTATGACAAACCTACACAGCATATTAAAAAAGCAGTCATATCACTTTGATGAAAAAGATCCATATAGTCAAAGCTATGATTTTTCCAGTAGTCATGTATGGATGTGAGTGTTGAACGGTAAAAAAGGCTGAGTGCCGAAGAATTGATATGCTTTTGAACTGTGGTAGTGGAGAAGACTCTTGAGAGTCCCTTGGATAGCAGGTGATCAAACCAGTCAATCCTAAGGCAAATCAACCCTGATAATTCATTGGAAGGACTGATGCTGAAGCTGAAGCTCCAATCCTTTGGCCACCTGATGTAAAGAACTGACTCCTTGGAAAAGACTCTGATGCTGGGAAAGATTGAAGACAGGAGCAGAAGGGGGCAACAAAGGATGAGATGGTTGGATGGCATCACCTACTCAATGGACAGGAGTTTGAGCAAGCTCCAGGAGTTGGTGATAGACAGGGAAGTCTGGTGTACTGCAGTCCATGGGGTCACAGAGTTGGACAAGACTTGGTGACTGAACAACAAAAACCAATAGCATACCAAACATTCTCTTTTCCCCTCATCCTCACCAGCGGTCATTTCTTGTCTTTTTGGTAACAGCCATTCCGACAGGTATGAGGTGATACTTTATTGCGGTTTGGGTTGCATCCCCCTGATGATTAGTGATATTGAGCACCCTTTTCGTGTATCTGCTGGCCATCTGAATAGCTTCTTTGGGAAAAAAAGTCTGTACAGATCTTCTGCCCATTTTTTAATTGGAATTTTTTTTTACATTGAGTTGCATATATTTTAAAGTCTTTATTGAATATATTGCAGTATTGTTCCTGTTTCATCTTTTGGTTTTTCCACCTCAAGGCATGTGGGATCCCAGCTTCCTAAACCAGGGGTAGAACATGCACCCTCTTCATTGGAAGGTGAAGTCCCAGCCACTGGACTACCAGGGAAGTCCCAAATTGCATATATTTCAGATATTAAGCTCTATCACACAGATGATTTGAAAGTATTTTTTCCCATATCATAGGCTGCCTTTTCATTTCATTGATGGTTTCTTTTGCTGTGAAGAGCTTTTTAGTTTGTTCTGGTCCTGTTTATTTTTGTTCCTGTTACTTGTTTTTTAGGTGACATACATAAACAATAATTTGAGTTTTATGGCTGCAGGTCTCACATTAGGTCTTTAATTCATTTCAAGTTAATTTTTGTGAGTTGCATAAGAATCGAGTTTCATTCCCTTGCATGTGCATATCTACTTTCCCCAGCACCATTTACTGAAGAGACTGTCTTTTCCCCACTGGGTATTCTTGACTCCATTATCAAATTTGATATGATATTGATATCATATGATATGATATCATATATGATATGATATGATGATTTATGATCCACTACAAATATGAAGGCTTATTTCTGGACCCTCATCAGATCTCTAAATAGGTGCATGTATATTTATGATTGTTGTATCGTCTTGATGCATTTAATTCTTTATCAGTGTGCTCAGCTGTTCAGTCAAGACCGACTCTCTGTGACCCTCTCATCTCTTGCCTCTCATTCATTGGCAGCCAGGTTCTTTACCCTAGTGCCACCTGGGAAGCCCCAGCACATATCCTCTCCATGCTGAATTCTTTATCATTATGTAATAACTTTCTTTGTCTCTTGTTACAGCTTTTAATTATAATCTATTTTGTCTGAGATAAGTATAGTTACCGCTTATCTCTTTTAAATTCCACTGGCATGGAGTACCTTCTTTCATCCTTTCATGTGGAACCTGTGTATGAGGGAGCCCACTGACCCTGCTGCTAGGAATGGGGGTCTTAAATGACTGATCCACAGCCCACACCCATGGCCTATTCCCATTTCTCTTCTTGGTAATCTCTGAGTTTGGGGCTTTTACTTTCCTAGTTGGGCTCTTGTGCACAGAAAGGAATCCTTATAATTAACTTGTTTTAATCCATATTATATTACTATAGCTATAAAAGTAAAAACCTTGTTTTCCTTAAACATTTACAACTTCTTTTTCATTTACAAAATTTTATAATTTTAATAAAAAATAAGAACAGTCATTTTCACTTGTGCTTTTTCAGTTAATTCATACACGTAACATATTTAGGTATTTAACTTTAATCAAATTCCCTTGGCTGCTTCAAAGTACAGTTTTAATACAATTGACCCTCTCAAACATTTCAGATACACCAAGAGGATTAAAACTGTAAGAAACAAAATCTTCCTAAGCATTTAAGCCACTCTTATCAATCTATGAAATCAGCCTTATAAATTTTGTGGATAAAATCCTTTCAAGCCTTTCAAAAATCATTAAGAAAATTAACAAGAGTATGTACAGGACATCATAATGGTTATATTTAAACACAACTTATATAAGAGTACACTGAGTTTTAGAGATTATAAATTATTCATACTACTAACAGGAATAAAACAAGCATGTCAGACCAACTGATGTTCCAAGGTCAAAAACTTAGGACAGTGGCCTAAGTTCCAAGTGAAACATACTGGAAACCCAAGGACACCTAGCAGCTACTGGTTGAACACCTTCTTATGGACAGATTTGGTCTTCCATAGCATCAGCATCTTCTCAGTTCATGATTTTCAAAGATTTGACCAACCGTATGCAACTCAAATTAACCTATTTCAATTTTTGACAATCCAGTGATTTTTCTCCTCAAAAAGCAACCTGCCTTAAGTTAATGAGTGCTTTCCAGGTCTTGGTTTTAAATTCCATTTTCTGTAATTGTGTAAACTTTGGTACTAAAGCTAAGAATACTCCAATGGAATGTTGAGCCTCTCACTTAGCTGTAACCTTTGAGAACTTTTTATCTTTCAAGCAGAATAGTTGGCAATCTAGGACACAATCCCCCCCACCCCCATATTATGCCATATAAGCAATGCATTTCTTTTCTTTATTCATTACGGTAGACTGATTTGTAGGTGTCAAAATCTTAGCAATTTGTGCCTGAGTCTTCTGAGAATTTCTAATTTAATTTCATGTGGCTAAAAAAGAATTACAAAATGTCCAAGGTCGGTTTCTGCTATTAATTTCCTGGTAGGCTTTCTGGAATTATTAATGCTAGTCTGTGGAAGCTGATTTCAGATTACTTATTTCAGTTTTCTGCTGTCCATTACAGTCTTTCTACATATCTTTATCTCTGAAATGTCTACATTAAAAAATCTAGGAACTGCTGCTGCTACTGCGAAGTCACTTCAGTCATGTCCGACTCTGTGCGACCCCATAGACAGCAGCCCACCAGGCTCCCCCGTCCCTGGGATTCTCCAGGCAAGAACACTGGAGTGGGTTGCCATTTCCTTCTCCAATGCATGAAAGTGAAAATTAAAAGTCTAGGAACTAGCACAATGCTTATCAAATAGTGTGTACTGGACAATTATTGATTGAATGAAATGGATGATAAATAGATCAACTGTTATCTTTAGTCATTTGTACCTCAGTCATCCAGGTTACTTTTAGGAGAAATTTAACATATATGAAATGTTTCTCTTTAAAAAAAAAAAGACTTTTTTTTTTAATGTGGACCTTTTTAAAAGTCTTTATTGAATTTGTTACAATATTGCTTCCATTTCATGTTTTGGTATTTTGGGCAACTGAGGCCTGTGGGATCTTAGCTCCCTGACCAGGGATCAAACCTGCACCCCTTGCACTGGAAGGTGAGGTCTTAACCACTGGACCACCAGGGAAGTCTGCAAAAATGTTTCTTTAACTGCCTCTCCATTTGTGTTTTTGAAACTTAATATTTCATATCAGCTGTGGCATCAGTTAGACTTATACCTTGACCTTTCAGTTTCTCCTTTAATATAAAACAATTTAATCAAAATCCTGCAATGGATATTTTTTTGTGGAGAGCAAACATTAGAACCAAGGGTTTTTAAATTACCAAGTGATTTGTGAGACTAACACCTTCCTGAGCCTGTCCCTTCCCAGCTCCTGATTAATTAGATGATACCAGCTGTGGCTTTGGGTCAAAAACAGAAAACACCAGATGGTATCATGTCTACCTGGGGATATAAGAAAAACAAGGTTCATTTGAGGAGGGGAGAATATCAAGCAGGTTGTATGACATTAAAACTCTGAATGTGAACGATGGAGTCTGGATAAATTTCAATAACTTACCTACAGACTTTGAAGAGAAACTTAAAAATCTTGAAGTAACAATTAATACTTATGGAAAAAAATGATAACACTTATGGATGAGTGATTAAGACTCCTTATGGCAAAGATTGCAGGCTGCTTGCCCAATATGTAAACTCTCTTTCTTCCTTAGTAACATAACTCTTGGAGAAGGAAATGGCAACCCACTCCAGTATTCTTGCCTAGAGAATCCCATAGACAGAGGAGCCTGGTGGGCTGCAGTGCATGGAGTCGCAAAAGAGTTGGACACGACTAAAGTGACTAAGCAACAACAACATAACTCAGATTTTGTTCAGAAGGTCAGTGTGCCAAGCTAAAACATTTTTTTCCCAGCCTCCCTTGCAATTAAGGGAGTATTCATTGAAATTTACGTAGAAGTCTTTGGTTCGTGTTTTCTGAAATTCTCTTTAAAGAGGGCCTGTCTTGGATGAGAGAAGAGGCTCTTTTGTCCCTTGTTTCTTTCCCTATTTTCCCAAAATGCAGATGTACTGGATGGAGCCCTGGCAGCCATCTTGTGACTTTGAAAATGGAAACAACATACTAAAGAATGCAAAGCAGAAATTGTAAAGTGCCTGGATCTTCATGACTTTGTGGAACCACCTGACCTACTCATACTGGCAGCCCAATGGATTTTTAATTTTTCATTTGTTCAAGCCACTGCAACAGGTTCTCAGTACTAACACCAACACCCTTCCTAACTGATACATTCTAAAACTCTGCATGTTTACTACCTAATAATCTGAAGATCATAAGACAGAATTTTACTAACCACCTACTATGTATAGTAAACTGAGAAAGTTTCTCTGTAGGGAGCTCAAAAATGGATCAGACAAAGATCCTGTCTGTCAAAGTCGCTGTCTACTAAAAGAGCTAAGGCATGTCCTCCCTACAGTAGTGATACAAGAGATTAATAGAGACTGAAGAGGATGAAAGGGGAGCTGGCAGTAAGACATTAGTTTAGAAGAACATCCTGAAGAAGGTGAGGTATGGAGGTTTCAAACAAAGCAAGCTTGAAAAACAAAATGCCATCAGACTACAGAAGAGAAGAAGAAAATGGCTCATTTCCTTGAGAGAGGAATATGATTGATAATTCCTTCTTTCTAACTATTTTCTACACAATTTAGTTGAATATAAGAGCCAGTGGAGGTCAAAACAAGAATGCCATTAGGAGTTTTGCCAACTCTTGAGCATTCCCGTGGAAGAAATTCCTCATCTCATGTCAGAGGAAGGAAACTATTGAAGCAATATGACAGCTGTTACTTCCACTAAGTGGTAGCTGAACAGTTTAGCCCTGGGACTGACAAGAGACAGAATTGATTGCCTGGCCATTCATCAAATCCAACAACGCAGGAAGTGAGCAAGTGTGCATCCTGGCACTCCCCAGAGTCCCTGGGTTCTTCTCCTACACTTAGTTGCTGTTTTAATAATACAGAGAGCATTTCCCCCTGTTACTGTGCGTGAAAATAGTCTTCATAGCCTCTACCAAACTTATTTTACATTTATAATTTTGACCAGTCTTATAGGTCTGTAGAGGGTCTCATTGTGGTTTTAAGGTGCATTTCCATGAATACAAAGCAGGCTAAACATCTTTGATGTGTTTATACACATTTTTTAAGTTTTTCCAGTAATCATGTACGGTTGTGAGAGTTGAACCGTAAAGAAAGCTGAGTGCCAAAGAATTACTGCTTTTGAACTGTGGTGTTGGAGAAGACTCTTGAGAGTCCCTTGGACTGCAAGGAGATCCAACCACTCAATCCTAAAGGAAATCAATCCTTAATATTCATTGGAAGGGCTGATACTTTGGCCAATCCTTTGGCCAAAGCTCCAATCCTTCGGCCACTTGATGCAAAAAAACTGACTCATTAAAAAAGACCCTGATGCTAGCAAAGATTGAAGGCAGGAGGAGAAGGGGACAACAGAGGACAAGATCATTCGTTGGCATCATCTACTCAATGGACATGAGTCTGAGCAACCTCTGGGAGATGGTGAAGGACAGGGAAGCCTGGTGTGCTGCAGTCCATGGGGTTGTGAAGAGTTGGACACGACTGAGTGACTGAACACCACCAACAATTACACATTTGGAGCAGCTTCCTGTTCAAGTCCTTTATGCATTTTTCTAATGAGTTATCTGCCTTTTTCTCAGTTCAGTTCAGTCGCTCAGTCATGTCCAACTCTTTGCGACCCTATGAATCACAGCACGCCAGGCCTCCCTGTCCATCACCATCTCCCAGAGTTCACTCAGACTCACGTCCATCAAGTCCGTGATGCCATCCAGCCATCTCATCCTCTGTCGTCCCCTTCTCCTCCTGCCCCCAATCCCTCCCAGCATCAGAGTCTTTTCCAAAGAGTCAACTCTTTGCATGAGGTGGCCAAAGTACTGGAGCTTCAGCTTTAGCATCATTCCTTCCAAAGAAATCCCAGGGTTGATCTCCTTCAGAATGGACTGGTTGGCTCTCCTTGCAGTCCAAGGGACTCTCAAGAGTCTTCTCCAACACTACAGTTCAAAAGCATCAATTCTTCGGCGCTCAGCCTTCTTCACAGTCCAACTCACACATCCATACATGACCACGGGAAAAACCATAGCCTTGGTAGTCATTAAAAAATGTATATATTCTTGATATGAGCCTTGGTCAGTTATTTCATTACAAGAATCTCTAGTCTTCAGTCTTATGATGATGGGGAAGATGTCTTACTGATGAGCTCTTAATTTTAATGTTGTCTTACTTATTCATCTTTTTCTTTATGTTGAAATACATTTTATGTAATATTTAAGAAATCTTTCCTTACTCCCAGGTCTTGAAGATATCCTCCTGTATATTCTGTTGAGGTCTTCCCAGGTGGCGCTAGTGGTAAAGTATCTGCCTGCCAATGCAGGTAGATGTAAGAGATCCAGGTTCAGTCCTTGGGTTGGGAAGATCCTCTGAAGAGGGCATGGCAGCCCACTCCAGTATCCTTGCCTGGAGAATCCCATGGACAGAGGAGCCTGGCAGGCTACAGTCCAAAGGGTCGCACAGAGTTGGACACGACTAAAGTGGCTTAGAACCTGATCTATTGAAAGTACTATAGTTTTGGTTCTCATGTATATTTGCTTATAACTGATTTTTATGTATAATGAAAGATATAGGACCATCGTATTCAGGGTTTTTCTCATATGAAATCCCAATTATTCTGGGACTAGTTAATGAAAAGCCATCCTCTCGACACTTACTTGCAATGGCAGCTCCGTCGACTTATCAAGTGTCCACAGGTGTGTAGGTTTATGTCTGTGTGCTCCCTCTGGCCCACTGATCTAATTGTCTGTCCCTGAACCAATAAACAGCTTCTTATATTACAGTGTTGTTTTAAGTCTTGACATCTTACGGGGCAAATATGCCCATGTAGTTTGTTACAGTTTTCTAAACCCTTTCCAGTTCCATATAAACTTTAAAATGTTAGCCTAGTGTAACAACCACATAAACTGTTGTTTTTATTGTGATTACATTGTATCCATATATTAATTGGAGGAAAACTGATATATTTATGTTAGTCAACCTTCTAACCCGTAAGTTTATTATATTTCTCTATATCTTCTTTGATATCTCTCAATAAGATTTTATAATTTTCTCTATAACATCTGTTGTTAGATTTTCTTCCTAGATCCTTTGTAATTTTGGTACCATTGTAAATAGTATCTTTTACTTTTTTTCATTTTGCAAATTTTTGATGCTGATATATAGAAATGCAATTGATTTTTTTGTATCCAGTAAACTTGTTTAACTCTCTTATTAAGTCTAATAAAATATATCTTTAGTTTTATTTTGAACTATTATATATGAACATTATATTCTAATAATAATAGTTTTGTTCTTTCCTTTCTAGTTCTTACACTTTTTTTTTCTTATATTTACTTACTTCATTGGCTAGGACCACTGCTACAATGCAAATAGTGATGAGGATAGTAGAAATTCTTGTCTTGTCCTATTCTCAAAATATCACCATTAAGAATATTTGCTATAAACTGGAGCCGATTATACAGAGTGAAGTAAGCCAGAAAGAAAAACACCAATGATGCGTTATCCTTTTTATATACTGCTAGATTCACCTTGCAGATATTTAGGATTTTTGTGCCTATGTGTTAGTATACTAACACATATATATGGAATTTAGAAACATGGTAATGATAACCCTGTATGTGAGACAGCAAAAGAGACACAGATGAATAGAACAGACTTTTGGACTTTGAGGGCGAAGGAGAGGGTGGGAGGATTTGGGAGAATGGCACTGAAACATGTATACTATCATGTAAGAAATGAATCGCCAGTCTATGTTTGATACAGGATACAGGATACTTGGGACTGGTGCACGGGGATGATCCAGAGAGTTGATATGGGGTGGGAGGTGGTGGGGGGGGTTCAGGATTGGGAACTCATGCACACCCGAGACGGATTCATGTCAATGTATGGCAAAACCAATACAGTACTGTAAAGTAAAATAAAGTAAAAATAAAAATTAAAAAAAAAGAATATTTGCTGTATGATTTTTGAAGATAACTTTCAAGGATGTACCCTTTCATTCTCACTTTGAGAAGAATTTTTTTTTAATCATGAAAGTATGTTGGATTTTATTAATGAATGGCACTGAAACATGTATACTATCATGTAAGAAATGAATCGCCAGTCTATGTTTGATACAGGATACAGGATACTTGGGACTGGTGCACGGGGATGATCCAGAGAGTTGATATGGGGTGGGAGGTGGTGGGGGGGGTTCAGGATTGGGAACTCATGCACACCCGAGACGGATTCATGTCAATGTATGGCAAAACCAATACAGTACTGTAAAGTAAAATAAAGTAAAAATAAAAATTAAAAAAAAAGAATATTTGCTGTATGATTTTTGAAGATAACTTTCAAGGATGTACCCTTTCATTCTCACTTTGAGAAGAATTTTTTTTTAATCATGAAAGTATGTTGGATTTTATTAAATGGTTTTTCTACATTTACTGAGAAAATGTTAGATTTTCTTCTTTCATATGGTAGCATGGTGGATTATATTAATTCATCTTCTAGTGTAAAACAACCTTGAATGCCTGGGATATAACCAACTTGGTCATGATGCATTATCCTTTTTATATACTGCTAGATTCACCTTGCAGATATTTAGGATTTTTGTGCCTATGTTCATCTAGGAGATTGCCTGTAATTTTCTTTTCATGAACTGTGTTTGCCAGGTTTTAGTATCAAGGTTATACTAGTCTCAAGAGTTGGTGAGTCCTCTTTTTCTATTTTCTGAAAGAATTTGAGATTAATAGTATTTTTTTCATGAGTGTTCGGTAGAATTTGCTGGTGAATTTGAGCCTGGAACTCTTTCAGGATGAGCATTTTGGGCTATGGATTTCATTTCTCTTAATTATCAGAAATAGGAAGGATGAACATATGGCTTTTCCTCCAAAATGTAACACTTCTGAGAATTAAAAGGGTTATTAAAACAATGAATAGATATTAATCAATGATGGGCATGAACTGGGACTGTTTTAGGCAAAGTGACATTTATGGATATCATAATAGTAAGATTTCCTACTTCTTATATATTTCCTATTTCTTTCTGAAAAAAATAAGTTATGTATTTTTTTAAAAAACTGTCCAATTTGTCTAAATTTTTCAAATGTATTGGTACAGAGATTTCATATCAATCTTCTTTTTATTTAACATGTTCCTCCCCCGACACACACACACCAGCTTTACTGAGGACCATGTTAATCTTACATTGTCTTATTTATATTTGTGACATCTGTAAGTGTGTCTCTTTTTTGCTTCTGGATATTGGTTATTTGTGCCTTAGTTTCTTGATCACTCTTGATAGAGATATTGTTATTTGTTAAAATCAACAAGCAACTTTGGCTTTGTTGAATATCTCTGTTATGTAATTGTTTTCTGTTTTTAAAGTGTCTCCTTTTATCTTCATTACTTCTTCCTTGCTGATATAGCTCTAACTTCTTCAGATGAGCACTTAGTTACTTAGGTTTCAGACATCTGAAGGCAACTCACTTTGGGATTGTGTGTTACTCTTTCTGTACTGCATTAATAAATTTTGACATGAAATATTTTATTATTCTGTTCAACATATTTTCTAATATTTTCTTAATTTTGTTTTGATGCATGGTCATTTTAGGTCTCTAGCATCTGGAGTTTGTTCCTCTTTCTAATTTTTCTGATTTCTAGTTTGTCTTATGGTACAGCCATGCTCTGTATGGTTTTGAACTGTTGAAATATACTGAGACTTGCTTTATGGTTCATTTATGTTTTGTAAATGTTTTGTATGCATGAAAAAATAATATATTCTACAGTAGTTATGTAGAGATCTCAGTATGTCAATTTTATTATTTTATTCAAACTTTTTCATGTCTACTCATTTTTGTTTTTTCTGTTAGTAACTAAGAGATATAGTGCCAAAAGCAGCACTCCTTCTATCCTTATAGATGTGTCTGTTTCTCCTCGAAGTTCTGTCAGCGTTATATATCCTGAGTTCAGTTCAGTTCAGTTCAGTAACTTAGTCATGTCCAACTTGTTGCAACCTCATGGACCGCAGCACACCAGGCTTCCCTGTCCATCATCAAGTCCCAGAACTTGCTCAAACTTGTTCATCGAGTCAGTGATACCATCCAACCATCTCATCCTCTGTCACCCCCTTCTCCTCCTGCCTTCAATCTTTCCCACCAACAGGGACTTTTCCAATGAGTCAGTTCTTCATATCAGGTGGCTCTAAAAGTATTAGAGCTTCAGCTTCAGCATCAGTCCTTCCAATGAATATTCAAGACTGATTTCCTTCAGGACGGACTGTTTGGATCTCCTTGCAGTCCAAGGACTCTCAAGACTCTTCTCCGACAACACGGTTCAAAAGCATCAATTCTTCAGCAGTCACTTTCTTTCTGGTCCAACTCTCATATCAATACATGACTACTGGAAAAACCATATAGCTTTGACTAGACGGGCCTTGAGGTTCGTGACACTGTACAGGAGACAGGGATCAAGACCATCCCCATGGAAAAGAAATGCAAAAAAGCAAAATGGCTGTCTGGGGAGGCCTTACAAATAGCTGTGAAAAGAAGAGAAGCAAAAAGCAAAGGAGAAAAGGAAAGATATAAGCATCTGAATGCAGAGTTCCAAAGAATAGCAAGAAGAGATAAAGCCTTCTTCAGCGATCAATGCAAAGAAATAGAGGAAAACAACAGAATGGGAAAGACTAGAGATCTCTTCAACAAATTTAGAGATACCAGGGGAACATTTCATGCAAAGATGGGCTCGATAAAGGACAGAAATGGTCTGGACCTAACAGAAGCAGAAGATATTAAGAAGATGTGGCAAGAATACACAGAAGAACTGTACAAAAAAGATCTTCACGACCCAGATAATCATGATGATGTGATGACTAATGTAGAGCCAGACATATTGAAATGTGAAGTCAAGTGGGCCTTAGAAAGCATCACTACGAACAAAGCTAGTGGAGGTGATGGAATTCCAGTTGAGCTGTTTCAAATCCTGAAAGATGATACTGTGAAAGTGCTGCACTCAATATGCCAGCAAATTTGGAAAACTCAACAGTGGCCACAGGACTGGAAAAGGTCAGTTTTCATTCCAATCTCAAAGAAAGGCAATGCCAAAGAATGCTCAAACTACTGCACAATTGCACTCATCTCACACGCTAGTAAAGTAATGCTCAACAGTAGGTCCTTGTAAATCCACACTTTTTTTTTCTCAGAATTCCTCCATGTTGCTTTCCCGATTATCCTGGATAAACATCAGCAAAAGTTCAGGATCAAAGGTCACTCCTAAAATTAAACTGAGGAAAAGTGCAGGATGAAGCACTGTCTTTACTCCTAGAGTCTGTAAGCTATTTTTGCCTGAGCTTTTGATATCATATCCAAGATATTATTGCCAAGACTAATGTCATGAAGCTTTTCCTTCTATAGATTTTATAGTTTCAGGCATTAAATTTAAGCATTATACTGGAGTGGGTAGCCTTTCCCTTTAGGCATTATACTGGAGTGAGTAGCCTTTCCCTTCACTAGGGAATCTTCCCAACCCAGAAGTCAAACCCAGGCCTCCTGCATTGCGGGTGGAGTCTTTACCAGCTGAGCAACAAGGGAAGCCCTTGTAGTATGTATACGTTATTTCTTCCATTTTGTTCCTGTAGATACCATCCCAGCCACCCCCTGGTGGCTCAGAGGTTAAAGCGTCTGCCTCCAATGCGGGAGACCTGGGTTCGATCCCTGGGTCGGGAAGATCCCCTGGAGAAGGAAATGGCAATCCACTCCAGTGTTCTTGCCTGGAGAATCCCATAGACGGAGAAGCCTAGTAGGTTATAGTCCATGGGGTCGCAGAGTCGGACACGACTGAGCGACTTCACCACCTAGATACCATCCCAGTTTAAAGCTGTTTATGACTTATCCTGAGACCTCTGTGCTAGCCACATTTAGAGTATCTATAGGTTTGTTTGTTTTTTTCTCAATCCTTTTCTTAGGTCACACATAAACCTTGATTAACAGCAAAAATATAAAGACACATGGGAAGAGGGGGGGACCAACTTCTTTCAGTTGTGTACTTTCTTGCTGACCAAACTCCATATCCCTCATTCCTCTTCTAATCTTATCATTTCTTAGTCCCTTATAGGATAATCAGCTTGTTCTCTGCTCCTCCCAATAGCGTTATTTTACTTTTCCTTATCCTATTTTTTCTAAAGAGAATGACCTCTCTCCTTAATGCTTTATATGATTTTCTTTATCATTGTACAGTTCTTTAAATCTTTTACTGTTCTTTGATTACTGGACTGGGTTAGAAGTTTATTAAGGACAGTGACTGTATTTCCTGCTGCATCTTTTAATTCCATATGAAGTCTAATACCATGCTTTTGTGTATTCAGTTCAGTTCAATAGCTCAGTTGTGTCTGACTCTTTGCAACCCCATGGACTGCAGCACACCAGGCCTCCCTGTTCATCACTGACTCCCAGAGCTCGCTCAGACTCATGTCCATTAAGTTGGTGATGCCATCCAACCATCTCATCCTCTGTCATCCCCTTGTCCTCCTGCTTTCAGTCTTCCCACTATCAGGATCTTTTCCAATGAGTCTTCACATCAGGTGGCCAAAGTATTGGAACTGCAGCTTCAGCATCAGTCCTTCCAATAAATATTCAGGACTGATTTCCTTTACGATTGACTGGTTTGATCTCCTTGCTGTCCAAGGGACTTTAAAGAGTCTTCTCCAGCACCGCAATTTTAAAGCATCAATTCTTCAGCTCTGAACCTTCTTTATGGTCCGGCTCTCACATCTATACGTGACTACTGAAAAGACCATAGGTTTAGCTATGTGGACCTTTGTTGGCAAAGTGATGTCTCTGCTTTTTAATATGCTATCTGGGTTGGTCATAGCTATCCTTCCAAGGAGCAAGCGTCTTTTAATTCATGGCTTCAGTCACCATCTGCTGTGATTTTGGAGCCCAAGAAAATAAAGTCTGTCACTGTTTCCACTTTTCCCCCCTTCTGTTTGCCTTGAACTGATGGAACTGGATATACCACAGTCTTAGTTTATGTTGAGTTTTTAAGCCAGCTTGTTCCTCTCCTCTTTCACCCTTATCAAGAGGCTCTTTAATTCCTCTTCACTTTTCCGCCATTATAGTGGTAACGTGTGTATGTGAGGTCACCGAAACTTCTCCGGGCAGTCTTGATTCCAGCTTGTGAGTCATCCACCCCGGCATTTCACGGGATGTACTCTGCATATAGGTTAAATAAGCAGGGTGACAATACACAGCCTTGTTTTACTCTTTTTTTCCAGTTTTGAACCAGTCCAGTGTTCCATGTCTGATTCTTAACTGTTGCTTCTTGACCTGTGTACAGATTTCTCAGCAAACAGGGAAGGTGGTCTGGTATTCTCATCTCTTTAAGAATTTTCCATAGTTCGTTGTGATCCACACACTCAAAAGCTTTTGCTTTTGCTTTTGCATAGTCAATGATGCCCAAGTAGATGTTTTTCTGGAATTCCCTTGATTTCCCTCTGATCTAGTGGATGTTGCAATTTGATCTCTAGTTCCTCTGCATTTTCTAAACCCAGCTTGTACATCTGGAAATTCTTCACTGAAGCCAAGCTTGAAGAATTTTGAGCATTACCTTAAAGTGTGTGAAATGAGTACAGCTTTACAACAGTTTGAACATCCTGTGACATTGCCCTTCCTTTGAAACTGGAATGAAAACTGACCTTTTCAGTCCTGTGGCCATTGCTGAGTTTTCCAAATTTGCCGACATATTGAGTGCAGCACTTTCAGTATCATCTTTTAGGATTTGATTTAAGTCATACCTGAATGGCCTAGTGGTGTTCCCTACTTTCTTTAAATTAAGCGTGAATTTTGCAGTAAGGAGTTTATCATCTGAGTCACAATTAACTCCTGGTCTTGTTTTTGCTGACTTTATAGAGCTTCTCCGTCTTCGGCTGCAAAAAATACAGTTAGTTTGATTTTGGTATTGACAGTCTCCTGATGTCCATGTGTAGATTCGTCTCTTGTGTTGTTGGAAGAGGGTGTCTGCTATGACCAATGTGTTCTCTTGGCAAAATTGTGTTAGCCTTTGCCCTGCTGCATTTTGTCTTCAAAGCCAAACTTGCCTGTTACTCTAGGTATCTCTTTACTTCCTACATTTGTACTACCATCCCCTAGGATGAAAAGGACATCTTTTTTAGGTGTGAGTTCTAGAAAATCTTGTAGTTCTTTATAGATCGTTCAAGTTCAACTTCTTCAGCATCAGTGGTTGGGGCATAGACTTGGATTACTGTGATGCTGAATGGTTTGCCTTAGAGACGAACAGAGATCATTCTGTCATTTTTGAGGTTGCATCCAAGTACTGCATTTCAGACTCTTTTGTAGTCCTCATAAGGGCTACTTTATGTCTTGTAAGGGATTCTTGCCCACAGTAGTAGATATAATGGTCATCTGAATTAAATTTGTCCGTTCTGGTCCATTTTGATTCACTGATTCCTAAGATGTTGATGTTCATTCTTGTTATTTTCTGTTTGACATAGCCAGTTTACCTTGGTTCAGTGACCTAACATTCCAGGTTCCTGTGCAGTATTGTTCTTACAACATCAGACTTTATTTTCACCACCAGACATATCCATAGCTGAGCATCATTTCTGCTTTGGCCTAGCCTCTTCATTCTTTCTGGATCAACCTCTTCATTCTTTCTGGATCTGTTTCTCTGCTCTTCCCCAGGAACATATTGGACATCTTCTGATCTGGGGGGCTTTTCTTCTGGTATCATATCTTTTTGCCTTTTCATACTGTTCATGGGATTCTCGAGGCAAGAACACTGGAGTGGTTTACCGTTCCCTCTGCCAGTGGACCACGTTTTGTCAGAACTCTCCACAATGACTCATCCATCTTGGGTGGCCCTGCACTGCATGGCCCATAGCTTCATTGAGTTACACAAGCCTCTTCAGCACAAGACTGTGATCTGTGAATGAAGAGAGGGGACCAGCAAAAGCCAGGGAAGAAATGAGCTAGGGCAGAGATGGACACCTCTCTTCTGGATAGTCAGAGAATACTGAAGTCTAGAAAGGAGGTATGGTGGATGCTTCACCCCTGAATACTGTGAATGTCTACATTGATTGCCAAAAGCCATTTTTTCCTCATCTCACCTGTAATGTTGATTGTGTCATTATATATAAACTTATCTCTTAAACTATAGGTAGTTATAATATGGTTGGGTTCATTTTACTTTGTAAAATTTTTGTCATTGCCGGGTTGTCTCTTGTCTTTTTTAAATAACGTTATGTGGAAATGAAAGTGATGATATCGAATATTTGTTGTGTGCAGGATACATTTGTTTTAACTTTATTGTGGTTTTCATATCCATTCAAAGAAAATGTTGTTTTAGTGATGGTATTTTATCAGGAACTATTCTACAGCCCAGGAGAGAAGTTAATTCATTGCATACAGTGATTTTCTAAGAACTTTAGGGATTAATTCTCTTGGTCAAAAAAAGGATAACTTGGTAGCTATGAAGACAAGATGACAGGGAGACTTTTTTTTAAAGTTTTTGAATTTTTGAGCTCTCTGAATGTATTATCATGAGTGAAAGTGAAGAAATGAAAGTATTAGTCGCTTACATGTTCGGGTTTTTGCAACCCCATGGACTGTAACTCACCAGGCTCCTCTGTCCATGGACTTCTCCAGGCAAGAATACTGGAGTGGGTAGTCATTCCCTTCTCCAGCGGATCGTCCCAACTCAGGGATTGAATCCAGGTCTTCTGCATTGCAGGGAGATTCTTTACAGTCTGAGCTACCATAAGTTATTAATATTAAATTAAATCATTAGTGATAAAGTGATATATTACTTTTAAAACTTTTAATTTGGATTCTTGACTCAAATATTTAGAAAGAGAAATTAGAGACTTGCTTCCATCAAGTATTATTTCAAACCACAGCAGTAATTATATTTGTACTTAAATATTCTGAATTGCAGAAGCAAATTAAGCTGCTGCTAGCCATTCTAAATAGCAGTGCTGAAAAACAATACTGAAATGGGAAACAAGTCTGGCATGCAATACCAAAATTGAAGTATATATCTGTTTAACCAGAGAATGTCCTTAGTTTGGTAAAAGGGTTAGAAATATAGTCTTCTTTGGAGACTGATAAAAATAATAGATAAAATAAAGAATGATGTGCTCAATGAGCTACAATTCAAATAGAGGAAATTTAATGGGAAATGATTACATTAGTAGCAGATGGCTTTGCTTCCTGAATTGCAATTTGACTGGAAATCCTAGAAGAGCTTAAATTTGTTTTTCAGATTTTTGAGTCTGATTAAAGATAGATAAAGAGATTTATTTGCTGTGTTATTGTGATTCTTACTGTGTCTTTTGGATTTTTCGTTTGTATCAGGCTATATTTATGATTCCCACAAACCCACCACCAACATTCAGGAAGCCAGAACTTTGGTCTGATGATTTCACCGATTTTGTTAAAAAGTGCCTAGTGAAGAGTCCTGAGCAGAGAGCTACTGCAACACAACTTTTACAGGTCAGTGCTTGTGTCTCTAACAGGAGGATATTTTCTTTATATACCTTTTAGCTTTTTCTAACACTGACCAAGATCATGATGAGTTTCATTAACTGGTTTATTTATTCATTAACTGATTTGTAAAAATGTAAACTTTCCAGGAAATATGGATTGATGTACAGACAGACACACCTTTCTTCTCCTGTATATTCTGTTTCTCTCATTTAAAAATTTTGTTTTCCAAGTTCAATTTTGTGCCCTACCCCCCCACACTAATTTTGGTTGCCAGTTCCTTCCTCCTAAAATTGTGTTAAAGCTAAACTTCTGTAGGGTTCTCGTTTCAGAAATGAGCTTCTTTCCCATTGTTACTGTTTCTTATGTTTTAACTTCCAGATGTATTATTCCTTGACCCAGCATTTCTTCTTTGACTCTTTGCCCTGTAAGATATGTGCATACGAAATCCCTGAACTCCTTGGGAAGGTCGCATGTTGTAAATACTGGTTACAAGATGACCTAAAGGAAGAGTTTCAATGTCCCTGTACAGGTAGACTTTGTATCCAGAGTGTCAGGAGGCTTTTTTTTTTTTTTCCCCCAAATGTTTTGACATTAAATGCAAGTAGAAATTATTTAATACCTTTAGTAATTATTCATGAGTCTTACTTTCCCAGCAGAATTGACTCAGACCTGTGTGCTATGATAAGTGTGCATGTTAACAAAACTTGGTATTTGGAGAATAGTTCTTTATAAGTGACAAAAGGATTAAAAACATAGTTATAAAAAGTGATTTTTCCAAGGTAATTTTTTTAAAAAAGGAATTATTGAGAATGTTAGAAACTAGCCCTTTAATATAAGGTTTATTGTTACAAAAATTTAGCTTAATACTCAGTTTCCATGAAAGGCAGTTTAGCAAAATCTGTCTAGAATAAAACACCATATATTCTTTGACCCAGTAGTTACTCTTCTAGCAATTTACAGAGAAATTTAACCATGTGTGAAATAACATAGGTATAAAAAATCTTGATAAACCATTATAATGGCAAAAGATTGGAAGCAACATAAATATCTGTCAACAAATTGGAAGCAATTTGAGGTCTGCTGAGGGGAGTTACTGGCAAAATACACACACCACATACACATACATGTATGTATACATATGTCAATGCTTATAGTGGAGTAGCTCTAGAAAAATAAGCAAGAAAATGGCCTCCAGAGAAGGTAACTACATGGCTGGGAAGCAATAGTGGGCTGGAAACTTTCTTTTTGCCGAAGGCTCTTTTTTAAGACTTTTGAGTTTGGTTTTATGTGCCCATATTACCTTTCAAAAGTTAATTAATTGAAACATTATTTTTGAAATATTGTCAGCACTTCAAAGAAATTTTAAGCGCATAAATCAAGGATCTATTGCTGTTGTTATTGTGCTAAATGTCTAAATTATTTAACCATAAAGAAGACATAAAGAAAGAAGGGGGAGGGGAAATAACCATAAAAATGGGACAAATAGTATAAAATCTGATGATGAAAGTAAATCCAAATACACCCAATGACTAGTTTTTGGGTAATTTAACTAATATTTCTTTCTGGTCTTTCTTCCATAATCTTTTCTCACCTCTTTAAGGAAATTCTGTTTTTAAACTAGAGTTCTTAGGGTGGAAGAGCATTTAAGAAATATTCCACTAAATTCCCTAATTTTGTATACTAGAGTACTGAAGTCCGGAAAAGTTCAATGACTCATGAAAGACCACACGGTGATCAAGGGATTCTTCTAGGTTTATTCCACTTGTCCCCTAGCCTGACTTGTCACCCTTTCTCCATTCTGCTTTCTGCCCAGGAAGTTGACCTGTATGTGTGAAAGTTGCTCAGTTGTGTCTGACTCTTTGCAACCCCATGGACGATATAGTCCATGGAATTCTCCAGGCCAGAATACTAGAATGAGTAGCCTTTCCCTTCTCCAGGGG
Organism: Aepyceros melampus; assembly: GCA_006408695.1. Taxonomy (NCBI): domain Eukaryota; kingdom Metazoa; phylum Chordata; class Mammalia; order Artiodactyla; family Bovidae; genus Aepyceros; species Aepyceros melampus. Next base: position 33,197 of record SJXQ01010802.1, on the reverse strand, counting down.
ATCTTCCCAACCCAGGGATCAAACCCAGGTCTCTCGCATTGCAGGCAGATTCTTTACCAGCTAAGCCACATGGGAAGCCCAGTTGACCTGTATGGATTATATACATAAGCTCGTTACTCTTTGGCTTCTAGCTGGGTTTGGCTCAAGCAGTTTTCTTTATATTGAGGGCAAACAGTCAGCTGGTTTTGTATAGTGCTTATGAGCCAGTATTTGTTTTCTTGATTTTTAAAAAACTTTTCCTGTTGTGCTGTTGTTGGGCATGGAGGCCCTGTTATAATGTTGGTGTGTCCTCTGGCTTCTTAATTGACCCCTTGCTTGACTTCCCTTTTTTTTCCCTTTATAAATGCTGAAATAGTTGACTTACAGTTTCATATTTGATACAGATCATGTTTTTTCAATCCTCTGTCCCTTTTCTCACCCCTCACTTGCTAGTTTAAAGACCAGCCTTTACCAGCAGGCTCCTTTTCACTCGTCTCATTGTTTCTAAATTCAAATTAGATACTCCTCCAGAAAGCCTTCCCTTCATCTTTATTCAGGCTAATTGTTTCTCTGGGTTTCCATAAGCACCCTAGGCATGTCATTTGCCATATTAGAAAGAAATAACTTGTTTCTGTGTCTTTGTCCTGGATCCTAACTAGTTCAAGGTCAAGTGGTACTGTTGGGAAGGGAGTTGTTTTTGCACTCCTGGTATCTTAATACAGGTATCTGTGTCTTGGTATCTTTAATACACATGTAGTGCTTAATAATGTGTATTAAATTCAATGTATGTTTGTTTAAGATAGCAAACTTCTGATTTTAAAAGCTTTTAGACAGAATTACTATCTGTTGTATCATTTGAGTCTCATTAGACTCTGAGTTTTATTTTACTGAATGTCTGAAAGCCATCCTGCTTTGTCTCTTAAGGGAGTTTTGCATATGTTTTATATGTTATAAGTTAAATTATGTTTTAACTTTAGGAATATAGTCTTATTACCAAGTTTAAGTGGACATTTGCCTATAACCTACATGTGTAGATTTTACAATATTGATTTCTAGACTTTGATAAACAGGTTTTAAAAAGGAATTTATGCTGAATTTTTTATAGTGGTTTATTTTCCAACACTAGATAATTGTATAAGTTTAAAAGAGCAGACTGAGCCTGAAAGGATCCTTTGAGATTAAGTTGAACTCTTGTTAGTTTTTAAAAGATGAGGATATTGAATCCCCAGGGACCGTTCAAGTCCAGCCTGGTGGCCCTAGAGTTCCTAATCTGGAAATGTTCCCTGTACTTCTGGTGGTAGCCTAGAACCTGAAAGTCAATTCTTGCCCTAGTCTGGCCTTCTAGAAGAGTGAGATCTGTCATTATTCAAATTAGCCCATGGTCCAGGCTGGAATAGGCGGTGTCGTGGGTCACTTTGTGAACTCTCATGGCGTATGGCTTAATTTTCATTTTTCCAGTTGAAGTGAGGAGTAGAAACTTTATCTACCTTGCTGTCCCTCCCGTTTATAATATAATTATCTTTAATACTTCCTCTTCATTACATTGAGGTCCGTATCAGAGTGTTATATTTATTTTAACCTTTAAACGATTGAGAAAACCAGGATAAGGGACAGCTGTTTAACCTGTTTCTCTTCTCTCCAGTGTTCTTCCTCCTAATGTTGCAGAAGTTCTCTCTTTTGTTCCTCTCTTTCTGTTTAGAAGATTTCCTTTAGCCATTCGTTTAGGGTAGGCCTTAGTTAACAAATTCTCTTAATTTTCCTTCACCTGAGAACATCTTGTTTCTTCTTATTCCTGATGGATGTTTTCACTGGCTATAGAATCCTTCCTTGGTTGACAGTCCTTTCAGTACTTGGAAAATGTTGTGCCACGTTCTTCCAATATCCATGATTTCTTATAAGAAATCTACAGTCATCTGATTGTTTTACCCCTTGGTCTTTTCAAGATTTTTTTCTTTGTCTTTAGTTTCAGAAGTTTAATTATGATGTGTGTTGGTATGAATTTCTTTGAGTCTGTACTGTTCAGCTTCTTGACTCTTTGGGTTTATATCTCTTGCCAGTTTGGGGAAGTTTCCAACTATTATTTTATCAGACATTTTCCAGCCCTACCCTCTACTGTCTTTCTAGGACTCCATTAACACAAGTGTTAGATTTTTTTGTTTCACTCCCACAGATTCCTGAGATTCTGTTCATTTTTATGCCAGTTTAGTTTCTCTCATTCATGTTGTGTAATTTCTACTGTTTCATATTCTGATTCACTGAGACCTGTCTGTTTTCATTCTGCTATAGAGCCAGCCCATCCATCAGATTTTATTTTTGTTATATATTTTAGTTTTAATTTTTTCATTTGTTTCTTTTTTTTATTTTCTAATTCTTTGCTGAGACTTTCTAATGTGTCATGTGTTTACAGGCATGTTTATTGAAGGATTTTTATGACTGCTCTAAAATCCCTGCTAGATAATTCTGTTATTCATGTCATCTCGATGTTGGTATCTGTTGAACCAGTTAAGTTGATAGTTTCTTGCTTCTTATTATGATGAGTGATTTTCATTTGAAACCTGGGCATTTTGAGTATTATGTTTTGAGACGCTGGATCTTACTTAAATTCTCTGTAATAAGTGGTGTCCTCTGATAGTGCTTCAGTGGGGTAGAGGGGCACCATCATTTCTGTCAGGTAGCATTAGAAGTCCAGGCCCCCCTACGTGGTCTCTTTTGACATGTAGTCTTGGGGAGGGGCTCCTTATTACCACCAGCCAGGGTTGAGGACTCAGGTTCCTTCCCTCAGTGGCCTCTGCAGGGCCTCAGTATAGCTGGCAGTGATGGAAGTTCTGATTCTCCCTTTGGCCGCCTCCAATCCCCTCTAGCAGAGAGGGAGGTGGGGTTTCCTTATTACAGCCTGATAGTGCTGGAAGTCCAGGTTGTTACGAGATCTCCACCAACACTCCCCACTGGGGGAGGGAAGCACCTTTTATACTGCTGGGTGTGGATGAACGCCCCAGCTTAACATTTGGTCTTCTCAGATACTACTGTAGTGAAAGGATTGGACAGCCTCCAGAGGGTAGAAGTCTAGATTCCCCACCCAGCCTTTGCCCCATGGGGTGGGGTCAGTGTTTTCTCTGCAGTGTTTGGTGGAGCAGAATGGTTATTGTTTAAAAGAGAGGGTTGCATGCTGGCTAACTGTCCCTTTCCTGATCCTTTCACTCAGGAGAGAGCAGGCTTTTGTAGGGGCTGTTTTAGTCTGTGTCTGTGGGTGTTTCTGGGTTCCTGACTTCCTCAGTAACCAGGCTTGGATAAATGGAGTAAAAGGAAAGCCCATGGAACTCACAGCTGTGTCACTGCTTTAGTGCCACGGTGCCAAGCTGGGTTGCCACCTTCTCGCCACCTTCCAGTGTCTGCCTGTGCTTGTTTATGTATAATGTCCAGGGTTTTCACTCTGCTTTGGTGGAGTGGTATAGAGGAAAGGGTGACTGCCCAGTCTGCCCAGAAGCAGAAGTCTCTTCTGCAGTTCACTCCTTGGAAGAAATTAATTTAAATTCTTTCAGTCTAGAAATTGATAACTCAGAACACGAACAGAGTTTAACAGTTCAGATTTTAGAAGAATAAATGTTTAAGCAGCTTTACTTCTTAAAATACATGCCCAAGAATCTGATAGGCTGATTTGGGTAGTCTCTGTCTTCAGTTCGAGTGGTGTAAGAATTCCTGTCCTCTTAGTTTATGTTTTATTTTAGATATGCCACGCCACACAGTTTGCAGGATCTTAGTTCCCAGACCAGGGATCGAGCGTGGGCCCTGGGAGTGAAGCACCAAGTCCTAACCCCTGGACTGCGGCAGAAACCTAGATACACCCAGAAATTGGGAAACTGTGTTGCCTTTTAGAATTTGGTCTGTTTATCTTTTTCTTATTGATACTCTTTTTAAAACTCTTAAAGTAACTACCCTCTTGTCTGACATAAATGTTAAAGTTTTAGTTCATTTATGGTTTTTTCCCTTTGTTTCATGGCACTGGGTTGAACGTATAAATATTCTCCAGTATTACCAATTCTTTTATATTTCCATTTTTTGACTTTTAACTTCTTAATCCATCTGCAATTTATTTTGATACTTCTGTGGTGAAGATCTAACTTAATTCAAAACCTTCCTCTCAACCCCCAAAATAACGAAGCAGTATTTTTTCCTCACTTGTTGGAATTGCTGTTTTCATAATAAGCCAGCTTATTTTGTACATTATATTCTATTTCCAGGCATTATATTCTGTTTTGTTGTTCCTTCCATTCTTATGCTGGTACCACATGCTTTTCTAGGCATTTAACAAAAAAATATTATTTCTGTTTATTGATTTTTCTGTTAACTCAGTCTGATTATATTATTCAGATTGCTTTAATCTTTAACTTTTAGTGTTCCATTTCTCGGTGACTAAAAAAGAAATACTAATGTCTCCTCTTATTTGTTTAGATCTTCTTAGGTCTCTGTTTTTGTTATATATCATAATGCTATACTAATATATCGAATTTGTAACTATAATGTTTCTTTGTATTAGGTCCCTTATTGTATGACTCTTCCCTCACTTAGCATTTTTTGTCTTCATTTCTGCTTTTTTTTGATCATGTTCTTCTTGACATTGTTTTATGTTTGATATTTTATTGCCTGTTGTTGACTTTTAACCCAAGTTCTTTTTAGTATCCCCTGATAGAAACGTAATTTCGGTTTATTTTAAGTATACCTCATATAGAAAGCATGTAGCTGAATTTATCTTATGAGCTCAGTGTCTTTTAGTGCTTAACTAAGATCCCACTGTGTTGGAAGCTCAGCACACTCATTTGCACTGGTTTGCACTAGCAACGTTTCAGTCATGTGTCAGTTTTGCCACCTTGTTTTCTCTGGTGTTTGTTGTTGTTCTGTTCTTTTTTATGTTGCTTTGCATTTTAAAATTTTACTACCAGCTACTTGTAAAAAGCTTTCAAATATTCTTTAAAAATCTGCCAATGTGTCTGATAAAACTTTTCTTGTGATGGTCAGTTCAGTTCAGTCACTCAGTCATGTCCGACTCTGCAACCCCAAGAATCATGGCACGCCAGGCCTCCCTGTCCATCACTGACTCCCAGAGTCCACCCAAACCCATGTCCATCAAGTTGGTGATGCCTTCCCTTAAGAATGCTCAAATATTATGGCCTTGTTCTTAAAGTACCCTTTTAACTTTATTAGCCAGTTCCTCTTTGTTGGTCAGAATCATATCTGTAGTGATTATGTAGGGAAAAAAATGAGTACAAACAAAGTAAGACATACTGAGATTTTGAGATTAGGAATGTTAAGCTCTGTAGACTAATGTTAGCCTAACACTGTGTAGTCAGTTCACAATGAACCGCATGAAAGTAAGTTTGCAATAGACTGGATGTATACTTTGGCATTTCTTAAAGCTGTGGCTTGGAATTTGGCTCATAATTTTTCCTGAAAAGACAAAGTATAAATACAGTTTGATATTTTTCTTTTTGCCTTTAAAGAGGTACAGTTCTACTGGTTCTCAGTTTTTGCTGTGTTGGTCTTCCTTTACTTCTGTTAATACATAGTCTCCAAATCCTTCTTAAGAGTTTTTCCATCAGATTCAGTATTTCCTCTTGATTGTGGCAGCTATTTTTTTTTTAACCCAGGTTCTTAATAATTTGCACCTGTTTTACAGTTTCTCCCCATCTTACTTCATTCCTAAACTCTACTGCAAGATTGTGGTATCATATTCTTTTCCTTACACTATTCTCTCATCTATGTAATTAAAGGGGCTGTCAGGCAAAATTCTGGTATCTCATTCTGAGTATTTATCCTTCTTGTTCCACTGTTACCTGTTTCTAAACTCTCAGGACACCATTTCTGTAAGCCATGTTTCTGTTTGGCTCAACAGCTCTTCCCACGGTGTTTCACATCCGTCTCCTATCTTTGTGTGTGGTTCCTATCGTTCATACTTTTCCTTCTCCCTGAAACAGTCTGTTTCTTCTCCATGAGACACCTGATGTTACTTCTGTCATTTACTCTAATATTGCTTAATCATATATACTGTGCTAGGTCATCATGAATGTAACTTGTATGTCACACTGTAATTTTTTTATGCGTTTATCTTTTATTCCTTATTTTGGATAATAAGTTCTTTAAGGGTAAAGAGCATATATTCAGTTATTACTAATTTCTGCTCCCTCTTTACCAGTGTTACTCAGAAATTCTGATAGCAGGACTGAGATTTCTTCCTTCTTGCTCTCCATCATCCTTTAGGACACTGTCTTTGTCTGTTTCCCAGTGTGGCAGAAAGAGAAGAACTCACAGAAGAGTGCCCACTGTCAGTGTTCTGAGCTCCAGATCAGAGGGGTGGAACACAACACAGACACTGGCATTTCATTCAGTGCCAGTGAAATACCGGTATTGCATTAGTGAGAACTTAGTCTATAATCACAACCAACTGAAGGGGAGTCTGAAAGATGCAGGAGGTAGCTGGGCAGCCATAGGTCCAGTCCCAACTCTGTTTTGGTGAGTGACTAGGAGTCTCCACCACAGGTATGTTGATAGAACTTAATTTATCTGGTGATTAGTCTATAACTGCTATAAAAGAATTTATTAGTTCTTTGTCATCTATCCTAGAACTTCTGTGTTCAGGTAAAATTCTTACTCTTAGTTTTCCCAAATGATGCCTTCACCATTTTAAAGCCTCCTACAAATGTCAGTAAATTTCTTCTTTAGCACTAAAATTGTTTTACCTTTAAAAATATTTTTGTGTTGTATTAATCTTTTTAAAAATAACTCAGATGACTTTCATCTGATTCTTATCTGCTGCTGCTGCTAAGTCACATCAGTCGTGTCCGACTCTGTGCGACCCCATAGACGGCAGCCCACCAGGCTCCCCCGTCCCTGGGATTCTCCAGGCAGAACACTGGAGTGGGGTGCCATTTCCTTCTCCAATGCATGAAAGTGAAAAGTGAAAGTGAAGTCACTGAGTCGTGTCCAACTCTTAGCGACCCCATGGACTGCAGCCTACCAGGCTCCTCCGTCCATGGATTTTCCAGGCAAGAGTACTGGAGTGGGGTGCCATCATCTTAAATTACATTTTGAAGCTATGTTGCTGATTTAAAATACAGTTATCTATTCCAAATTAGACTTTTAACCTTTCCCTCTACATTTTCTCATGTTCCCCCTTTTGAATTACACAGTCGTCAAACACCCAGGTATTTCCTGGTGGTTCTAATTCTTTTTATCAGGATTGTTGCAAACTCAGATGTTTTAGCTACATCACGATGATACAGAAAAAAAAAGAAGTGAAAAGTCACTTTATATATATTATAGAAATTCAGTGATACTTATTTTCTGAAAAATATTTTTCTTTTATTACTATTTTTTACTTTTCCCTTGGAAATGATTACATTATTAAATATATAATAAATAGAAAATATGTAAAAGAAGTAAAAAAAATAGTTATCTTCCTTTGACTACTGATTTTAGCAGTTGGCTTGTTAAGATTAGATAAAATTTTTAACAATACAAAAATCATTTTATTTTATATGTAATACAATCACTGATCTTTGGGCTTCCCTGGTGGCTCACACAGTAAAGAATCTGCCTGCAATGCAGGAGACCTGGGTTCAATCCCTGGGTTGGAATGATCCCCTGGAGAAGGGAATGGCAACCCACTCCAGTATTCTTGCCTAGAGAATCCCATGAACAGAGGAGCCTGGCGGGCTGTGGTCCATGGGGTTGCCGAGTCGGACGCGACTGAGCAACTAAGCACACATATACACCAATCTTTAAAAAAAAAAATTTTGGCTTTTTGACTACATAATCTATACTTCCTTTGGAAAATTAAATCTCTAATGGTGATTATTTTTATCAACAAGATTACATTTGTTTTTGTGTTGTCTACAGTGGTTTTTTTAAAAACAAGTAAACCTAAAAGTGAAATCTTTATTTCTAAAGCAGCTGAAATATTCTCTCTTCTTAACCTTTCTATTTAATTCTGGACAAAGGACCAATCATTGAAAGCCTATTATCCTGGTTCACATTTACATATTGTTGTAATGTTTTTAAGATATAATTCAGAGAAGCCATTTGAATTTATACCATTGAATTTTGCTTTTCTAGCACCCTTTTATTAAGAATGCAAAACCTGTATCGATTTTAAGAGACCTGATCACAGAAGCAATGGAGATCAAAGCTAAAAGACATGAAGAACAGCAGCGAGAACTGGAAGAGGAGGAAGAAAATTCGGTTAGTAATTACCTTAAAAAATTTAATCTTTTTCTTCTGAGGAATTTTTCTGTAATTTTGGTTTTTTTCTTTAAATATATTAATAACACTTTCTGTTTGATTATACAAGTGAAGTATATTTGTTCATTAAATCCCAAAATATGTTTTGTTTCTGTTAAATGTTCACGACTCTTTTCTGGTAGCCAAGCATTAGTGACTAATGGGGAACTATACAGTATCTGTTGTCTAGTTGATATTAGCTCTCTTGTTTGTTGAATAAATGTTTTCTTGAATTTGGTCAATTTGGTTGGATGGCACCACCGACTCAATGGAGATGAGTTTGAGTCGACTCTGGGAACTGGTGACGGACAGGGAGGCCTGGCGTGCTATGGTCCATAGGGTCACAAAGAGTCGGACACACATGAGCGACTGAACTGAACTGAACTGATGTCATGTTTTCTGGAACTTGCTTTTAACTGATCATCGATGGGTTGATGCCACAGCAGAAGATGGGTTATTAGAGAAAGCAAGAGGGACATAAAAGGACCAGCTTATTCCATTTACCTTTAAATTAGTACATCAGTGCATTTTAATAAAGTAAAAGGTTATGTCTTTATATCACGTTTAATAGTGTCTACTGTTTCTGTGATTCACTAATGGTTTATTTCCTTGTTTCAAATTATGTAATTTTTTTTTGCTGGTTAGATATAGAGATGAATACCTCTTGGGTATCAGTTAGTCATTAAATCTGAAAACACAGATATTTTATGTTTGTGATGATTGAAGTCTTTGATAACATCATCTGTATTTTCCCAAAGAAGGTTTTTAATTAATCTTAAGGTTTTTGTACACAAATCCTGTTAATTTGCTGATTCAAATTTACCCTAAAATTTTCTTACTTGTTTGTTTCTTGGCGGCTCTGGCTCTTCGTTCCTGCCTGTTGGCCTTGTCCAGCTGTGGTGAGAGGGGGCCGCTCTCTGACCGGGGGGCATGGGCTTCCCGCTGTGCTGGCTTTTCTCTTGCGGGTCACAAGCTCTCGGGTGCAGGCTTCAGTAGTGGTGGTGCGTGCCACAGTTGCCCTGTGGCATGTTGGGTCCTCCCTGACCCCAGATTGAACCTGTGTCCCCTGCATTGGCAGGCAGATTCTTAACCATTGGACCACCAGGAAGCCCTCAAATTTATTTTAAATTTCAGAGACTGGTTATCTAATTGGCATTTCCTTTGAAATTCTTTTGCCCTTTTCCCCTGTTATTAAACCTTGTGCCATATGGTATCCCAAAACAAGGACGAGGGTGCATCTTTCAGAGCTGGTTTTTTTTTTTTTTTTTTAATTGGCTGTACTGGGTATTCATTGCTATGGGGACTCTAGTTTCAGTGACTGGACTTCTCATTGAATTGGCTTCTCGTTTTGCAGAGCGTGGGCTCTAGGGTGCGCAAGCTTCGGCAGGTGTGGCGAGAGGGCTCCGTAGTTGTGATTCCTGGACTCTGGAGCACAGGCTCAGTAGTTGTGGCACACTGGCTTAGTTGCTCCGTGGAATGTGGGATCTTCTCGGATCAGGGATTGAACCCTGGTCTCCTGTGTTGGCAGGTAGATTCTTTACCACTGAGCCACCAGGGAAGCCTCAGAACTGATTTGTAATCATTTTCTTTAGATATTCAGCTGCATCAGTTATTCATTTGGCAGTAGCTGTGAACTGCCTGGTGAAACAGATGCTTTAAGCTTGCATTCCAGATATAAATTTTTTTGCCAATGTTTCACCATTCAGAATTTTAAAATAGCATCCTCATAAAGGTGTTGTTTCTGTAAGTAATATGGGATGATGTAAAGATCTTGGTTCATGCTCTCAAGGGGTTACAGTTTCCACCCTGTGTTCCTATGTGATAATAGATACAGTTAGTTATTTTGGTTTCTCTCTACAAATGATCAGATTTGTATATATCTTTTGTGTGTGTGTGTAGTTTCAAAACATTTTTATCATATTACTTTATTTGATCTTAAAAAAGACTGGACATGTGTATATTATTATTTCATTTTGTAGTTAAGTGAAATTAAATTAGGAGTGAAGTTATTTACCAGAGTTGACAAAACTAGTGAGAAACCCAATAATAAAACTAGGTTTTTTTTACTTTTAGGCCTCTTCATTAAGACTTGATGCTCAGTTTTCAATCCAATATTTATCAGTACTTCTAAAATAAACAACATTAGCTTATCAGAGTTATATACTTTTCAATAAGGTTACGTTCTCTAAAAAGTCTACTTTTTGCCCCTTTGAGGTGGTACCCAGTGGCTTTTCTTCACTTTATGTAAGCCTGTCATGAGTTTCGGACTAGTTAACTGCCTAGCTGCCATTGGACTAGTGACTATTATTGCTTGGCTCTTATCTACCTGTACTTAATTATAGGTTGATTTCCATTTTTTTTTTATGGATAAAGTACCTTTGATTACCTTAGAACTTAGCAGTTTTCAGTGTTTTAAAGACTCTGTTACAGTCACTTCAGTTACTTTCTGCCATTTTGGTGATCTCTTTTCTTCAGTATTTTTCTCTTATTCACCGAGCTCCTGTGACATTGATCTTCTTTCAGGTTTTTTTTTTTTAACATGTCAGTGACCTTTCCTTATGCAGGGCCTTTGCATTTGCCATTCCCTCTGCTTGAAACACTCTTCTTCCTTTAGAACTCATTGGATAACTAGCTTCTCATCTTTCAGGCCTCAGCTTTAAATATCATATACTGCCCAAACCTAGCAGTTTAAAACAATATATATTTATTATTTTTGATATCTGTAGACCGTTTTTTCAGGAGTGACTTTATTGGATGACTTTGACTCAGAGTCTCTTCTGAGGTTGCGGTTTAAATGTTGGTCAGAGCTGTAGTCACAAGGACTGCAGTTCCAAGGTAGCTCACACGTATGACTGTTGGCAGACTGATTCAGCAACTTGCCGTGTGGGACTCGCTGTAGTTCTGTTTGAGAGTCTTCACAGTCTGGCAACTGACTTCTCTTGGAGCAAGTGCTCCAAGAGAGAGAACAAAGGGGACATCTCAATGCCTTTTATGACATAGTCTCAAGAGTTGTGCTCTGTCAATTCCACCACATTTTATTTGTTAAAAGAAGCTACTGATCATGGAGAATGGTGGAGTTTTCCCAGTAGTTTCTTTTAACAAATAAAATGAAGAAACCACTAAGTTAGCAGAAACTGACAGATCAGTCATTTCAAAACACTGCAATCTAATAAAAAACATAAAACAACCAGGGGAGTGCTTCATGAAGAAGTTTAAGAATGTTAAGTTTTGGTAAGAAAGTGTTGTGGCATTTTTGCGTTTTGCATGCCTGCCATCCCCGGTTTTTTAGCTCAGTGCAGCCACATGGGGGCAGAGGAGAGGGGTAATAACCTTACGCTCAGAAGCGTGTGCTTCTCTGTGTTGAACTATCCGGCAGTCCCTGTGGGACTGACACAGAGGCTTGCCTTTATTTTGGTCTCCTTAAGGTAGAGCAGCTTCCTAGATGTTATCTGTTCAAAATATCTAAATCTTACAGATTTAATAAGCAAGTTTAGTACAAGATCAGCATATAAAAATCAGTTATGTTTTTATGCACTAGCAATGAACAATGCAAAAGGGTATTTAAGAAAACAGTTGCATTTACAATAGCATCCAAGAGAATGGACCTAAGAAAAAGTTTAACCAAGGAGGCAAAATAATTATACAGATAAAAATACAACACATTGCTGAAAGAAATTAAAGAATACCTAAATCACTGAAGAGATATCCCATGTTCAGGATTGGAAGACTTAATATTGTTGAATGGCAGTACTTCTCAAAGTAACTCACATATTCATCCAATCCTTACGATCTTTTTTTTGCAAAAAGGAAAAGCATATCTTCAAACTCATATGGAAAATGGGGGCCCCAAGTAGCTAAAACAATACTGAAAAAGAAGAACACAATTGGAGGATTCACTTTCCAATTTCAGAATATAGTACAAACCTACAGTAATTAAATCATTGTGGTACTGGCATAAGGATTGATATAAAAATCAATGGACTAGAAAGTCCAGAACAATTGAGAGTCCAGAAATACATCATGTTATCTATGGCCAATTAATTTTCAACTAAGGTTTGGGGACCATTCAATGGAAAAAAAAACAGTCTTTTTAATGGATGGTGCTGGGACAGCTCAGTCAGTCAGTCAGTTCAGTTCAGTTGCTCAGTCATGTCTGACTCTTTGCGACCCCATGGACTGCAACATGACAGGCCTCCCTGTCCATCACCAACTCCTGGAGTTTACTCAAACTTACGTCCATTGAGTCGATGATGCCATCCAACCATCTCATCCTCTGTCACCCCTTCTCCTCCCACCTTCAGTCTGTCCCAGCATCAGAGTCTTTTCAAATGAGTCAGCTCTTTGCATCAGGTGGCCAAAATATTGAAGTTTTAGCTTCAGCATCAGTCTTCCAATGAATATTCAGGACTGATTTCCTTTAGGATGGACTGGTTAGATCTCCTTGCAGTCCAAAGGACTCTCAAGAGTCTTCTCCAACACCACAGTTCAAAAGCATCAATTCTTCGATGCTCAGTTTTCTTTAGGGTCCAACTCTCACATCCATACATGACTATTGGAAAAACCATAGCTTTGACTAGATGGACCTTTCTTGGCAAAATAATGTCTCTGCTTTTTAATATGCTAGGTTGGTTATAATTGTTCTTCCAAGAAGCAAGCGTCTTTTAATTTCATGGCTGCAGTCACCATCTGCAGTGATTTTGGATCCCCCCTCAAAAAAGTCTGCCACTGTTTCCCCATCTATTTCCCATGAAGTGATGGGCCAGATGCCATGATCTTTGTTTTCTGAATGTTGAGCTTTAAGCCAACTTTTTCACTCTCCTCTTTCACTTTCATCTTTAGTTCTTCTTTGCTTTCTGCCATAAGGGTGATGTTATCTGCATATCTGAGGTTATTGATATATCTCCCAGCAATCTTGATTCCAGCTTATGCTTCATTTAGCCCAGAATTTCTCATGTTGTACTCTGCATATAAGTTAAATGTAATATGTCTGAGGGACAGCTGAATAGCCACATGTAAAAGTGTGAAGTTACTTTTATCTCTTAACATATACAATGACTTTTTAATAGAAGATCTAATTGGATGAATCAGTGTCCAAAATATAAGATTAAAAGTTTGTCACTTTCCATGCTGTTACTAAACAATACTCTCTTGAGTGTGTCCAGCCTCTGCTCGCTGCCCCATTCAGAAGCCATCCTATTATTTTAGGTATATGTTATACAGTAGAGTGCATTTCAAGGTGTGGGGTATTAGGTTTTACCATTTGAAGGGAAGGCTTCCTAAATAATATGGATAGATTTAAAAATTGCATCAGATTTAATGATTTCTTAGTTTTCAAATAAGCATTTCTCTCTGGAACCAAGCTGATATTTTTAGATGAAACTATTGTTATTTTTTTGTTGTTTTATTGAAATTATAAGAAAAAATTGTCTTGACAGAGTCACACACTATGAGCAGTATTCATACACTTGGCTTTATATTATGCTCTCAGGCAGTAGTTTCTATCTTGAGGTCATTTTATCACTTGGGCTCTGAATATAAATAAATATATATACATGCACAGACAAAAAAACTTACAAGAACAAGATATACAGAGTGGATCTGGAGTCCTATATATAGTAAGAGTATATTTCTACATTGCCATTCATTTTTACCAAATTTTAAAATGAGTAGTCTTGTCCTCTCAGGAACTCTTATTCATATTGAAGGCTCAAAATCTTACATAGTATTTGTCCTTGTACTATTCATACCAGTGGGGGTCTTTTGCAAATTGGCTTAAAATTGGATTACATGGTCAGGTTTGAGTCTCATAGCTATGTGTCTCTTTAACCCTCACAGCCACTTTAATTGTCATTAAAGTATATTTTATTTTTCATAAAAGTCAAACATAATCATAAAGTTTGCATTTATTTCTGACCAAGTCAGCAGACAGTGGGACATAGGTTGCCTATATAAATTGAAGGCATACAGGACTTTTTCTTATTCTCATTCAGATTATACTAATATATCTGTAGCATTCAAGTTTGAACACGCATCTTGGTAATTTATTAATTATACAATAAACTATGTGCCTCAGTTCAGTTCAGTCACTCAGTCATNACCTTAGTTGGCAAAGTAATGTCTCTGCTTTTCAATATGCTATCTAGGTTGGTCATAACTTTTCTTCCAAGGAGTAAGCGTCTTTTAATTTCATGGCTGCAGTCACCATCTGCAGTGATTTTGGAGCCCCCTCCAAAAATGTCTGCCACTCTTTCTCCATCTATTCCCCATGAAGTGATGGGACCGGATGCCATGATCTTCGTTCTCTGAATGTTGAGCTTTAAGCCAACTTTTTCACTCTCCTCTTTCACCTTCATCAAGAGGCTTTTTAGTTCCTCTTCACTTTCTGCCATAAGGATGGTGTCATCTGCATATCTGAGGTTATTGATATTTCTCCTGGCAATCTTTATACCAGCTTGTGCTTCTTCCAGCCCAGCGTTTCTCATGATGTACTCTACATAGAAGTTAAATAAGCAGGGTGACAATATACAGCCTTGACGTACTCCTTTTCCTATTTGGAACCAGTCTGTTGTTCCATGTCCAGTTCTAACTGTTGCTTCCTGACCTACATATAGGTTTCTCAAGAGGCAGGTCAGGTGCTCTGGTATTCCCATCTCTTTCAGAATTTTCCACAGTTTCTTGTGATCCACAGAGTCAAAGGCTTTGGCATAGTCAATAGAGCAGAAACAGATGTTTTTCTGGAACTCTCTTGCTTTTTCAATGATCCAGCATATGTTGGCAATTTGATCTCTGGTTCCTCTGCCTTTTCTAAAACCAACCTGAACATCTGGAAGTTCCCGGTTCACATATTGCTGAAGCGTGGCTTGGAGAACTTTGAGCATTTGACTGGAATCCAAAAGTAGGAAGTCAAACACCTGGAGTAACAGGCAAATTTGGCCTTGGAATACGGAATGAAGCAGAACAAAGACTAATAGATTTTTGCCAAGAAGATGCACTGGTCATAGCAAACACCCTCTTCCAACAACACAAGAGAAGACTCTACACATGGACATCACCAGATGGTCAACACTAAAATCAGACTGATTATATTCTTTGCAGCCAAAGGTGGAGAAGCTCTATACAGTCAACAAAAACAAGACCAGGAGCTGACTGTGGCTCAGATCATGAACTCCTTATTACCAAATGCAGACTTATATTGAAGAAAGTAGGGAAAACCACTAGGCCATTCAGGTATGACCTAAATCAAATCCCTTATGATTCTACAGTGGAAGTGAGAAATAGATTTAAGGGACTAGATCCGATAGCTAGAGTGCCTGATGAACTATGGACAGAGGTTTGTGACATTGTGCAGGAGACAGGATCAAGACCATCCCCATGGCAAAGAAATGCAAAAAAGCAAAATGGCTGTCTGAGGAGGGCTTACAAATAGCTGTGAAAAGCAGAGAAGCGAAAAGCAAAGGAGAAAAGGAAAGATAGAAGCATCTGAATGCAGAGTTCCAAAGAATAGCAAGAAGAGATAAGAAAGCCTTCCTCAGTGATCAGTGGAAAGAAACAGAGGAATACAACAGTGTGAAAAACTAGGGGTCTCTTCAAGAAAATTAGAGATACCAGGGGAACACTTCATGCAAAGATGGGCTCGATAAAGGACAGAAATGCTCTGGACCTAACAGAAGCAGAAGATATTAAGAAGAGGTGGCAAGAATACACAGAAGAACTATACAAAAAAGATCTTCACAACCAGGATAATCACGATGGTGTGATCACTCATCTAGAGCCAGACATCCCGGAATATGAAGTCAAGAGGGCCTTAGAAAGCATCACTACAAACAAAGCTAGTGGAGGTGATGGAATTCCAGTAGAGCTATTCAAATCCTGAAAGATGATACTATAAAAGTGCTGTACTCAATATGCCAGCAAATTTGGAAAACTCAGCAGTGGCCACAGGACTGGAAAAGGTCAGTTTTCATTCAGTCCCAAAGAAAGGCAATGCCAAAGAATGCTCAAACTACCGCACAATTGCACTCATCTCACACAGTAGTAAAGTAATGCTCAAAAGTCTCCAAGCCAGGCTTCAGCAATACGTGAACTCTGTGCCTATGTAGTTCTTGAACCCTAATTAATCATTGACTTTTAAAATACTAGTTTTAAGTTATCTTGTACGTCTTTTTAAAATGTTAGATAGGAAGTTATATTTAAATATTGACCCCATAAAAGTCAGTGCTTGCTGGTTTTAAATTAAATAACAAGGCAAACACTGAACACATGGTACACTGGATGATTATTTAAAAGTGGACTAGATGGTATTAATAAGTTGAGTTTATAAGAGAAGGCAGAGAGTGCACATTGTCAAATGGTCCTTTTTAAAACAGATTAAAAAATTGATTAGGAGTTTAGAAGAATTGTTTTTTACTGGAACTCAGGTGTTTCCCATGTCAATTGCAATGTTAATTTAAGTAGAATACAAGAAGCTGAACAGATGTGAAAGAATGTTAAGTAAAATGTTGAGCCAAAATTGGATACTTCTTGAAGTTAGGCTTGCTTGAGAGTTTTTCACTTTGATGCGTGTAGTAGGCCTTTTATTTTCACTTTCAAAGGTGTCATTTTTATTTCATATTAATTTAGTAGTGATTTTAAGAAAAAGGTTTTGCCTATTAACTGGCTTTTGAGCTTCTGTCTTCAGAAAAGAGGACTTTTTGGTGATTTCTTTATGGTCTGAACTCTAAACTTGTGCTGTGGTCCATAATGTTGGAGGGATGCCATGTCCCCTCCAGTGTGATTTAGTGAAGCAGTAATTCTCAGCGTGGGTATCAGGAGAAATGCAGGGTGCTTGGAAGAATCCACATCCCTCCAGATGGTGGTATAGCCTTCAGATGAGCATTCTCCAGGATCTTCCATTTCCTCTCTGTGCTTAGCCGCTCAGTTGTGTCCCACTCTTGGGAACCCCATGGAGGTAGCCCGCCAGGCTCTTCTGTCCAGAGGTATTCTCCAGGAAGAATACTGGAGTGCTACATGAGTCTGAGTGAACTCTGGGAGTTGGTGATGGGCAGGGAGGCCTGGAGTGCTGCAATTCATGGGGTCACAAAGAGTCACACACGACTGAGCGACTGAACTGAACTGAACTTGCCTTGCCCTCCTCCAGGGGGTCTTCCCAATCCAGGGATCAAACCAGGTCTCTCTCATTGCAAGCAGATACTTTACCATCTAAGCCACCAGGGAAGCCCAAGGAATTTCAAATCAGTCTCTCTTGAGAATCTTTTAAACTGATGATGAAATAGAACAGCATCAGAATCAGTCCAAGTCAGTCTAGAAGCTTTAATTATATCAAATTATGGACTTCTTTGACTAAAATCCTGATTCTGTTCCCAATTTACTGTCATTGGCCAAGTTACTTAATGTCTCTGGTTCAGTTTCACTGTCTATAAAAGGGATAGTGATAGGTCTTGCTTCATAGAGTTGTTAGGGAGATGGAATAAAAAAAATATGTATCTTCACACTTAGAACAACTTATCACACATAGTATGCTCAATAGTTTAGCTTCCATTTTTATTACAGCTACTACTTTTATCTCTACTACTGCTATTAAAATATTTTGGCCAGGTACTTTGTTATTGTCTTGTTTAGTTTTTGGTTTCTTTGGTGGTAATTGTTGCTGCTGCTTGTTTTGCTACTCCAAGGGCCACAAAAATAACAGAAGTTATCATGAAAAGTTCTTTGAGTATTTAAAAACAAATTTTAAATGGCCACATGTGTTTGGAAGAATTGGTAGAGATCTTTATAAACTACTTTAAGCTTAAAACCAGTAAAGAGAATTTTAAAATTTATCCTTGTTCTTTTACTTCTTGAAAAGTAAATTAGTTTTATTAAGAAAACATATTTGAGATAAAATTATTGATCACAAACTGTAATTCTTTAGAAGAACTGATTACTTGTTATCTCTCATTTTCCTCATATAATTAAAGCACAGTTCTAAAAAAAGTCCCTCTCAGTGTTTAGATAGTTAGGACTATGTAAGATCATAATACATTATGATTACATATTTTTTATTTTTGTGATTTCTGGAACTAGTAGTTGTCACAGCTTTTCTTACTTTTGTTTGTTGCTGTTAACTTTTCCATGTACCCATCGCTAACTTGTTCTCAAATGCTCCATCCCTATACTCTCTACAGAGGTTGTAAAGGCCTCTGTATGTTCAAACACAAATGATTTTTTAGCATCATACTTTTTACTTGACTAATTCTTTATTGGGTCCTCTATTTGCTTCTAATCTGAACAGTTACTTTCTAGAGTCTTGAACAAGCTGTCCTTTGCAGACCAGTGTGGCCCTCCATTCCCCAACATTGTCTTGGGAATTTCCTTTCTCTCTCTTCTGTAATGTGTCCTATGTTTCCTGAGTCTTGTCTTTTGTGTTTTACTTCCTTATTTTGATGCATCCTATCTTCCAGGAGCTTCCAGACATTAGCAATTTTTTCAGACCTTGTATATCTGACCATGTCTTTATTCTTTCTTTACCGTTGGTTGATCAGGTATAAAATTCTGGATTGAAAATAATGTTCCCTTAAAACTCTGAAGGCCTTGCTCTATTTCTTCTTCTTCTTTTATTATTGCAGTAAAATAGCTTTAAAATATTGTATTAATTTCTGCTGTGCAACAGAATGAATCAGATCTATGTATACATATAACCCCTAACTCTTGGACCTCCCTCCCCCATGCCCATCCCACCCATCAAGGTCATCAGAGAGCACAGAGCTAAGTTCCCTGTACTGTAAGCAGGTTCCCACTAGCTATTTTACATGTGGGCATGCATACATAGCAGTCCTAATCTCCTAGTTCATCCTACCCTTTCTTTCCCCGCCTGTGTCCACTTGTCCATTTTCTAGATCTGTGTCTCTATTCCTGCCCTACAAATAGTTTCATCTGTTATCATTTTTCTGGATTCCACATACAGGCATTAGTATACAATATTTGTTTTTCTCTTTCTGACTTTACTGTGTGACAGACTCTCAGTCCATCCACATCTCTACAAATGACCCAATTCATTCCTTTCTGTGGCTGAGTAATATTCCATTGTATATATTTACATCTTCTTTATCCATTCATCTGTCGATGGACATTTAGGTTCTCCCATTTCCTGGCTATTTTAAATAGTCCTGGAGTGAGTATTGGGATAGCTGGGTCTTTTTGAATTATGGTTTTCTCAGGGTAAGTACCCATTAGTGGAATTGCTCAGTCATGTGGTAGTTCTGTTTTTAGTTTTTTAAGGAACCTCCATATTGTTCTCCATAGTGGCTGTATCAATTTATGTTCCCACCAACAGTGCAAAAGGGTTTTCTTTTCTCCACACCCACTCCAGCATTTATTGTTTGTAGATTTTTTAAAACTTTTTAATTTGTTTTACAGTTGCCCTGGATCTTACTTGTGGCCATGTGGGATCTAGCTCCCTGACCAGGGATCAAACCCAGGCCCTCTATGTTCAGAGCACAGGGTCTTATCCACTGGACCACCAGGAAACTCCCTGTTTATAGATTTTTTGATGTTGACCATTCTGACTGGTGTGAAGTGACACCTCATTGTAGTTTTCATTTGCATTTCTCTCATAATTAGTGATACTGAACATCTTTTCATTTGTTTGTTGGCAGTCTGTATTTCTTCTCTGGAGAAATGTGTATTTAGGTCTGCCCATTTTTTGAATGGATTTTTGGGGTTTTTTGGTTCTTCTTTTTAGCTGCAAGAGCTGTTTTTATAATTTGGAGATTAATCCTTTGTTGCTTCATTGGCAAATATTTTCTCCCATTCTGAAGGAGAATGGGAGAAATGAATTCTTAAGTTGTCTTGTTTATGGTTTCCTTTGCTGTGCAAAAGCTTTTAAGTTTAATTCGGTCCCATATGTTTATTTTTGTTTTTATTTTCATTACTCTAGAAGCTGGGTCAAAGAGGATCTTGTTGCAATTTAAGTCAAAGTGTCCTGCCTATGTTTTCCTCCAAGAGTTTCGTGGTATCCAGTCTTATGTTTAGGTCTTTAATCCATTTTGAGTTTATTTTTGTGTTTGTTGTTAGGGATATTCTGATTTTATTTTTTTACATGTAGTTGTCCAGTTTTCCCAGCACCACTTATTGAAGAGGCTGGTTTTTTGTTTTTGTTTTTTTTTACGATCATATATTCTTTTCTCCTTTGTCATAGATGAGACGACCATATGTGCCTTTCTTTATCTCTGGGCTTTCTTTCCTGTTCCATTGATCTATATTTCTGTTTTTGTGCCAGTACCATAGTGTCTTGATGACTGTAGCTTTGTAGTATTATCTGAAGTCAGGGAGCCTGATTTCTCCAGGTTTGTTTTTCTTTCTCAAGATTTCTGTGACTATTTGGGATTTTTAATGTTTCCATACAAATTGTAAAAATTTTTGTTCTACTTCTGTGAAAAATGCCATTGGTAGTTTGATAGGAATTTCATTGAATCTGTAGATTGCTTTAGGTAGTATAGTCATTTTTACACTATTGAGTCTTCCAGTCCAAGAACATGGTATATCTCTTTTTGTGTCTTCTTTGACTTCATTCATCAGTGTTTTATAGTTTTCTGAGTACAGGTCTTTTGCCTCCTCAGGTAGGTTTATTCCTAGGTATTTTACTTTTTTTGTTGCAGTGGTAAATGGGATTGTTTCTTTAATTTCTCTTTCTGAGTTTTCATTGTTAGTGTATAGGAATGCAAGAGATTCTGCATATTAATTTTGTCATGCAGTTTTACCAAATTCATTGATGAGCTCTAGGAATTTTCTGGTGGCATCTTTAGGATTTTCTATATATAGTTTCATCCTCAAACAGTGACAATTTTACATATTCTTTTCCATCTTGTATTCCTTTTGCTTCTCTGATTGCCATGGTTAGAACTTCAATAACAATGTGGAGTAGTAGTGGTGAGAGTGAACATCCTTTTCTCGTTCCTGAGCTTCAAGGAAGTGCTCTCAGTTTTTCACCATTGAGAATAATGTTTGCTGTGGGTTTGCCATATGACCTTTATTATATTGAGGTAGGTAAGTTTCCTCTATACTCACTTTCTGGAGAGTTTTTTTTAATCATAAATGGTGTTGAATTTTGTTAAACATTTTCTCTGCATCTGTTGAGATGATCATATGATTTTTATTTAATTTGTTAATATGGTATATCATATCCTTGGAATAAATCCCACTTGATAGTGATATATGGTCCTTTTAACATGTTGTTGGATTCTTTTTCTAGTATTTTTTGAAGATTTTGCTTCTATGTTCATAATATTGGCCCATAATTTTCCTTTTATTGTGTGATATTTTTGTCTGGTTTTGGTGTCAGGCTGACTGATTGATGGTGGCCTCATAGAATGAGTTTGGGAGTGTTCTTCCCTCTGCAGTATTTTTTGAAAGTTTGCATAGACTAGCTGTTAGTGCTTCTCTATACTCACCTGTGAAGCCATCTGACTCTGAGCTTTTGTTTGTTGGAAGATTTTTAATCACAGTTTCAATTTCATTACTTGTGATTGGTCTGTTCATATTTTCTATGTCTTTATTCAGTCTTGGGAGATTGTACTTTTCTAAGAATTTGTCCATTTCCTCCAGGTTGTCCGTTTTATTGCCGTATAGTTGCTAGTGGTAGTTGCTTAGATCCTTTGTGTTTCTGTGGTGTCAATTGTGACTTCTTTTTCATTTCTAATTTTATTGATTTGAGTCTTCTCCCTTTTTTTTTCTTGATGAGTCTAGCTAATGCTTTGTCAGTTTTGCTTATCTTTGCAAAGAACCAAGTTTTAGTTTTATTGATTTTTATTATTGTTTTTTCATTTCTTCTTTAATTTAATGAATAAATATGCTGCTCTGATCATTATGATTTCTTTCCTTCCACTAACTTTGAATTTGTTGTTGTTGTTCTTTCCCTGGTTGCTCTAGGTGTAAGGTTAGGTTGGTTGTTTGAGAGTTTTCTTGTTTCTTGAGGTAGGGTTGCATTGCTATGAACTTCCCTCTTAGAACTGCCTTTCTGTGTCCTGTATGTTTTGGGTCGCCATGTTTTTGCTGTCATTTGTCCCTGGGTATTTTTTTTATTTCCTTTTTGATTTCTTCAGTGACCTCTTGGTTATTTAGAGTGTATTGTCTAGTCTCCATGTTTTTTGTAGGGTTTTTTTTCCCCCCCTGTAATTGATTTCTAATCTCATACCATTGTGGTCAGAAAAGATGCTTGATATGAGTTCAGTTTTCTGAAATTTTCTAAGGCTTCATTTGTGACCCAAGAAGTGATCTATCCCGGAGAAAATGCACTTGAGAAGAAGGTATATTCTGCTGCTTTTGGGTGGAATGACCTATAAATATCAATTAAGTCTATCTGGTCTGTTGTGTCATTTAAAGCTTATGTTTCCTTGTTTGTTTTCTGTCTGGATTGTCTGTCCATTCGTCTCAGTAGGGTGTTAAAGTCATCCACTATTACTGAGTTACTGTCGATCTCCCCTTTATGGCTGTTAGCATTTGCCTTATGTATCGAGGTGCTGCTGTGATGGGTGCGTAAGTAAGTGCCATGTCTTCTTCTTGAACTGATTCCTTGATCCTTATATAGTGACATTCTTAGTCTCTTATAACAGTCTTTATTTTGGAGTCTATTTTGTCTGATATGAGTATTGCTGCTTCAGCTTTCTTTTGCTTCCCATTTGCATAGGATATTTTTTTTCCATCCCCTCATTTTCAATCTGTGTGGGTCTCTTGTAGATAGCATATATATGGGTCTTGTTTTTGTATCCATTCAGCTGGTCTTTTCATTGCAGCATTTAATCTATTTTCATTGAAAGTAATTATCAATATGTATGCTCCTTTTACCATGTTCTTAATTGTGTGGAGTTTGTTTTTTATAGGTTTTTATTTTCTCTTGTGCTTCCTGCCTAGAGAGGTTCCTTTAGCATTTGTTATAAAACTGATTTAGTGATACTGAATTCTATTTGCTTTCGGTTGTCTGTAAAGCTTTTGATTTCTCTGTCAAATCTGAATGAGATCATTGCTGGGTAAAGTTATCTTGGTTGTAGGTTTTTGCCTTTCATCACTTGAAATATATCCTGCCACTCCCTTCTGGCCTGCAGAATTTCTGTGGAAAAATCAGCTGATAACCTTATAGGGATTGTTTGTGTGTTATTTATTGCTGTCTCCTTGCTGCTTTTAATATTTTTTCTTTGAATTTAATTTTTGTCAATTCAGATATGTGTCTCACCATGTTTATTCTTGGATTTATCCTGTTTTTTATTCTCTTCACTTCCTGGATTTATCCTCTTCACTTCCTGGACTTGGTTGGGTATTTCCTTTCCCATGTTAGGGAAGATTTAGACTATAATCTCTTTAAATAAAATTTTCTCAGACCATTTCTCTTTCTATTCTGTTTCTGGGACTCCTATAATTTGAATGGTGCTTGTTTAATGTTGTCCCAGAGGTCTCTGAGATTGTTTTCATTTCTTTTCATTATTTTTCTTTATTCTGCTCCTTGCCAGTTATTCCTACCTTTCTGTCTTCCAGCTCACTTATTCATTCTTCTGCTTCAGTTATTCTGCTATTAATTCCTTCTAGTGTATTTTTCATTTCAGTTACTGTGTTTTTCATCTTTGTTTGTTCATTCTTTATTTCGTCTAGGTTCCTGTCAAACATTTCTTGTATTTTCTTTATCCATATCTCAATTTTATTTCCCAGTTTTAAGATCATCTTTACTATCATTACTCTGAATTCTTTTTAGGTAGGTTGCCTGTTTCCTCTTCATTTATTTGGTCCTGTAGGTTTTTACTTTGTTTCTTCATCTGTACTATGTTTTTTTTGTTGTCTCTCTCTCTTTTTTTTAATGTTTCACTTTTTTTAATGGGTTGGTTTGTCTTCCTGTCTTCCTGTTTTGCCCTGAGACATCCAGCACTGGAGTTTGCAGGCAGTTGGGTGAAGCTGGGTCTTCGTATCAAGATGAAAACCTCTGGGTGAGCTCATACCAGTTAATATCCCCTGAGGTCTGTGGTTGTCTTTTAGTCCAGTGGTTTGGACTCAGTGCTCCCACCACAGGAGCTCCAGTCCAACCCCTAGCATGCCAAAGAAAAGGGCACCAAACAAGAATAAAGAGAAAAATAAATTTAGAAAAATAGAAACATATACCATAAAAAACAAAAACGTAAAACAATGAAGCAAAACAGTAAAACCAGCAGGAAAAAAAGAAAGTGGAAAAGGCCTTGGTAGTGCGGAGGAGGGAGGTTCAGGCCCAGGACCCTTGTGGCCAGAGGAGGCCTTGGGGCAGGGGGCTTAGGCCCAGGATCCACATGGCCTGTAAAGGCCCTGGGGAGGGCGGGACTTAGGCTCCAGACCTGTGTGGCTAGAAAAGGCTGAGGAGGGGCACTTAGGCTCAGGACCCAGAGGGTGGAGATTCAGCCCCTGACCCCAGCGGGCTGACGGGGCCTGAGCAAAGGGGAAAATGCTGGCTCCCTTCCTCTTTGATCCCCTCACCCCCCAAAGGTCTTTTCCTGTCCCCACATCTCCCCATACCATGGGTGGGCCCCTCTGATAGTGCGAACCCCTCCCTTCTCCCAGCAGCCCCTCAGGGATGCCGGTCAGGTCCCACCTCCACTTTTCCTTTCCCTCAACGTCCTACCTGGTCACATGGGGCTTCCTCCCGTCTCCTTGGGTGTCGGAAGTCCCCCACCAGTGCCTGGTGAATGCCCTGGTGGAGGACATCCACATGTGAGGAGGTAGATACTCTGTGTCCTCCTGCTCTACCATCTCTACTCCACCTGATTGGCTATTTTGATAGACTAGTTGTTTTTATTTGAGATGTTTTCCCATTCTTTTTTTCCTTTTTTTTGATTGTTTGAAAGATGGTCTTTTCAGTATCATGGGAAGTCTGCATTACCAAGTTTTATTTCTACATTTATTTTTAGTTTAAGAATACAGAGGGTCTGTGTTCCATGATGGCCTTTTTATTATCTTTAGTCTCAATCTTTTGATTAGTTGTTTTACAGTTACTGGGCTGACATGACATGGAGCCATTTTGGCCCTGAACCATTGAAAATTTAATAGTGCTGAATTTTGAAATAATATAGATCAAATTCTTTCTCTGATTTCAAAATCCTAGAGCTGTAAATTCACCAGGTTGAGTTGCTGTATTATCAAAGATACTTATATTTGTATTCAGTATTAATACTTGAACAATTGTAGATCCTGTTTTTTGCATTTTGAGTGAATGAAATGAGAGAATTTATGGGTTATACCAATATCAACTTACAGTTTTTCCAAGCTTAGGTTTCTTTTTCATAACTCAAGTTACTGTATTTGGAGAAAAATTTGTGACCTAAAATTTCATCAACATTTCTAACAACTCTCCATGTGAATTTGAAAGGGAAACACTGTATGATAACTATTTCAAGATACAGTGTTTTAAGGTTTTTTAGTACTATACACCTGAGCCCCAGGTAACTGTTACAAACAAACTTCTTTAAATATTTTTTATTCAAGAGAGATATGGGACATGATTAGAAATAGTGCTTTATGAATTTGATTTTTATACCTATTATAGGAGAAGCTTGTCTGATGAGAATACATCTTGACAAATAGACATTTTTTGATCAATGCTAAGGTAATTGTACAGGTTTTTAAAGTTAAATAAATTGCAAACAGAGATTTCTGCAGCAGGTTAATCCTGATATCAAGGTTTTTGTTCTAGTTTAAACATTGCTAAACATGGCAAAGATCTTTATTGGCCTTCCTGAGCATGTGATATAAATTTGGTGCTGAGGTGGGTCAATTGTATTACGTATTAAGAAAATTATTTGTTTTCTGAATGTCAGTGGAAGATATTCCGAAATCCTTGGTGTGATTTGGTTAAAAAACATATATTTGTTCATATTTACTGTAAATTCCTGAATTAGCTATAGAAAGTCTGCTTTTTAAAGCATTAGAAGATACTAATGAAGCTGGTCTTTCTACTCAATACAACTTTCTACAAAGATCACATTTTGTTTTTACCAAGGAACATTCATACTAGGGTATAAAGTAAATCTATGTGAATTATTTCTGCCATGTAAAAGTTTAAACAATCTTATCCAATAAAGGATACCTTTTCAAAAATAAGATATGCTCCAGGGCATTCTTGTTTTAAAGTATATACATACAGAAATTTGCTAAATATTTTTAAAAATATCTTATTTGGAAAAGAGAGTCCAACAAACTTTTGGTTGAATAATGGAGTACAGAGTTCTGTTCTAGTCAATACAAAAAATTGTATACACAAATCACTTAAAGTCTGTATATTTTAGTTATCGCTAATGGAAAAAATGATTCCTTGGAATTTGTAATGTTTACTATAATGTAGGTGGCGCTAGTGGTAAAGAATTAGCTTGCCAATGCAGGAGACAAGAGACGCGGGTTCTATCCCTGGGTCAGGAAGATCCTTTGGAGAAGGGCATGACAACCCATTCCAGTATTCTTACCTGGAATATCCCATGGCAGAAGAACCTGGTGGGCTGTAGTCCATGAGGTTGCAAAGAGTCAGACACAGCTGAAGTGACAGCATGCATGTATTGAATATTCAGCAAATGACTGTCACTTAATCTCTCTTTATACATTTGAACAACCTATCTACTTCTGGAGGGGAAGAAAATCCCCCAGTAATCCTTGGTTTTTACTCTGGCAAATTTTTTTAAATTAATTAATTTTTAAGAAATTTAGGCCATGTCTCTGAGCATGGAGGGATCTTAAACCTCTGACTAGGGATCGAATCCATGCCTCCTGCAGTGGGAGCATGAAATCTTAACCACTGGACCACGGAGAATTCCTTACTCTGAAAAATTTCTGATTTTATAATTGATATAAACTGAAGCCCAGGCATCAGAATTTTTCAAAAGTCCCCAGCTGGAGAAGGCAGTGGCACCCCACTCCAGTACTCTTGCCTGGAAAATCCCATTTGCAGAGGAGCCTGGAAGGCTGTATGCAGTCCATGGGGTCGCTGAGGGTTGGACATGACTGAGTGACTTCACTTTCACTTTTCACTTTCATGCACTGGAGAAGGAAATGGCAACCCACTCCAGTGTTCTTGCCTGGAGAATCCCAGGGACGGGGGAGCCTGGTGGGCTGCCGTCTATGGGGTCACATAGAGTCGGACATGATTGAAGTGACTTAGCAGCAGCAGCAGCTGATTCTAATGTAGACAAGAACCATTGAACTGTAGATTTTAGTGTTGGGCTTTATAGCATAATATTTATTTAGTAAGTATTTATTTAGTATTTTTTATTTATTCAAATAAAAAAGTGAAGAACTTCTTCCATTTTATTTTTGAAGTAACTTTTAATTTTTGACTACTTTTAGATTTATAAAAGAATTGTGAAAGTAGTTGTATAGAGTTACCATATACCCATATCCAGTTTCCCGTGTTATTAACATCTTATGTTAGTACACTGCATTTGTTATAATGAACCAGTCTCGATAAATGTTTTCAACTGAGATCCATACTCTATCCATATTTACTAAATTTTTACCTGGTGTCGTTTTTTCTGTTTCAAGACCCAGTCAGGATACCACAGTTCATTAACATTTAGTCACCACCCCATGTCTCCTTAGACTCCTCTTGCTGTCACAGTTTCTCAGATTATCTGTTTTTTGGTGACCTTGAGAACTTTGAGGAATTTAATTAGGTATTTTGTAGAATGTCCCTCAATTGGGATTTGTTTGATGTTTTTTTCTTATGATGACACTGAGGTTATTCATTTTGGAGAGAGAGACTGTAGAACTAAAGGCTAGTCTTACCTCATTTACATCAAGAGCATTAAAGAAAAACTCCTTTCCTCTATATGTAAAATTTCTGATACCAGATGTGTGGGTTTTCTACCCCAAGCAGTTCTCTGGTTCACCAACTGGGTGTCTTACAGTTTAATTCATCCTGATGCTGACTACCTGGAGTTAGCACAGGCCCCACAGATTATGGACTCAGTCTCACCAGACCGTCCCTTCCCTCACTTCAGATGCTTCTCACAAGTGTAGGCCTCCCGTACCTGGACCAACTGGCTATAAGTCAGGGTTCCATAGTGCCCTCCTCATTAGTTTTCTAGAAAAACTCACAGAACTCAGGAAAACACTTTCCTTACTATTACCAGTATGGGATACAACCTAGGAATAGCCCAATGGAAGAGTCACCTGGGGTAATAGGGTATGAGGAAGGGGATTGGGGGGCAGTCCATGCCCACTCCAGACATGTCACTCTCCTGGCACCCCAGTGTATTCCCAACCGGGAACTCTCCAAAACACTCCTTTTAGAGGTTTTATGGAGGTTCCACAACAGAGATATGATTGATTAAAATATTGGCCATTGGTGATTACCTCAATTCCTAACTCCTTTCTCCTTCCTGGAGGTCAGGAGGGTAGACATAAAAGTTCCAACCCTCTAATCACGTGGTTCCTCTGGCAGCCAGCCCTCACTCTCTAAGAGTCTCCTATTAGCAAAACCCAGATATGGTGGAAAGGGGCTTATTATGAATACCAAAATGTGCTCCTCCCACACATATCACTCAGGAAATTATAAGGGTTTTAGAAGCACTGTGCCAGGAACTGGGGACAGATCGAGTCTTTGTTTCTTCTTGTATCACAATATCACAGGTACACTCTGTTAATACGACTTGTCACTGTCAGTGTTGCCCATGGCCACCTGGCTGACGTGGTGTTTGTCAGATTTCTGCATGATGAAGTTACGCTTTCCTCCTTTCCATCCTGGACGCTTTGGAAGGACATCATAATATGGAGCCCATGCTTGAGGAATGGGGAGTCATGCTCCCCCTCTTGGAGGGCAACGTGTCTACATAAGTTATTTGGAATTCTTCTGTATAGGAGATTTGTCTGTTTTCTCCATTTACTTATTCCGTCATAAATATCTTACTGACTCATGGTTATTTAGTTTACACTTTGAGTTATAATCCAATACTTGCATACTATTTTCTTGTTCCAGTTGTTCCAGCTGTGGACATTGGAGCCTCCTCATATGGTTGAGTCCTTGGTCCCTTTGACATAACCGCATCATTGTGGGTTTGCTTTTACTTTATTTACTTCCTTATTCTCTGACACTGTAAGATCTTCTAGACTCAGTTTGTGTATTTCCTGCCACAGCTTCTAGAATCCTAGGAGACCAGTTCCTTTATCAGCAGATGGTATTAGAAACTAAGATCTGGATTGTAGGTGTACTTTTTGCTGCTGTGGGAGTATTATCCCTGTATCGACTCCTCTCAGCAGACAAACCAAGCAAGTATATATATTGTATACTAACTGTGTCTTCATACATACATATGTATATGTGTGTGCACATTTATATATATCTCCATCTGTTTCTATATTAAACTAAACGTGAATTCATACTGATGTCTCTGAGTTCCAATCCATTACCACATGGGTCATTCTGTCTCTCCTTGCTTGTTTATAACTCTGCCACAGTGGTGAGAAACCTGATTCCCTCCACCTATACCACCCACTTTGCCAAGTGTTTCAGTTCCTGTGTACATGTATAGTAGTTTCTGAATTGTTAAGCCATATCCCCATGGGAACAACTTTATCAAGTAGAGCACGGTGCTTAGTACAATGCTTTCTAAGTCTTAGAAACTCCACTCACTTTCAAAGTTGCTTGGGTTAGCAGCTTTTCTGCCCACTTGCTCAGTGAAGTTCTTTCATGCATTTGTAATACAGTTAGATGTTTTGGTGTGTGTCGCATTCTGCATTACATCCTGAGATCTTGCATACATTAAGGTTCACTCTTTATTATATAAACATCTTAGGACTTTTGACAAATGCATGGTGTTACATATTCACCATGGCAGTACACTGAAGAATACTTTCACTGCCCCCAAATCCCTTTGCTACACCTGTTCAACTCTTCCTCTACCCCCGAAACTCTCTGCAGCTTGCTCTTCTGTTTACTGTCTATAGTTCTGCCTTTTCCATGTCATGTAATTGGAATCAAACAGTAGGTAGCCTTTTCAGACTGGCTTGTCTCATTTAACAATAAGCATTTAAGATTCATCCCTTTTAAAAATTAACCCCATTTTAATTTTTAACTAAACAATATTCCTTTGCATGGATGTACCACAGTTTGTTTATCCATTCTCATCTATTGAAGGATATCTTGGTCGTTTCTGACCTTTGGCATGAATAAAGTGGCTGTAAACATTTTCATACCAGCTTTTGAGTGGATGGAAATTTTCAGATCAGTTGGGTAGCATACCTAAGGACTGTAGTTGGTAGAATATCTAGGACTGTAATTGGCAGATCCTGTGGCATATTCAGCTTGTAAAACACTGCCGTGTCCTCCAACAGTGTTACACCATTTTTGCATGTTCACCAGCAAATGAGAGTTTTGGTTCCTGAGCATGTCCACCAGCACTTAGTATTGTCAGGTTTTGTGGCGTGTTTTGTTCTTGGCATTTTAGACATTCTAACAAATATTTCAGTGAACATGAGTTTGAGCAAACTCCACTGAGATAGTGAAAGAGAAGCCTGGCCTGCTGCAGTCCATGGGGTCACAAAGAGTCAGACCCAACTTAGCAACTGAACAACAGCAAGAAACCAAAGCCTTGGAAGAGTACCATGAAAGAGTCTCCCTTTCCAGAGGAACCAAAGGCTGAAATGACTTCTGAAGGATAAGGAGTTAATTAGGCAAATGAGGGTGACCTAAGAAGTGGTCTCAGCAGAAGCAGCAACTGATGTTTTTCTTTAAAGACTTTTTGAGCAATCTCACTTTTGCCTAAGTTTTAATCACCAGATGCAGAAAGTCTGTTGATTCCTTAACTGAGCTCTCCCTTGGGGTTCAAAAAATGCATACTCTGCTTCCTGCTACAGAAAGACTTGGATGACCCATGGACACCTCAAATTAAATAGGTTCTAAATGATCTCATCTTACCCAGAAAGTTGCCCTGTAAAGAGTACTTCAGCCACAGGATGATACGGGTGGAAAGAGAACATGATGAAGGAAGGAAACAAAGGCTCTGACTACTCTGTCAAGAAGTCTGGTTATGAATAACTTGTTTTTCCTTTAGTTGTTTAATGGTCGAAATATTACTAAATTTTTATACTGAGGAGAAAGGCTCTAAAAGAAAGGGATAAGGTGACTGACTGAAAAGGCCTGCATAGACACGATTCTCTAGGAAATTTTGAAGAATTGACAAAAAAAACCAAACTCCTAGAACTATATAATAAGTGAAGTCATGGATACAGGGGCAATGTAAAATATTCATTAGCTTTCTGTTTACCAGCAATAAGTAACTGGAATTTGGAAAGTTTTAAAAATCTTTTTAACAAAAGAAATAAAAATACTCCTGGAACTATATAATAAGTGAAGTCACGGATACAGGGGCAATGTAAAATATTCATTAGCTTTCTGTTTACCAGCAATAAGTAACTGGAATTTGGAAATTTTTAAAAATCTTTTTAACAAAAGAAATAAAAAATACTTAAGTCTGACAAAATATGTATAGAATCTGTGTGCACTGATTAAAAAAAGCAAAGTTCTAAAAAAAACTGAGAAACACTCCATGTTCACAGATTAAAAGACTCAAAATGTGGTTAAGATATCATTTCTTCTTATAGATTCAGGTCATCCACAGTAAAAATTCTAGCAAGCTAACATGTAACTGCCAAACAAAATGATTCTAAAGATTACATGGAAAGGCAAAAGGCCTAGAACAGCCAACACAATAATGGATAAGAAAAAATAGTTTGAAGACTCCAATTTACAGATGTCTGTAAAATTAAAATAATCAAGACAGTGTGGTATTAGAAAAAGAATAGATGTGTATTATCAGTGATAAATCAATGAAACAGAATAGAGGGCTTAGACACAAACCCACACAAATATAATCAGCTGACCTTTGGAAAAGCCACAAAGGCAACTCAGTGGAGAAAACATAATCTCTTAAAGGATGCTGGAACAACTTGATGTCTATATGGAGAAAAAAAGAAGAACCTAGACATATACCTCAAGGCTTTCACAAAAATTAACTTGAAATAGATCATAGACCTTAATATAACATGTAAAACAGGAAAGTTCTTAAAGAGATGGGAATACCATACCACCTGATCTGCCTCTTGAGAAATCTGTATGCAGGTCAGGAAGCAAGAGTTAGAACTGGACATGGAACAACAGACTGGTTCCAAATAGGAAAAGGAGTACGTCAAGGCTGTATAGTCTCACCCTACTTATTTAACTTTTATGCAGAGTACATCATGAGAAACGGGGCCTAGATGAAGCACAAGCTGGAATCAAGATTGCCGGGAGAAATATCAATAATCTCAGATATGCAGATGACACCACCCTTATGGCAGAAAGTGAAGAACTAAAGAGCCTCATGATGAAAGTGAAAGAGGAGAGTGAAAAAGTTGGCTTAAAGCTCAACATTCAAAAAACTAAGATCATGGCATTCGGTACCATCACTTCATGGGAAATAGATAGGGAAAGAGTGGAAACAGTGGCTGAGTTTATTTTTCTGGGCTCCAAAATCACTGCAGATGGTGACTGCAGCCATGAAATTAAAAGATGCTTACTCCTTGGAAGGAAAGTTATGACCAACCTAGACAGCATGTTAAAAAGCAGGACATAGTGCAGGGAAATGAGGTTCATCTGGAGGGGACTGAGACTTCTGGGTCCTTGTGGCCTGATGGCATGATTCCTGGAGATCATCTCGACTCTACTGTGAAGAGCACCTCCTTCTGGTATGCAATGGGAGGACCGCGAATCCCTTCCAGACGAAACAAGGAAACTAACTCTCACCACGCGCTAAGGAGGAGACCAAGGGGCTCCTCTTGAGTGATGGCGGACCCTCAGGGTTCCTGTCGAGTGGAGGCACGTGTGTCCGAGAACCTCTTGAGTCGCAGCAAGGGAGTGAAAGACCCTTTCGAGGTCTAAGAGGGAAGGTGTGATTTCCCTGGACATGCAGCAGCAGAAAAGGGCCTCAACGCGCATGGAA
>SJXQ01010801.1:0-50574 GCA_006408695.1 Aepyceros melampus | reverse complement strand
CAGTGTTGAAAAGTGAAACAAACTAAAAAATAAAAATCAATTAAAAAAATAAAATCTTAGAAATTTTATATTTCTGTGACATATTTCTCACAGAAATAGTTTTAAATATCCTTCAATCAAGTGCCTTTTACTTCCCTTATTATCTTGAACTTCCCATGTTGGAGGGCATTTTCCAAAGGCTAGGTTATTCATTGTTTAGCCTGGGACTAAGTACAGGTTTTGCTTATACTTAATAGTAATTTGTTGACTGAATATATTAATTAATATAAACTAGGAGAAGTTATATAGAATTATATGGAGTGACTCTCAAAATTATTCCAAACCAAAGATTCGAATTTTCTGGAAAACAAACTGAACAAAAGTATACAGCTTCCCTGGTGGCTCAGATGGTAAAGAATCTTCCTGCAATGTAGGAGACTCATGTTCAATCCTGGGTATCCTGGGTTGGGAAGACCACTTGGAAGAGGGAAATGGCTACCCACTCCCATATTCTTGCCTGGAGAATTCCATGGACAAAGGAGCCTGGTGGACTGTAATTCATGGGGTGGCAAAGAATTGGTCACAACTGAGCAACTAACACTTTTTTCATCCAGCAGTGAAGATAAAAGCAAGAGTAGACCTATGGGCAAAATTCAGATAGACAGCACACCAGTTCTTACTCCCCACTCTCCAAAAATGGAAGAATTCAAAAATTTAGGAAAGGGAAAGCTTGGTTTTGAGAATGTGGTAGTCCATGGCATGGTGGTCATATAGTCACTGTTAGTAATCCTGGGTATCCTGGGTTGGGAAGACCACTTGGAAGAGGGAAATGGCTACCCACTCCCATATTCTTGCCTGGAGAATTCCATGGACAAAGGAGCCTGGTGGACTGTAATTCATGGGGTGGCAAAGAATTGGTCACAACTGAGCAACTAACACTTTTTTCATCCAGCAGTGAAGATAAAAGCAAGAGTAGACCTATGGGCAAAATTCAGATAGACAGCACACCAGTTCTTACTCCCCACTCTCCAAAAATGGAAGAATTCAAAAATTTAGGAAAGGGAAAGCTTGGTTTTGAGAATGTGGTAGTCCATGGCATGGTGGTCATATAGTCACTGTTAGTTTAATCTACATCCAGTGTGCATCTACTATGCACCAGGTTATAAACTAGCAATAGTGTCTTAAGGTTGATGTCAATATATAAATGGCACCCCACTCCAGTACTCTTGCCTGGAAAATCCCATGGATGGAGGAGCCTGGTAGGCTGCAGTCCATGGGATCGCTAAGAGTCGGACATGACTGAGCAACTTCCCTTTCACTTTTCACTTTCATGCATTGGAGAAGGAAATGGCAACCCACTCCAGTGTTCTTGCCTGGAGAATCCGAGACGGGGGAGCCTGGTGGGCTGCCATCTATGGGGTCGCACAGAGTCGGACACGACTGAAGCGACTTAGCAGCAGCAGCAGCAGCAATATATAAATGAGAGAAATATTGGGATTGCTGGAGGTAAATATGAAAAATAAGAGTCATTATATCATCTAATTACATAACACAAAAGTCATGCTCAAGTACAGCTTTTTATCTAGTGTTTATTACTGCAGAGGTCAGGTGAAATGGACAATTCAGATCAAGCACAGAGAGTTATAAGTATTGTGGTATTTTTAATTTGTGTTGATCTGTTTTTATGTAACAACTTCTTTGTGATACAACTTACATGTCATACAGTTCACCCATTTAATTGTACAGTTCAGTGTTTTTTAGTATATTCACAGAGTTGTGCAACTGTCACCACACTCAATTTTAGAACATTTCATGATCTGCAAAAGGAACCTATACCCATTAGCAGTCACCCACCATTTCTCCCCATGAAACTCCATCTGGGCAACCACTCACCTACTCTGTTTCTGTCCTAATCCATTTGGACTTCCTTAACAAATGAGGACTGAGTAGCTTCAAAACAAGAGAAATCTTTTTCCGTACAATTCTGAATGCTGAGGTACAAGAGGAAGGCACGGGCAGATTGGGTGTCTAGTGAGGACCGGCTTCCTGGCTCACAGGTGATGCCTTCTCGCTATCCCCTCATGAGGTAGAAGGGGCAAAGACTCTCTTTGGAGCCTCTTTTATAAGAGCACTCATTTCAAAGGAGCCATATTGATGTGGTCCACTCAGATCAGCCTCCTGATGCAGACAGCAAGAAGGGGAAAGATAGATATGTGAAAGGCAAATGAAATACTTTGAGATGATGGTCTATATCTAGTTGTCTATTCTTTCACTCATTCCACAGTTTTAATTTCATGGGCTGAATATTTAAGGTAGAGGACGTCCTCCTACTTGCTTTTTAAATTTCAGTATGTTTTAAATATTCTTGGCCTTTTAAAATGTACAAATTTTAGAACTGGTTTTCATCTTTACATACATATAGAGAGTTGAATCTATTTAAGAAATGTGAAAGAATTTGACATTTTTGCTTCACGCATCTTTTAATTCATGAACATAGTATATCCTCCCATTTATTTACAACTGAAATTAATTTCTTTATGTTTTATAATTTTCTGTGCTGTGGTCTTATAAATATATTTTAAAATATTTTCCCTAAGGATTTTGATTCTTATGCTATTTTAAGATTTTTTTTCAAAATTTCATCTCTATTTCTAGTTACTTGCATATAATATATATTTTAAATGTTATATTGCTCAACTGCATTAATAATATAAATATTTGTAGGTTATTTTGGATTGCTTATCTCACAATCCTGGAGAAGGAAATG
This sequence comes from Aepyceros melampus, assembly GCA_006408695.1. Lineage (NCBI taxonomy): Eukaryota > Metazoa > Chordata > Mammalia > Artiodactyla > Bovidae > Aepyceros > Aepyceros melampus. Next base: position 47,828 of record SJXQ01010801.1, on the reverse strand, counting down.
GCAACCCACTCCAGTATTCTTGCTTGGAGAATCTCATGGACTGAGGAGCCTGGTGGGCTGCAGTCCATGGCGTCACAAAGAGTCGGACACGACTGAGTGACTTTACTTACTTATCTCACAATCATATTTGGACTATCATATAGTCCTTGATTTCTAATTGTTAAAACTTTATTTATTTTTCTTTCCTCTCTATAACTGGCTAGGACCAAGTACACATTTTCTTTCAGTGAAAGAAAGCACTTAACATTTCACCATTAAGCTTGGTAGTTGCTTTATGTTTGTAGCATATACACTTTACCAGAATGAAGAAGCTTTTCTTTCAATCCTAGTTTGTTGGGAATTCATTTCTTTATTTTGAGTGACTGTTGATTGCACTTTTGTGTAACTGTTGAGATGATATTTTTATTAATGGGGATTATTACTTTGTTTGCTTTAAAATGTTGACTAAACATACATGAAACCCAACATGACTGTCATATATTATACTTTTATATAAAATGCTAATTCTTTTTGCTAGTATTTCATTTAAAAGTTTTAACTTATGTTCATTGAATGAACATAGTGTATTCCTTTCAAAATTTTTTCTTCATTCAAGTTTTAGTGTCAAAATTAAGCTGCCCTGTACAGTGTTTCCTCCTTTTCTGTTGTTAAGTAAGTTTGGCACACCAGTTAAGATAGGTTATGCTGTGCTAATAATCAACTCCAAAATATCAGTGCCTCAGAGAAAGAGTTGTTTGCACATATGTCATCCATTTTGAATGAAGACGATTCTCCAGGTCAGCTATAATACATGTGAGGACTAACGTTTTGGTATTCGAACCTCCATTAATATTGTATCAATACAGGATTCAATAGTCACCACAGTCTGAGAAAGCAGAGATTGAAAGTTAATCTAGAGAGTTAAATTTCTTTATCATGAAGTGACACATGCCATTTCTACTCATACTTCCTTGGCCAAAGCAAATGTGGCTATGTTGATTTTCAGGAGACACACAATTCTCCAGCATGGCTGGAGGAGAGGAAACTGGGTGCAGTGTTTATGAACAGCCATTGTGCATTCCATAGTCAGCCTTCCCACTTGTAACTGAGAACTCATTTCCTGTCTTCTCCCCATGTAGGAGACAGGTACTTCTTCAAGGAAGACAACTTAGGATGCCTGTTCAGGCACTCCTGAGCAAAGGCAGAGTCTCTGATTGAGATTCTATAGTCTTCCTCAGGTTCTTCCGGGTCTGAAAATTAATGAAGGAACAAATAAGCAGAAAACAAACAAATAAAGGAAAACAAGTAAACTCCACACATTAAATATACCATTATGGAATAGACATTGGATTATATCCTGCAAGGTTCTCTTGGTAAAGAGAAGAAAGACACACAATGTTGGTCTCAAGCAAGTCTGGGCCCCAGGGGGCATTGCTTGTGGCATTTCTTACTCTGTTTCGATGAGACTCTGATTGTGTCTTAAGCAAGGAGCCATTCTGTGACTTAGCTCTCAGGGATATTCTTCCACTATATTCTTCAGCCACATCTGAAGGACTATGGCTTCAGATGTTGTAAACAGATTTTGTCTGTCTGAGTTTGTTAAGAGTTGAAGTACAGTTGGCTCTCCAACAATGCAGGAGTTTGGGGGAGATGAGACTCTGATTGTGTCTTAAGCAAGGAGCCATTCTGTGACTTAGCTCTCAGGGATATTCTTCCACTATATTCTTCAGCCACATCTGAAGGACTATGGCTTCAGATGTTGTAAACAGATTTTGTCTGTCTGAGTTTGTTAAGAGTTGAAGTACAGTTGGCTCTCCAACAATGCAGGAGTTTGGGGGACCAACAGTTGAAAATCTGCATATAACTTATACTTGGTTCTCTTTATATGCAATTCCTTCATATTTGAGGTTTTGCACCTGCAACTCAACCAACTGAGAATCATGTAGCAATGTTGTATTTACTTTTGAAAACAGTCAGTGTTTGAATGGACCCTCACATTCAAACCCATTAGGTTTGTTCAAAGTTCAACTGTATTTTGAATCTCTAATGATCATAGTTTGTTTTAGTCAAAGCTGTTTTTAATGATTCAGATTTTTCCAAAAATTAGTTCTTATCTATTTGAATCATGTTAATGTTGTATCTATGTATTTATAAAATTTGTTTTTATAAAATATACAAAGTAACAAAATGCATTATTTAACAGTAAGAATTACTAAAATCAGCATGATAATGGAAGAGAAAATGAATGGTATTTCCTACAATTTCAGATCTGAAAATCCAGCAATTCAAGAATTGAATTGCTTCTAATTTTCCTGAAATAAGTGGGTTCTTCAATGTAGTTGTTTAGGAACAATTTGAAAATCACTTTGGGATTTATATTAATCCAAGATACAAACATAATAGCTGGGAATCTCAGGGAACAATGTTTTTTCATACACTGAAATAAAAAAGGGACATGTTTTATAGAAGAAAAGTTTACTTTAGAATGTCTAAACTGTACTACCAGTGTCTGCCTTATTCCTGACTGTGGTTTATGGGATTTTCCTAAGACTCTAAGCAGGTGGCTGCCTTAATACAGCTCTAAGGTTTTTGATTTACCTCTACTGTCATTTCTATCACTGTGGTATTCCGAGAGAATGAAGAAATACCTTGCTGAGTCAGCCAGCTGCAAGGAAGAGATGGTGAGGCTGATGACTTTTTTTTTTCCTGATGAAATTCCAGAGTGACCATCCCTCCTTGCATTTTCCCTATTATCATCCTGATAAATAAGGAATTCCATCCCTCCACCAGGAAGCTCTCTGTACCAGTACAAAGTATACCTCCTAAAGGGGTTTCATACACGCAGTCCATGGCCTTCTTCCTGTGCTGCTACTCTGTTCTGGGCTTGGGTTACTTTGTCAGCCAAACAGAGTTGGTCCTCTGAAATATCTCAGGAGTCATGAGGGCTACACGAGGTTATGACACAAGGACCAAGAAAAGGGTTACCTAATTGTTCATTTCTCCACCTCTCTTTCCTCTAACCCCCTGCCAGTCACAGCTTGCACAGGGCCACCATTGAGCTCTAAGAGGAAACTGAGGCCCCGTGTTTAGGGCCACATGTACGGAAGCCAAAGGTGGCCATGAACACCCACAGCAGACCAGGGCAGAGCTTAAAATTCTCTAAATTTCTCTCGTTCTTATCGTAGCAGAGACCAGCCCTTCTCTGAGTAGCTGAGTGCAGAGTTCTTGTGGCTCTGAGATGTTTCTGCCCCAAACAGGAAGTAATGTTCATAAGGAAGCCATTCCATTAAGGGACTGAAACATCTACCCCACCCCAGCCACTGTTTTGCCTTGATGTTTCTCTGGAGGAATACCTTTGAAGAATGGCTATTTTATCTAGCAAGTACAGGAATAAAGTTTAATTATGACCAACCTAGATAGTATATTCAAAAGCAGAGACATTACTTTGCCGACTAAGGTCCGTCTAGTCAAGGCTATGGTTTTTCCTGTGGTCATGTATGGATGTGAGAGTTGGACTGTGAAGAAGGCTGAGCGCCGAAGAATTGATGCTTTTGAACTGTGGTGTTGGAGAAGACTCTTGAGAGTCCCTTGGACTGCAAGGAGATCCAACCAGTCCATTCTGAAGGAGATCAACCCTGGGATTTCTCTGGAAGGAATGATGCTAAAACTGAAGCTCCAGTACTTTGGCCACCTCATGCGAAGAGTTGACTCATTGGAAAAGACTGATGCTGGGAGGTATTGGGGACAAGAGAAGAAGGGGATGACAGAGGATGAGATGGCTGGATGGCATCACTGACTCGATGGACGTGAGTCTGAGTGAACTCTGGGAGTTGGTGATGGACAGGGAGGCCTGGCATACTGCAATTCATGGTGTCGCAAAGAGTCGGACATGAGTGATTGAACTGAACTGAACTGATAATAAACCAGTGATCTAGTGAGTAAAGGGCTTCCCAGGTGGTGCGAGTGGTAAGGAACTCACCTGCCAATGCAGTAGACATAAGAGATGCAGGTTCAATCCCTGAGTTGGGAAGATCCCCTGGAGGAGGGCATGGCAACCCACGCCAGTATGCTTGCCTGGAAGAATCCCATGGTCAGAGGAGCCTGGCAGGCTACAGTCCATAAGGTCACAAAGAGTTGGATACTACTGAAGTGAGTTAGCATGCACAGCATACTAGTGAGTAAAACGTTTCTCTGAGTTCTGTGAACTGCTCTACCGAATTCACTGAAACTGAGAATGGGGTCACAGGAACATCTGGTCTATAGGTAGTCATGTAGAAATATAGATAATAACCTAAGCTTATGTTTGGCACCCTGAGATGGAGTAAGTTATTATGTTCAGTTGCTCAGTCGTGTCTGACTCTTTGCAGCTCAATGGACTGTAGCCTGCCAAGCTTCTCTGTCCATGGGATTTTCCAGGCAAGAATACTGGAGTGGGTTGTCATTTGCTACTCCAGGGAATCTTCCAACCTAGGGACTGCACTGGCATCTCTTGTGTTTCCTTCACTGGCAGGCACATTCTTTACCACTAACACTACCTGGGAAGCCCTGGAGTAACTTATTTGAACCTCCAGTTTCAGCGAGGGATGGGATATAGGAGGCTGTCTGGTAGTACTGAGCCCTAACCTTTGGGAAATGATGTTATTTCCAGGTAGAGGATGGCAGAGTTGAGTTGAATAGAAGGATGCAGCTGGTGTCCAGAGAAGTGCTTGGTGTTGTGTGGTAAACTCCCCATCCATGCACATGTGGAAATTGGGTCCAGAAGTCCTAAAAGGACTCTCCTTGAAAAGGTTGAGTTGAGCAGGTGTAAAAACTGCAAGAATCATGTATAATTTCTAAACACTGCCCTTCAAATGTTGTTTCTGTATGGCATGCAGTATGGTCTATGAGCCAGCTGTGAGGGAGTTCTTCCTAGAATGAATTCAATGACTTCTTTTATAAATCTTATCTTACTCACTTTAACCACCAGCTTCTAAGAAAATGTCTTGGGAAGATTTGTATGTTTTCTCTGCAAATATGGGAACAGGCAATTGCTCCAGCTGAGTGATGAGTTTTTAGTAAAGTTCTTCTATCATGTTTATTTTTGTGTGTGTAGTCATTTCTCTGAGACAGCAAAAGTATATTGCAGAATCTTCTAGTTGTGATGATAATATGATGAGCCTGATCATTTTTGTAGCTTTCTGGAATTTCACAAAATTTTGACCCTCTGTTGCATCGGCTTTTGCCCTGTGTGCTGAGTTTGGGGGAAGTCATCTCCTCGCTGGGAGGACTTTTGTACAGTACAATACAAAACATACAAGCCTGGTGTTATAGGAAAAGTCCAGTTCCTCAGTCTTGCTCTCCTGACTAACTGTTGTTGGTTAGAACTGAATAATCTGGGGCAATCTGGATCCTGTAAACAGAAGAAATAAAAAGTTTGATCCTTGGTGCTGATAAATAAGGAACTGGCCAAAAGCTTCAAGGGCAGGAGTTAAATCTTCAGTCAAGACTAAGGGAGTCAATTATGGATTCCTTTCTCCTTCCTTCTTATTTCCTGAGTATTTGTTATGGTTGGCCATTGTTCATCCTCTCTGCTCCTTCCCACTGTCTCCCCACAGTCCAACACTGTCAGCCTCCATATTAGCAACTCTTCCTACCAATTAAGTCAGAGGCCATCATGCCCGTCATAGGCTGACAAGACTCATGTTGGCACCTGTGTTTTAAGACGTCATCTCCTGCTCTGAGCCTGCTAAGTCTTATTTGGCTTTGTGTAAAGCTCCACAGAATTGTTGGCCATGAGTGGTACAGCTCTCTCAGAGCAGACATTGGTTTGTTTGGTAGGATGAACTGTCAGATCATATCCTATGCATTCTTGCATAGAATAAGTTGAACCACCAAATGCATTTAAAATAGTCTCTTTCTTTCTGAAAAAGTTGTTCATATATTCTCCAGAAATTTGGGGGCCATGTAAATGTATCCTTAAATTTAGACTGACATTTAAAAATACAATGTCTGTATTTTCCTTCTCAATTAAAGAAAGAATATTTTAATTTAAACTGCAGATATGGTTTTATGTCCTTGTAAGGGATAGTTATATATTATTACACACAGAATTTCAAGGTAGAAATTTCACAACCCAAGTATTCTTCCCTGCCATCCTTTTCTTTCTCAAATCATGTTTTTAAACACCTCCCTTTAAAGTTTGCTCCCTTTTCAGATTATCTTAGATTTCTGATGGTGATCTAGGTAACTATTTCACTAGGACAAAGGAAAATTTCCATTTTGTTCAATGTTATTTGTCCTGGGCTCAGTTATAATAGAAAATCACTTCTATGATGACAGATTATTTCCATGATTCCAGGTTGCTTGACATCTGTGAGATGAGGAGAAATTATTTTTTATCTTTACTTACCTTCAGCCTGTCATGCTGCCCCCCTAAAAGTAAAAATCCTGAACCTCTGTACACTATTGCTTAGTTGTTGTTGTTGTTGTTTTTTAATAAAGGGAAGCTGTGGATATCTAGCAGAAGAAAGAATAGTTTCATTTCATTTACAGACAACAATTAGTTCACATGTGTAGTTCAGTCTATGGTGATTCACTTTGGTTTTTTTAAACTGAAATTTGTGTGGTTGCCTATTTAATATACAATACCTACTATGTGATTACATAATTATCTAACCAGAAATTATATAATGATCAAGAAAATAATGTTAAATTAGATATGATCTTAAGAGCAAAGCCCCCTTTTGCATTTCATATTGAAGCAACTGAGTTTCCCTTGGGTTTCTCTTTCTTTCTGAGTGACCCTTCTGGTCAGTGCCCTGCAGAAGTCCTGTCTGGAGAGCATCTGTGGTCCAGGTTCAGGGTCGGGCACAGACTGTGGAGGCCTGGGTATCACTGTGCATCGACTCTCAGAGGTAGTAGATGACTGTGATTAAATGTAATCCCTTAAATTAAATCCCATATCCTCCATTTACTAACTCTGACTTTGGATAAGTATCTTAGCCTCACTCTCCCTTCTGTATAATAGAAAGGATGGGAATGGGGAAGGATAATCTCTCAAGAGTTTCACCCTTCCCACCAGGCATGAATTAAGTAAAATTTCCTGCAAGAAGTTCCTAGAACATGGTAAGTATTCAGTGAAGTGTAGGTAATATCTTTATTATTAAATAAAAGTGGTCATTTCAAGTGAGCCTAGGTTCTCTAAATAAAACTGTAGGAGGTGATCAACATGGTATGGTGGTGCTAGGATGTTGACTTTTAGTTGGGGATAACCAATCACAGAGATTTTACAACACTTTCACAGCTCTCAGGGAACTGTGTGCCTCTGTCCAGAGTCCTTGAAAACAGTGCTCCCTGTGGTCAGACTGAGAAATGCTTATTGAAAAGTGAATTTTGACTTTTCCTGAATAAGTTTACATCCAAGGTGTGTCTTTCTTTCTTTTTTTTTTTCCTTTTGTAAGGTTAGGTCTATCAATACCAGTGTTAGAGAGAGAATTACTCCAAGATTAACAGACAAAGAAAAACCAAGGTAAATATTAGTTTATATATATATAAATGCATTAAATGGAAAAGCACATTTAGCCGGAAAAATAATAATGTATTATGTTATCTATTTTATATAAAACTGAAGCACATGGCTGTGATATTCAAAAGCACAGTGCTCTCTGTGGTCAGACTGAGAAATGCTTATTGAAAAGTGAATTTTGACTTTTCCTGAATAAGTTTACATCCAAGGTGTGTCTTCTTTCTTTTTTTTTTTTTCCTTTTGTAAGGTTAGGTCTATCAATACCAGTGTTAGAGAGAGAATTACTCCAAGATTAACAGACAAAGAAAAACCAAGGTAAATATTAGTTTATATATATATAAATGCATTAAATGGAAAAGCACATTTAGCCGGAAAAATAATAATGTATTATGTTATCTATTTTATATAAAACTGAAGCACATGGCTGTGATATTCAAAAGCACACCAGCATTCACTATAAAACTTGCAGTGGGATCTGATTCCCCATCCTGAACACCTCTTTTCTCTGGAATACAGGAGAAACAGGGTACCTCATTCCAGGAGCAAGTGGCAACAAAACATCATCGGTGATTGGAGCTTAGCTGACCCAGCAGCCTCTCTCTGAAAGTAAAAGCTAGATTCCCGGAAACCCTGGAGCCCATGGAATGTAGGACTTGCCACCTATTGGTCTTCTTTGAAGTTCAGCTGGGCTTCCCTGACAGCTCAGTTGGTAAAGAATCTGCCTGTAGTGCAGGAGACCCTTGTTCGATTCCTGTGCTGAGAAGATCCCCTGGAGAAGGGAAAGGTCAGCTCTCTCACCCACTTTAAGGCACAGCTTCTCACGTTGCTGTGTATAATAGGAAGCAAGTCTGTGTACCTCTGACTCTGAGTCCCCAGAGCACATTTGAGTACAGGCTGCAGGTGCCTGGGGAGCATTGTGTGCTGGCTGCGCAGAGGTACCAGGCTGAGTTTCCAGGCTGGGAGGCTGAGATGTGCAGGGAGAGGTGTTTGGCACTTCTGTTGTGGAAGACTGTGAATTTTCCATCCTCATTTTTCTCCAAAAAGGAAGCTATTGATATCAGGACTGTGGGACTTTTCGCTGGGTATTTTCTGTACCATTGAAAATAATCAAGCATAGTATTATCATAGTCACAGTTCAAAATAGAAATCCCTCCTTCTATCACACTCAGGGATGGAGGATTTTGTTTAACCTGCTGCTGAGCACTGTTCTGTTGACTCTTCACCCCTGTTTGGAAAGAGATAACAGATTTCAAATTTTATTCTTAAAATTTCCACAGAAAATCATTATTATCCAGAAAAACATATTGAAATAAAGGTCCCCAATTGTCTCAGCTCCCAGTCTTGCATTGTTCTTGGCATTTTTCTCCTATATTTAAACCTCCCTCCCACAACTCACAGTCAGACTGGAGCCACAGAATCAACAGTGATGTTCCCAAGAGCTTGCTCATTTCTCCTGCAAAGACTCAGGTCATCCTCTCTCCTGCCCAAGCAAACATAAATCTGACTGCCACTTCCTCCACTTTATTCATTTCCTTCCACAAGTGCCTTCTGTTTCACATGTAAACAGCCCTGTTTTTAACCAGTTGCTCATGTTTATGAGGGGAAGCATTGCCCCCTTTAGTTCACAGGTAGAAAATTTCTGAAAATGCATTTCTCTATTTCCTAAATATGAATTTGCAATCCTTTACCCATTAAAAATATTAAAATCAGAGGTTTTAAGAGAAAAAAAAAGTTTTCAGCGATCACATAATTTTATTGAGTGGGCCAACAATTTCATTCATTTTTTCTGTAAGAGCTTACAAACTTTTTGCCCAACCATATATCTATTGCATGCATATAAATTTAGAGAGAAAGTAAGCAAAAATGATAACTGATAACCAAGAATATAAACAATTATGTAAGATCAAAATAGAGGCACTTTGTCAACTGATATGTTTAGACACTTTATTTAAATGTACTAAGGAGAACTGGTGTCATGGGTGACACATAAGGGTATTGTGTTCCATTAAACATAACAATTTCAAACTTAGAACATGTGGAGTTTGGAATCAATGTAATTGCATGCTACATGGTCTTCAAAGGTACCATGTTTACTCTAATTAAATAAAAATAAACATTACAGGGTAATTCGATCTAATGCAAATTCTAGATACTTCTCTTAAAAACTCATATGAGAGCACTAAAATCCATCCTCTTTATTAAATCAACCTCTGAACTGAATTACCTCTCTTAGAATTTAGATGGGATCATTTAACACGTTCCTATTCACAAATGAGAAAAAATTACATAATCCTGTAAAGTCTACAGACAGAACGAGTCCATAACATTGAAACACTGAAAGGCAGCATGCTTTTTTGTGTTCACTCTTAATTCACATCTAATGTGTCTCCATAGCTTAATCCAATGGAAGAGGCAAGAAGAATCTATTGTGATTTCAATATTAAATCAGTTGGGCAATTAATGATTTTAGGTAAGAATAAGTGCTGAAATATTTCTTTTATTGTGTGCTCTAAGATGGAAATAGAACTTTGGTAACCATAAGTTCCTTCTCTAAGTCTGTGAGTCCATTTATGTTTAGTAAATAAGTTCATTTGTATCATTTCTTTTTAGATTCCACAAGATCATAGGATACTTCTCCTTCACTGTCTGACTTACTCCAGTCATATGGTATTTCTGTGTTACCAGAGGGGAAGGGTGAGGGGAAAGGATAGGGAATTTGGGATTGACATATACACACTGCTATATTTAAAATGGATAGTCAACAAGGACCTATTGTATAGCACAGAGAACTCTGCTCAATATTATGTATTATAACAACCTAAATGGGAAAAGATTTTGAAATAGAATGTGCTGTGCTGTTCTTAGTCACTCAGTTGTGTCCAACACTTCATGACCCATGAACTGTAGCCTGCCAGGCTCCTCTCTCCATGGGGATTCTCCAGGCAAGAATACTGGAGTGGGTAGCCATGCCTTCCTCTAGGGGATCTTCTCAACCCAGGGATCGAACTCAGGTCTCCTACATTGCTGGCAGATTCTTTACCATCTGAACCACCAGGGAAGAATAGATACAGTTATATATATAACTGAGTCACTTTGGAATACAACTGAAACTATCACAATATGGCTAATCGACTAAAATACAAAACAAAAGTTGAAAAACACAAGAGGCAGAACTCGATTATTTTGTCTTTGTCAAAAATATATTATCTTTGTTAAATTATCACTTAAAGTCTGTTGAGGTTTACTTTATTTATTTATTTTTGAGTTTTACTTTAATATCTGTTGGGAAAGTTTTTTATTCCTTATTTAATTATTTTTGTACCAGGACTTAGCCCTTACTTTTGGTCCATAATTTTTATTCTGGTGATTCAATTGAGCAAGGCATTTTTACCAAAATTCTTCACTCTAGAAAAGCCAGAGCACCTATGTCTTTCCAACACAACGAAGTCTCTGAAATCTCCTTGGATTTTTTAGACCCTCAAAAGCTGTTTCTGCCACTTTCCCTGTCTTTCTCTGTGTGTGCATGTGTAGCTCTTGTGTAGGTTCAAAATACTCCCTCTACAGATTTTAAGGTCCTTTTTATGGAGTTCATGTCTCTCCAAAACCTTTCCCCTCAAATTCCAGTGATATTACCAGCCCTAATTCTGATCTCTGTTTCTTGCATACAGCAAGCTGCCATTCTGCGGGGCTCCAGGTCCTTATGCTAAAGGTCAGAAAATCCCCTGGGAGATGTCCAGTGAATGTGGCAGCCGTTCTGCAGGCTTCCTTTCTCCCACAGATGGCAAACTTTCACTCTCTGCATTCCTTAGAAACAGTTGTTTCATATGTTTTCCCAGTTTTGGAGTGGTTTACAGTTAGAAGAGTTCCAAAGAATAGCAAGGAGAGATAAGAGAGCCTGTCTCAGCAATCAATGCAAAGAAATAGAGGAAAAGAACAGAATGGGAAAGACTAGAGATCTCTTCAAGAAAATTAGAGGCACCAAGGGAAGATTTCATGCAAAGATGGGCTCGATAAAGGACAGAAACAGTATGGACCTAATAGTAGCAGAAGATATTAAGAAGAGGCGGGAAGAATACAAAGAAGAACTGTACAAGTAAGATCTTCATGACCCAGATAATCACGATGGTGTGATCACTCACCTAGAGCCAGACATCCTGGAATGTGAAGTCAAGTGGACCTTAGAAAGCATCATTATGAACAAAGCTAGTGGAGGTGACGGAATTCCAGTTGAGCTGTTTCAAATCCTGAAAGATGATGCTGTGAAAGTGCTGAACTCAACATGCCAGAAAATTTGGAAAACTCAGCATGGCCACAGGACTGGAAAAGGTCAGTTTTTATCCCAATCCCAAAGAAAAGCAAAGCCAAAGAATGCTCAAACTACCACACAATTGTACTCATCTGACATGCTAGTAAAGTAATGCTCAAAATTCTCCAAGCCAGGCTTCAGCAATACGTGAACCGTGAACTTCCTGATGTTCAAGCTGGGTTTAGAAAAGGCAGAGGAACCAGAGATCAAATTGCCAACATCTGCTGGATTATCAGAAAAGAAAGAGAGTTCCATAAAAATATGTCCTTAACTGAGGATTCTTGAATGAGGTACAAAAATTGTGACTCATTTTCTCAAGATTAAATAGCATTCTCATGACTAGAAATTAGCTTTTCTCCAACGGTCTTCCAAAACATAACAAAAAGGATAATGATACAAATGATATAAGTAAATACTATTGAATATAAACAAAATTAACAATTCAATGCACTGTAAGAAGGTGATTGCAGCCACGAAATTAAAAGACGCTTACTCCTTGGAAGAAAAGTTATGAGCAACCTAGATAGCATATTCAAAAGCAAGACATTACTTTGCCGACTAAGGTCCATCTAGTCAGGCTATGGTTTTTCCAGGAGTCATGTATGAATGTGAAAGTTGGACTGTGAAGAAGGCTGAACGCCAAAGAATTGATGCTTTTGAACTGTGGTGTTGGAGAAGACTCTTGAGGGTTCCTTGGACTGCAAGGAGATCCAACCAGTCCATTCTGAAGGAGATCAGCCCTGGGATTTCTTTGGAAGGACTGATGCTAAAGCTGAAACTCCAATACTTTGGCCACCTCATGCGAGGAGTTGACTCATTGGAAAAGACTTTGATGCTGGGAGGGATTGGGGGCAGGAGAAGAAGGGGACAACAGAGGATGAGATGGCTGGATGGCATCACTGACTCGATGGATGCGAGTCTGCGTGACCTCCAGGAGTTGGTGATGGACAGGGAGGCCTGGCGTGCTGCGATTCATGGGGTCGCAAAGAGTCGACACGACTGAGCGACTGAACTGAACTGAAAAGTTGACACAAAATTAAGTGAAGGATTACAGAGCATGGCATTGTCTTTATTTGACACTTCAAGGTTTCACTTTCTATGATTTCCCTTCATGCATGAGAATAATATGGGTTATGAATAAACAGCATTCAGGCTGAATATACCCATTTTTACACAGAACCTTATAACTAGGTTTAAGATTTGCTAACTGGAATTACCATGTCACTGATTCTCTGATTTAGGGATTAGGATGTTAGAAATAGTTCTATTTAGGAAATGAAAGAGATAGTCACTAGCTTAAATAATCATCAGCATCTCCATTTGTTTTTTGAAAGTGAAATCACTTAGATTTATCCAGAGTCACTTCTTAATACCACGTTAGGTGTGAGTAAAAACATTCAGACACCTCTATCTCATGTTGGGTTTGGGGACTGCAGACACACATCTGAGTTCAGACTTCAGGTGCCTGGGAAGCACTGTGTCCTCACAACACAAGGGATATGGCTAAGTCTCTGATCTGGTGTGCAGAAAGTTCTGCCCAGCCTTCATACTAATAGTGGCTCTTGGTTTCTTTTGCTCCTTTTATTCCCCATTTAAGTGTATTTAAAAAGGAAAATAGACCTTTTCCCAGGGTTCTGTCTGTACCAGTGTAAGCTATAAAAACATGTTGAAGAGAAGGTGAGACTGATGCTTTCTTGCCCTTAGAGATGGAGGGATCAAGGGTTCTGCTCTACACTGAACCAGCTGCTCATTTCTGTCCAGAAAGACAGACTCAGATAGGAAAGAGTTCATCAATCTGTAGATTTTACCTAGTTACAGAGATCTCCAGAAGACCTGCTTCTGTGCCTACTCTGCAGTGTCAAGTTGTAGTTCTATAGAAATGCTTTCTGCAGGAATCAGGAGATGCAAGACAACGAGATTTCAATTCTAATCATATTGGGCATCTGCTCCCACTCTGGGGGTTGGGTTAAGTCCTCAACTATGGTTTTGTGTACAGGCTGCAGGTGTCTGCAGAGCACTGTGTCTCCACAGCACAGAAGTAGGTGCTGAGTCCCCAGGCTGGGAGTCTCTGATGTAGAGTTGACTGTAACGCTCCTTGCTATTGATGGTGGATTTCAATCTTCCTTTCTGCTGCATTCCTGAAACTATGTAAAACAAGATGAGGCGTCCATCAAGATTTTGTTGGAACCACTGCAAGCTTTTTATGGAGATAGAATAATTGCATATCAGAGAGGAATTTCTCCCCTCTTGGAGAGTCAAAACCTCAGGACTCTGCTCCACCTTCATCTGCACTCTGAGGCCTGTTGAGAAAGAGAGAGAAAGGCACAGGTGAGGGTCCCTGAACAATGACCATGGCCGTTTCCAAGTGGAGGGCATTTTCCTCTTGTTTCCATCCTCATGGTGGACGCAGCCCAAGAGACTTGTGTTCTATCTTTTCCTCCATTATCCCCTCCCACCTTTTTCCTTTCCAAATTTAAGTGTGATCTTGATGTTCCTTCAGGTTCCCCCGGGATGTTCTTAACTCACAGCAAATCTGTATCCATAGGAGATTCAGCAAGACTCTTCTTTGTGTCTTCATGGTTCTTTACTCTTTTGCTACAGGGACACACCTTAATGTCAAGCTCCTTTAAATATTGAATTTCATGATATCTTGATTATGGGACTGATTCTGTTCCTGTGTGTCTGTTCCTATGTGTCTCATTGTTTTCATGATAGATTCAACAGAAGCCAACCCTAAGTGTCATCAGTCAGCTGTGTAGGGGGAGCTCCACCCATCTATGCCTTAGTCCTTCTACAGACTGTGGTCTGTGAGAGTGTTTGGGGTCTGTTATTATGTTGGGGATAATGGAAGAGTTGTCTTTTCAGTGTTTAGGAATCTATTTCTGTAAACTCTGAGTAAATATAGAATATATCATGTAAAGAATAGGGAGACCATACCTTACAGGGAGAATAAAGAAATGGTTTCTTATCTATAAAGAACCATAGAAAAGAGATATTGGCCAAGCTAAAATGGCAGATATGATCAGATTTAGAGTTTTCTGGGTTGTGATGACCTGTGTATATATAATAACATGCTGCTGCTAAGTCACTTCAGTTGTGTCCGACTCTGTGCAACCTCATAGACGGGGGACCACTGTTTCTGGGATTCTCCAGGCAAGAACACTGGAGTGCTTTGCCATTTCCTTCTCCAATGCATCAAAGTGAAAAGTGAAAATGAAGTCGCTCAGTCGTGCCTGACTCTTAGCGACTGCAGCCTACCAGGCTCCTCCGTCCATGGGATTTTCCAGGCAAGAGTACTGGAGTGGGGTGCCGTTGCCCTCTCTGACATATATAGCATACACATTATATATTGTGCAAATATATATAATACACATGATCATTTGCATTTTTTACACTCCATGTATTTTACTTTTTGAATGTACTAATGTCAAATGACACAGTAACAGTCTAGGAAAAATAGCCACTTGAAATAAAAAATAGTCATAATAGGAAATATTTAGGAAATATTGAGAAATAATAGGAAATAGTCAAAACATTCAGTTCCTCAGTCTTTTTCACACACATACACACATATATATATATATGTTAGAAAAACATATATTGGCAATATATATATATAAAATATGAAATATTACACACAAAATGGGCTGAAGAAGTGAGTGTTAGATGATCCATTTGTCAAATTGAGGGGGCAGAAACTTTGAGGATATATATATATATTATGAGCATATATATATATATATATATATAAAATGAAATACCTATATGAAATATCCAGCTCTACTGTGTCTATTCATCCATCTATCATCTCTCCTCTATCAACATACATTTGTTATTTATCTTTCTATCATCTCTTAGAAGCTTCTACTCAGTAAATTTAATGTATAAACTGTTGGCTTACAACCAGTTGCCCCCCAAGGGACATTTGACAGTATGTGAAGACATTTTTGGTTGTCACAATTGGGGAAAGGAGAGTGTGTTACTAGCATCTAGTGAGTAGAGGCCTGGGATGTTGCTAAATATCCTCCAATGCACAGGAAAGCCCTTTCCCACAAAAAAGTCACCAGGCCCCAAGTGTTAATACTGCTCTGTGAGAAACTCACATAGACACCGGCTTCCAGTTTAAACACTCTCTTGCCATTTTCTCTTGCTCCTTATGTCTCCACCCTCCTCTTTCCATATATACTTTACCTTTTCTTTACTTGCTTCTATCTTTGCTTTTATTTTTCTTATCTTTGAGTTTCTATTCTTATATGAGGTATCAGTATGGTTTGGAAAAGAGAAACAATCAGGTTGAAAAGAATTTCTGGACAAATTAATAAAGGCTCATATTGGTCCCTGATACCTAAACATATGGACTCATGAAACTATGAAATTACAGCAGTATGAAACAAATTTTCTTAATTTCAAGCTTCATTTTGACACTTGGAGATAAGAATTGGTGATAAGAAAGCAGGACCAAGTGCATTATGAACAATTTTCTTGTCCAGAAATTCTCTTGCTCGCCCTCCTCTGCCCTGGCCCTAATTATTAGTCCCCTTCCTGTTTCAGAGATCTTCATTCTTCCTACAACAGTCAATCTTGAAAGCCTAAAGACACTTAGAGTGCCTCCAACTGGACTAAAACCTAGCACTGACACCACTTCATATATAGAAATGTGTGTGTGTGTGTGTGTGTGTGTGTTAGTCACTCAGTAGTGTTTGCAGCCCTATGGACTGTAGCTCACCTGGTTCTTCTGTCCATGGAATTCTCTAGGCAACAATACTGGAGTGGGCTGCCATTCCATTCTTCAGGGGAACTTCTCAACCCAGAGGTCAAACCCAGGTCTCCCACATTGCAGGCAGATTCATTACCATCTGAGCCACCAGGGAAGTCCATACCCAAACCAGGGTTTTTGATTGTGGCCATCAGCATCACGGTGTGTTTTTATGAAGGCACAGATTGCTTCAGGAGCATGGATAGTGTCCGAGTTGTTCTTAAAAATTACTTCTCTGAATGGAAGTTGTAGGTGAGTGGATTTTTGAGTTGTGGCCCGTGGAGATAAATGGCTATGGGAACTAGTGACTGGCTCTCCATCATCACAAGAAGGAGTTCCTTGAATGTGGAAACTTTCTTTACACATTCACTGCACAGAATATCAGGACCCAGATGACGTTTTTAATGTATCTTACTGAATCTGTCATTCTGCCTTGGAAACCTTTAATTTTTTTAATCCATTGTGTTGGGCAATTCACAAAACACTGTTAATCCTCATAATAGCACTGTAAAGTAAGTGCTACTTATTTACTTCCAAAGTACTTATGAGGAAATTGATGATTACAACATTGGTATATAATGCCCCACAGCCAGTAAGTGGCAGAGCCATAGATACCCCGCACTCTTCTCAAAATGTCATGTCAACTTTTACAGGTAAGAGCAGTGATTATGGAAAGACATGGGCCATTTTTCTTGGGAAAACAAACCAAAATTTCCTGCCAATCCAGAACACCTCTCCATAAGGGTAAAAAAAGAAAGGAAACAGTTTTATTATTGAATAAACGTTAAATCAGAATATAGTATTTTTCCTGGTCTAAAGATACTGTAAAGATGTAAAAATTTTTTTACCCCATTATGTAGTTAAACAAATACAACCCATTTTAGGCATTTCTCAAGGTACATAATAACTAGTTCTCAGTTAAGAGGACTTGACAGCACCATTTGTCAAGAGATCCTTCTTACCTTTACCTGGTCATTGGGGGTAGCCACTTGTGCTTGCTGATTTCCTTTACCTGAAGGAAAAATGGCTTGTTTCTTTGACAGGAGGAAAGTTTACAACTTAGAGCAAGGTGCCAGCCAAGGTTAGGCTCCTGCCCTCCACAGACACTTAGAGGTGGGAGTGTCCCTCTTGATGAATCCATTTCACAGAGATGGCTCTCAGGTGCTTGACAAATATTTCTGGATTGTAAAACTGGCAAGAGGCTTATTTAGCTTTTTAAAAGGTATACATACATCTCAAAGTGATAGAGAAAAAATTCATAATTACGAATTTTCTATTTTTTTTATTTTAAATTTTGACTGTGCTGGGTGTTCATTGGGTCATGCAGGCTCTCTAGTTGTGGTGCTCTGTGTGGGGGTTTTGGTTTCATCATGGGCATTCTCACTGCTTGGATGAGCTTTTGAAATTCTCCCCTCTCCCACCACCCCTTTAAAATTTAATAGATATTTGTCTAGAAGTTCTTTTAGTAAGTTCTGTTTTCTTTTGACAATAAAGTTGTGAGTTGATCTTCATGTGTTAGGTTATTAGCAAGATTATTTTTATCTAAAGGATACTTGGAACTTTAAGAATAAATTGTATTTAATTCTGTGTTTGAGTAAGTCAGAGTAATTGACTGTTGAACAAGATTAAACAGTATACTTACATTCATTATTAGCCTGTATTAAATTAGTTATTACCTGTTGCTTTCCTTTTCTATTTTCCATTTTATTTTTCTTCCATTTATTTATTTATTTTACTTTACAATATTGTATTGGTTTTGCCATACATTGACATCAATCCACCATGGGTGTACATGTGTTCCCCATCTTGAACCCCCCTCCTGACTCCCTCCCCATCCCATCCCTCTGGGTCATCCCAGTGCACCAGCCCTGAGCACCCTGTATCATGCATCGAAACTGGACTGGTGATTCGTTTCACATATGATAATTTACATGTTGCAATGCCATTCTCCCTAATCCTCTCATACTCACCCTCTTCCACAGAGTCCAAAAGACTGTTCTATACATCTATGTCTTTTTTGCTGTCTCACATACAGGGTTATTGTTACCATCTTTCTAAATTCCATATATATGCATTAGTATACTGTATTGGTGTTTTTCTTTCTGGCTTACTTCACTCTGTATAATCGGCTCCAGTTTCATCCACCTCATTAGAACTGATTCAAATGTATTCTTTTTAATGGCTGAGTAATACTCCATTGTGTATATGTACCACAGCTTTCTTATTCATTCATCTGCTGATGGACATCTAGGTTGCTTCCATGTCCAGGCTACTATAAACAGTGCTGCAATTAACATTGGGGTACATGTGTCTCTTTCAATTCTGGTTTCCTTGGTGTGTATGCCCAGCAGTGGGATTGCTGGGTCATATGGCAATTCTATTATCAGATTTTTAAGGATCTCCACAGAATTCTCCATAGTGGCTGTACTTCTTTGCATTCCCACCAACAGTGTAAGAGGGTTCCCTTTTCTCCACACCCTCTCCAGCATTTATTGCTTGTAGACTTTTGGATAGCAGCCATTCTGACTGGTGTGAATTTGTACCTCACTGTGGTTTTGATTTGCAGTTCTCTGATAATGAGTGATGTTGAGCATCTTTTCATGTGTTTGTTAGCCATCTGTATATCTTCTTTGGAGAAATGTCTGGTTAGTTATTTGGCCCATATTTTGATTGGGTTGTTTATTTTTCTGGAATCGAGCTGCAGGAGTTGCTTGTATATTTTTTAGATTAAATCTTTGTTAGTTGCTTCATTTGCTATTATTTTCTCCCATTCTTAAGGCTGTCTTTTCACCTTGCTTATAGTTTCCTTTGTTGTGCAGAAGCTTTTACTTTTAATTAGATTCCATCTGTTTATTTTTGCTTTTATTTCCAATATTCTGGGAGGTGGGTCATAGAGGATCCTGTTGTGGTTTATGTCTGAGGACATTTTGCCAATGTTTTCCTCTAGGAATTTAATAGTTTATGGCCTTACATTTAGATCTTTAATCCATTTTTAGTTTGTTTTTATGTATGGTGTTAGAAAGTGTTCTAGTTTCATTCCTTTACAAGTGGTTGACCAGTTTTCCCAGCACCACTTGTTAGAGATTGTCTTTTCTCAATTGTATATTCTTGTCTCCTTTGTCAAAGATAAGGTGTCCATAGGTGCATGGATTTATTTCTGGGCTTTCTATTTTGTTCCATTGATCTCTATTTCTGTCTTTGTGCCAGTATCATACTGTCTTGATGACTGTGTCTTTGTAGTGTGATCTGAAGTCAGGCAGGTTGATTCCTCCAGTTCCATTCTTCTTTCTCAAGATTGCTTTGACTATTTGAGGTTTTTTGTATTTCCATAAAAATTGTGAAATTATTTGTTCTAGTTCTCTGAAAAATACTATTGGTAGCTTGATAGAGATTGCATTGAATCTGTAGATTGCTTTGGGTGTATACTCATTTTCACTATATTGATTCTTCCTATCCATGAACACAGTATATTTCTCCATTTGTGTCCTCTTTGATTTCTTTCACCAATGTTTTATAGTTTTCTATATATAGGTCTTTTGTTTCCTTAGGTAGATATATCCGTAAGTATTTTATTCTTTTCATTGCAATGGTGAATGGAATTGTTTCCTTAATTTCTCTTTCTGTTTTCTCATTGTTAGTGTACAGGAATGCAAGGGATTTCTGCATGTTAATTTTATGTCCTGCAACTTTACTATATTCATTGATTAGCTCTAGTAATTTTCTGTTGGAGTCTTTAGGGTATTCTATGTAGAGGATCATGTCATCTGCAAACAGTGAGAGTTTTTCCAATCTGGATTCCTTTTATTTCTCTATCTGCTCTGATTGCTGTGGCCAAACTTCCAAAACTAAAGTAAATACTCTAAGAAAAGGTAGTGAGTGAAGCCTTTCCCTTTTTATATGAGGCAGAATTGAGATGTATTTTTCTTATTTTTAATTTATATTTGCCCTTGCAATCTTCAAAATGAAGGCATTTGTTTAAGGGAGTGCCTTTTGAGTATGTTTCTGGGGGGTAATATGAAGCTATAAATCAATAAAAATAAATAATATTTGGACTCAGAGTGAGGCAAATGTAACACTACTGTTATTATTTGTTAATATTTATGTGGAAATTGATATTGTCTATCACTTAGGATGCAAAGCTGAATTTCATAGTCTTCCATGAGTGTAAGAGATTGACAGAAATTTTAAAATAAATGGAAGATAAATGTTTTCTTAATAAACATTTATAGAAACACTAACTCTTCAAGAAATACATATAATCAGCATAAATACAGGTCTCTTCTTTGTAAAAACATTGTACTCATTCATATCACTCTTTCACATGCACACAAAATCACAAAGCCATTGTATGTCATTCAGCTACAGTTAGGATTATGTTTAGCTGTAAATAGCAAAGAAATTCAACCAAAAACTTCTTTATTAAAAATTTTCCTACACAAGCAATCTGGAGGAAGGATTTGACCTGGTATCTAAAAGGTGATCAGGCATGGGATTAGGGAGGAATTTATGATTGTGCTTTCCTTCACGGTAGAGTTATCACTTCCATGTTTCAGGAAGAAAATCACTGGAAAGAGGACGGGGAGTTATGGTGGCTGTACCAGAAGAGCGAAACATTACAGAGAATCCCTAGCATGTTTCTGAGTATGACTCATTGGTCAGAACTATGCAATATGCAACCCCTCATTGTAAGAAAAGATCTGAAATGCAGTGGTTATTTTTTTTTAAAGTTGGGGATCAGTTCAGTCGCTCAGTTGTGTCCGACTCTTTGTGACCCCATGAATCGCAGCACACCAGGCCTCCCTGTCCATCACCAAATCCTGGAGTTCACTCAGACTCACATCCTGCGAGTCCGTGAAGCCATCCAGCCATCTCACCCTCGGTCGTCCTCTTCTCTTCCTGCCCCTAATCCTTCCCAGCATCAGAGTCTTTCCCAATGAATCAACGCTTAGCATGAGGTGGCCAAAGTACTGGAGTTTCAGCTTTAGCATCATTCCTTCCAAAGAAATCCTAGGGCTGATCTTCAGAATGGATTGGTTGGATCTCCTTGCAGTCCAAGGGACTCTCAAGAGTCTTCTCCAACACCACACTTCAAAAGCATCAATTCTCCGGCGCTCAGCCTTCTTCACAGTCCAAATCTCACATCCATACATGACCACAGGAAAAACCATAGCCTTGACTAGACGGACCTTAGTCGGCAAAGTAATGTCTCTGATTTTGAATATGCTATCTAGGTTGCTCATAACTTTTCTTCCAAGGAGTAAGCGTCTTTTAATTTCATGGCTGCAGTCACCATCTGCAGTGATTCTGGAGCCCAGAAAAATAAAGTCTGACACTGTTTCCACTGTTTCCCCATCTATTTTCAATGAAGTGATGGGACTGGATGCCATGATCTTCGTTTTCTGAATGTTGAGTTTTAAGTCAACTTTTTCACTCTCCTATTTCACTCTCATAAGAGGCTTTTTAGTCCTCTTCACTTTCTGCCATAAGGGTGGTGTCGTCTGCATATCTGAGGTTATTGATATTTTTCCTGGCAATTTTGATTCCAGCTTGTGTTTCTTCCATTCCAGCGTTTCTCATGATATACTCTGTATAGAAGTTAAATAAGCAGGGTGACAATGTACAGCCTTGACGTACTCCTTTTCCTATTTGGAACCAGTCTGTTCCATGTCCACTTTGAACTGTTGCTTCCTGACCTGCATACAGGTTTCTCAAGAGGCAGATTAGGTGGTCTGATATTCCCATCTCTCTCAGAATTTTCCAGAGTTTATTGTGATCCACACAGTCAAAGGCTTTGGCATAGTCAATAAAGCAGAAGTAGATTTTTTTTCTAGAACTCTCTTGCTTTTTCCATGATCCATTTTTCAGGATTTGAAACAGCTCAACTGGAATTCCATCACCTCCACTAGCTTTGTTCATAGTGGTGCCCTCCAAGGCCCACTTGACTTCACATTCCAAGATGTCTGGCTCTAGATCAGTGATCACATCATCATGATTATCTGGCTCATGAGAATATTTTTTGTACAGTTCTTCCGTGTATTCTTGCCACCTCTTCTTAATATCTTCTGCTTCTGTTAGGTCAAGACCATTTATGTCCTTTATCAAGCCCATCTTTGTGCAAATCAAAATTGAAAGCTCTGTTAAGAAGGAAGCAGAAGAGAATGGTGATTAGGTAGGCAATGCACAGTGTCTGCCTCCCTGACTACTAAAATGGGAATTCAGAATATTTGGCAGAGGCTAGCTTATTCTTCCTTAAGAAGTCAGTTGAAATTTCATAGTAGAGATAGTATTTATTTAGAAAAATTAATAACACTGTCATTAACAGATAATCACGATGGTGTGATCACTCATCTAGAGCCAGACATTCTGGAATGTGAGGTCAAATGGGCCTTAGAAAGCATCACTACAAACAAAGCTAGTGGAGGTGATGGAATTCCAGTGGAGCTGTTTCAAATCCTGAAAGATGATGCTGTGAAAGTGCTACACTCAATATGACAGCAAATTTGGAAAACTCAGCAGTGGCCATAGGACTGGAAAAGGTCAGTTTTCATTCCAATCCCAAAGATAGGCAATGTCAAAGAATGCTCAAACTACCACACAATTGCACTCATCTCACACACAAGTAAAGTAATGCTCAAAATTCTCCAAGCCAGGCTTCAGCAATACATGAATTGTGAACTTCCTGATGTTTCAAGCTGGTTTTAGAAAAGGCAGAGGAACCAGAGATCAAATTGCCAACATCTGCTGGATCATGGAAAAAGCAAGAGAGTTCCAGAAAAAACATCTATTTCTGCTTATTGACTATACCAAAGCCTTTGACTGTGTGGATCACAATAAACTCTGGAAAATTCTGAGAGAGATGGGAATATCAGACCACCTAATCTGCCTCTTGAGAAACCTGTATGCAGGTCAGGAAGCAACAGTTCAAAGTGGACATGGAACAGACTGGTTCCAAATAGGAAAAGGAGTACGTCAAGGCTGTACATTGTCACCCTGCTTATTTAACTTCTATACAGAGTATATCATGAGAAACGCTGGAATGGAAGAAACACAAGCTGGAATCAAAATTGCCAGGAAAAATATCAATAACCTCAGATATGCAGACGACACCACCCTTATGGCAGAAAGTGAAGAGGAACTAAAAAGCCTCTTATGAGAGTGAAATAGGAGAGTGAAAAAGTTGACTTAAAACTCAACATTCAGAAAACGAAGATCATGGCATCCAGTCCCATCACTTCATTGAAAATAGATGGGGAAACAGTGGAAACAGTGTCAGACTTTATTTTTCTGGGCTCCAGAATCACTGCAGATGGTGACTGCAGCCATGAAATTAAAAGACGCTTACTCCTTGGAAGAAAAGTTATGAGCAACCTAGATAGCATATTCAAAATCAGAGACATTACTTTGCCGACTAAGGTCCGTCTAGTCAAGGCTATGGTTTTTCCTGTGGTCATGTATGGATGTGAGATTTGGACTGTGAAGAAGGCTGAGCGCCGAAGAATTGATGCTTTTGAACTGTGGTGTTGGAGAAGACTCTTGAGAGTCCCTTGGACTGCAAGGAGATCCAACCAGTCCATTCTGAAGGAGATCAACCCTGAGATTTCTTTGGAAGGAATGATGCTAAAGCTGAAGCTCTAGTACTTTGGCCACCTCATGCAAAGAGTTGACTCATTGGAAAAGACCCTGATGCTGGGAGGGATTGGGGGCAGGAGGAGAAAGGGACGACCGAGGATGAGATGGCTGGATGGCATCACAGACTCAATGGACGTGAGTCTGAGTGAACTCCGGGAGTTGGTGATGGACAGGGAGGCCTGGCGTGCTGCGATTCATGGGGTCGCAAAGAGTCGGACACGACTGCGCGACTGAACTGAACTGAACTGAGCCATGGAGCTTGGACCAAGGACTTGGCCTCCTGAGTCCTGGTCCCCTAGTCCCAGAGACATGGTCCATAAATCTCAGGAAAAATAAAAGGTTAAAACCTTTTTCACAAAGAATAATTTAATACACTAGGAGAATTGCATCTTGAATTATTTATCAATATTCTTTACCTTTAAATAGTATTAAACTTTATTAGAAGATTACAGACTTGGTTTTCTGAANGATTCATGGGGTCGCAAAGAGTCGGACACGACTGCACGACTGAACTGAAATGAACTGAAAACAAAAGATCAGAAAAAGAAATCAAGGAAATAATCCCATTTACCATTGCATCAAAAAGAATAACATATTTGGGAATAAGCCCACCTAAGGAGGCAAAAACCTATACTCAGAAAACTGTAAGACACTGATAAAAGAAAGTTGGCATAAACAGAGGGAGAAATATACCATGTTCTTGGATTGGAAGAATCAATATTGTGAAAATGACTATACTATCCAAAGCAATGTACAGATTCAATATAATCTCTATCAAATTACTAATGGCATTGTTCACCGAATTAGAATAAAAAATTGTACAATTTGTATGGAAACACAAAAAACCATTTAGGGCTGAAGCAATTTTGAGAAAGAAAAATACAGCTGAAGGAATCAGGCTCCCTGACTTTAGATTATACTACAAAGTTATAGTAATAAAAACAGTATAGTACTGGCATAGAAACAGAAATATAGATCAATGGAATAGAATAGAAAACATAGAGATAAACCCATGCACCTATGGTCATCTAATCTATGACAACAAAGGCAAGAATATAGAATGGAGAAAAAAACAGTCTCTTCAATAAGTGGTTCTGGGAAAACTGGACAGCTACATGTAAATAAATGAAATTAAAATACCCCCTAACACCCTACACAAAAATAAAATCAAAATGGATTAAAGACCTAAGTATAAGGACAAATAATATAAAAGTCTTAGAGGAAAACATAGACAGAACACTCTTTGACATAAACCACAGCAAGATGTTTTTTGATCCATCTCCTTGGGTAATGAAAATAAAAGTAAAAATAAACAAACAGGACCTAATTAAACTTAAAAGCTTTTACACAGCAAAGGAAACAAAGACAACCAAATGAAAAAAGACAACCTTCAGTACACTTTTTGACATAAACCACAGCAAGATGTTTTTTGATCCATCTCCTTGGGTAATGAAAATAAAAGTAAAAATAAACAAACAGGACCTAATTAAACTTAAAAGCTTTTACACAGCAAAGGAAACAAAGACAACCAAATGAAAAAAGACAACCTTCAGAATGGGAGAAAATATTTGCAAAAGAAGTAGCAAGGGATTATCAGTATCTTACAGTATCTGAAATATACAAACAACTCATGCAGCTCAGTATCAAAAAGCAAACAACCCAATCAAATAATGGGCAGAAGATCTAAATAGACTTTTCTCCAAAGAAGACATGCAGGTGGCTAAAAAGCATATGAAAATATACTTTATGTCAATGATTATTAGAGAACTGCAAATCAAAACTATGATGAGGTATCATCTCACACCAGTCAGAGTGTCTCACATCAAAATATCTACAAACAATAAAAGCTAGAGAGGGTATGGAGAAGAGGGAAAGCTTCTACACTGTTGGTGGGAATGTTAATTGCTATAGCCACAAGAAGAGTCTGTAGGTTCCTTAAAAAGCTAAAAATGGAACTACTGGATGGTCCAGCAATTCCACTCTTGAGTATATATCCAGAAAAAACGAAAACTCTTAATTCAAGAAGATACATGCATCCCTTGAAGTGAAGTGAAAGTCTTTCAGTCGTGTCCGGTTCTGCAACCCCATGGACTGTATAGTCCATGGAGTTTTCCAGGCCAGAATACTGGAGTGAGTAGCCTTTCCCTTCTCCAGCAGATCTTCCTAACCCAGGGATCGAACCCAGGTCTCCCATATTGTGGGCAGATTCTTTACCAGCTGAACCACAAGGGAAGCAGAATTGTTAACTATAGATTTTATTTAAATTTAACAAAATTTTATGCTCAGTTCAGTTCAGTTCAGTCGCTCAGTCATGTCCGACTCTTTGTGACCCCATGAATTGCAGCACACCAGGCCTCCCTGTCCATCACCAACTTCTAGTGTTCAATGTTTGTTTTCATACTTTATTCAAGACTCCAATTGTACTTAATTGCATTGTGCAGCTTCAGGTGCTTGCAACAAATTCTGGTAAATTCTCTTTTCATTTTTATTCTATTATAAACATTTTCTAATTTTCCTTGTGATGGCTTTCTTAGATACACTCATCATTTAAAGAGGACATTTAATTTCCAAATACATGAGATTTGTTAAAGCATCTTTGATAATAATTTCTCATTTCAATATTAATTTCTCATTTAAATGCTTTCCTCTCTAAAAACACTCTGTGTGTTTTCAGTCTTCTAACTTTACTGAGGCTTTCAATGGCTAAGTCAAAGATCTCTTGGTAAATGTCACATTGCACTTGAAAATATATGGGTTACTTTCAAATATCTTTTGATATTTCTAACATAATTCCACAGTGATGAGAACAGAGTTTGTATGATTTCAATACTTTTGGACTATGAAATTTTTGCACCTTGTTTTATGTCCCTTATATGTTTCAGAGTCTTCTAGTTTATAGTCTATGGGAACTTGAATAGAATTTGTATCCTACTGTTGTGTGAAAATTGTATAAATCTTAATTCTGAAAAAAAATCTTAATTCTGTTGAATTGGTTCATGATGCTATTCAGGTCTACTATATCCTTCTATTTCTCTCTATATTCACTCTATTAATTTTTGAAAGTTTGTTATTGGAACTCCAACTAAAATCTTAATTAATCTACTTAAAAAATAATTATATATGGAACTGTTTTTTTTTTAATACACATATCCCAATGTTCATAGCAGCCTTGTTTACAAAAGGCAATCATGAAAGCAGCCCAAAGTGCCCAAGAATAGATGATTGACTTAGGAAAATGTGATATATTTATATGCTGTGGAATATTACTCAGCCATAAAAAAGAATGAAATCTTGCCATTTGAAGCAACATGGATAGACTTAGAGAATATATGCTTTTGAAATGTCAGAGAAAGATAAATACAACATGATATCATACATGTAATACAAAAATAATACAAATGAATCTGTAAACAGAAACAGACTCATAGATGTGGAAAACGACTTATGGTTACCAAGGGGGAAGGGAAAACCAAAATAAGATTATGGGATTAAGAGATACAAAAACTACTATACACAAAATAGATAAGCAATAAGGATTTACTGTATAACACAGGGAATTATACCTAATGTCTTATAATAATTTATAATGGAATATAACCTGAAAGAAACAACTACACTATATACCTTAATACAACACCATAAATCAACTATACTCCCATTAAATAAATAAATAATAAAAACTATAAAGAAAGCTAAGTGCCAAAGAATTGATGCTTTTGAACTATGGTGCTGGAATAGACTCTTAAGAGTGCCTTGGACTGCAAGGAGATCCAACCAGTCAATCCTAAAGGAAATCAGTCCTGTATATTCACTGGGGGACTGATGCTGAAGCTGAAACTTCAGTACTTTGTCCACCTGATGCAAAAAACTGACTCATTTGAAAAGAACCTGATGCTGGGTAAGATTGAAGGTGGGAGGAAAATGGGACAACAGAGGATGAAATAGTTGGATGACATCACCGACTCAGGGTACATAAGAGTAAGCTCCAGAAGTTGGTGATGGACAGGGGAGCCTGGTGTGCTGCAGTCCATGGGGTCGCAAACAGTTGGACATGACTGAGCAACTGAACTGAACTGAACTGATAACTTTGTTTTATTTAGTTAGTATCCTGGTTCTCATAATATATAAATCTTTTGCATTTTCATTCTGTATTACCACTTTTATCTACAAAATATTCAACTCAGTTAAAATCATTTAGTTTCACATAATTATCTTTGCCATATAAAAATAGTGACTAAGTTTAGGAAATAACAAGAAACAATCATACACACTGAGGCATGTAGGAATTTACACCTGGTCTCAAAACATTTGATTAAAAATATTAATATCAAAAATGTTAATATATTCTGAGTTGTCACTCTTTGAGTTAGCCAAATATCACCTTCCAATCCTAACTAAATTTAAAAATCTTGTAATTAATTAAATCTTGAGTGTGGATGGCTAAATTCAGACATTAGAAGCTCAAAATCTCAAAGCTACCTAGACAATTGTCAGGAGCCAGAGTGAGGAATCCCACCTGTGACAGGGTCACGTGGCAAACTCAGATGGCAGGGCAATTTGAGTCATTGGATTTCTCCCTGGTTTTTCCTGAACATGTACCCCAAAAAATAAGAATCTGTTTTCCCAATATTTTCTGCTTTCTCTGGAAAAAGTTAATTCAGGGCTTTGGCCTTCTGCATTTGAAAGGAGTGCTTCAGCCCAACCCCCCTTTGATAATTCTCTAGCCTGCCTAACAAGTTCCCCTGACCTTCTACAAGCTTGTAAATTACTCACACCCTCCCAACTGTGAGGGGCACAAAAGCCTTAAAGTATCTTAAAGTTTCAGAACCTTTTCAAATTTATATTGGTGACAGGATTTCACAGTTAACTCAATGATTGCTGCCAGACCTCCTTATTTTTTATCTATCAGGCACCCAGGAAGATGTAATCAATGTAAATGGGATATGGAAAAGGANAGGGGCACAAAGCCTTAAAGTATCTTAAAGTTTCAGAGCCTTTTCAAATTCATATTGGTGACAGGATTTCACAGTTAACTCAATGATTGCTGCCAGACCTCCTTATTTTTTATCTATCAGGCACCCAGGAAGATGTAATCAATGTAAATGGGATATGGAAAAGGATATGTAGTAGTTTTGATGTTAGCAATACTAGACTTTTGAGTAAATTACTTTTTCTTTTGCTATAAATCACTGTACTTCCTTTTATTACAAATTGCTGTATTTTTATTTAGTGTTTTCTGAGAGTGGCATTCAGACTTTGGAAAGATTTACACAAATGAGTCTTCTGGTTAATGAAACCTCATCAGAAGAGAGCCATAAAAATGTTAACAGGCCTCTTGGCCAGAAGGTAATGTAAACCACTTGAGACCTTTTGTAAACGGGAGGGTATGCAAAAAAGAAAGCCTTGTCTCAGTGAGGGTCCGGACTGCTGCCCCTGCATAACTCTGCATATACCGTTATGTACAACTTGGGGTATATAAGCTGAGTTTGAAAAATAAAGTTCCCCCTTTTGGAGTCTTGCACCGACGCTGGGCTTCCCCATGTCGTGCTTTTCTCCCCTTTCTCGGCTGAATTCCCATCTGGGGTGTGGAGGCTCACCAGGTCTACTTACTTGTCCCGGCTCTTAAGTTCTGCGCAAAAGGGAGCCCAGGGCGGGGCACCCTTAGAGATTCAAGCAGGCGCCGGTGGCCCCACGTAGATGGTGCAAGCTCCTTGTCTGGAACTTTATTGGCCTTCCACGTAAACCAAGTTATTCAGCCTCCTTTTTTCCATTAATTTCCTACTATACTATTCTATCCTGAGCTATCCTATCCTATCCTATCTGCCTGCTCCGTCCCCGCTTTGAATATCCCTGGATCCACCGGGGCTGGACCCCGGCAAAATGTGTTGAAGATTTACATGTAAGATCTGAAAGACCTGAGGCAATAAAATTCCTAGATGAAAACATAGGAAACGAATTCCTTGACATGGGTCTTGGCAATGATCTTTTGGAATATGACACCTAAAGCACAAGCAACAAAATAAAAAATAAACAAGTTGGACTATATCAAACGAAAAAGTTTCTGCACAACAAAAGCAACAATCAACATGAAAAGGTCACCTACTGAGTGGAAGGAGATATTTGTAAATGATGTAACTGATATCCAGAATGTGTAAAGAACCGATACAACGCAATAGCAAACAAGCAATCCAAATGACAAATGAATTCATATAAATGAACAAAGAACCCAAATAGACATTTTCTTTTCCAAAGAAGATAGTCAAATGGACAAGAGATATGTGAACAGATACTCTACATCACTGACCACCAGGGAATGAAAATAAAAACAATACTAATATCAGTCATTTCCATGTGTTAAGAACTTTCAGTTGATTTAATGAGTTGTCTTTTCTTAAATAGCATTAAATCTTTTCTGTAAATGCTGGTTAAGTCCAATAAGTCCAGATATCAAACACCTTTACAACTGACCCACCTCTTTCCATTAAAAAAAGTCATGGCAACTGAAAACATCAACCTCCTCCCTCATTTTAAGGTGGTGGTCCCATCCCAACTCTCCCATTCAAGAAAAGGTCACCTACTGAGTGGAAGGAGATATTTGTAAATGATGTAACTGATAAGGGGCTAATATCCAGAATGTGTAAAGAACCGATACAACGCAATAGCAAACAAGCAATCCAAATGACAAATGAATTCATATTAAATGAACAAAGAACCCAAATAGACATTTTCTTTTCCAAAGAAGATAGTCAAATGGACAAGAGATATGTGAACAGATACTCTACATCACTGACCACCAGGGAATGAAAATAAAAACAATAATGTACCACTCCACACCTGTTAGAATAACTACCATTAAAAAAAACAAAAAGATAACAAATCCTGGCAGGGATGTGGATAAAAGGGAATCTTGGCTCACTGCCGGTGGGACTGTAAATTGGTTCCATCACTATGGAGCAGTATGGAGGGTCCTCAAAAAATTAAATATAGAATTATCATAAGATCCAGTGTCCCACTTACTGGGACATATATCATATATATATATATCCTATAGTGGATATATACCATTTACTGGATATATATCCAAGGGAAATGATATCAGTATGTCAAAGATATCTATACACACACATATCACACATATGCACACACATATACACCATAAAAAGGAGAAACATCCTTCTTTAAAAAGAAGGAAATCCTACCATTCGCAACAGCATGGAGGGCTCTGAGGGCATTACGCTAAGTGACATGAGTCAGGGATACACACTGTACGAGCTCACTTAAATGTGGAATCTAAAACCCTTACAAACTCATAGAAAAAGAGATCAGATTTGAGGTTACCAGAGGCAGGGGTGGGACTGCGGGATAGAAGGAAGGGGGTCAAAAGTCACAAGCTCCCAGTTATAAGCCAGTCCCGGGATGAACATACAGGTAACTCAAGTGTGTGGTACACTGGGAAGCTGCTGAGCTTGTAGATCCCAAACGTTCTCATCACAAGAAAAAGGTTTTTTCTTTCCCTCATTTTTTCTTGTATTTGCATCAAATGATCCACCTGGCTGGGGCTGAAGGTGGTCGTTCACCTGTCGTGCAAGCCCTTGAGGACCTCCAGGTCTACTGGGGAAGGATGCCTCTGAGGGCCAGGTGTCAGGTCAGCAGCCAGCCTGGGGCTCAGCACTGAGGCAGTAACTGCAGCTCCACATTTGGTACCCTGCAACTATTAAGGATAAATGTGCCCTTTTCTGAGAGGAGAAAAAGTAAATAAAAGCACACCTCCTTCTGCAGGTCGTTAGGTGGAAGGCTGGATTCCGCTGTCTCTCCGTCCCTGTGTGCCAGGACCAGGAGCCCCAGACATGGCAAAGAGCTCCACACCGTGTGGCATGTGTTCCCCCACATGCCAATGGGTATCTGATTGGAGAATCGGGGCCTGGGGGACCCCACATCAGAGCATACCAGGCAGTGTGCACATTGGGTGAGTCTGACTCTTGGAAGTCCCCCGCACATGACCCCTGGCCCGAGAATGGGAAGGAGCCAGCCGCACCACCAGGTGCCAGGTGCTGGGAAAACTGGTCTGCAAGGTGCTGGAGGGGGAGCTGAGGGACTCTGCCTGCCTCCTGCCCCTCCTCCTCACCCCGCTGTCTCTGCCATTACCCCTTTAACCCCTCCCCGTTGAAGCCTTGATAGCATCCACCCTTAGGGCTTTAGAACGCTTAATTAAGGACTGCCTGGAACACCGGCAGCGCCCCCAGGATCGCTCATTACAGGTAAAGTGTTGTTGCTCAGGCATGTCCGACTCTGTGTGAACCCCTGGACAGTAGCCCTCCAGGCTCCTCTGTCCACGGGATTCTCCAGGCAAGACGACTGGAGTGGGTTGCCATTTCCTTCTCCATTACACGTAAGTCTATCACATCAACTACCGTCTTGCTCTTTGCCTCTTACATCAGACCCTCAACGTCCTATTTTGAAACTCGCTGCTTAGCTTGCAAAGTCCGCATCAGCCACTTCCCTTTTTTACTGGATTCAAGAAAACACTTTTCTGAGTGCCACCTTGACGTCCTTGTTCCACAGTGAGTAGATGAGAGGGTTCAGGGTGGGGCTGACTGCTGTGTACAGCAGCGCGACAGCTTTGCCGTTTTCCAGGGAGGAGCCGGACCCCGGAGGATGTAGGTGTAGATGACCGTGGAGTAGTACAAGGTGACCGCCAGGAGGGGCGAGGAGCAGGTGGAGGAGGCGCGCCGCTTACCTGCGGCCGAGTGCACGCAGGATGCTGGCGATGACGCAGCCATAGGACGCCATGGTGAGCAGGCAGGTGAGCGCCCCGAGGCAGACGTCCGCGACGACCATCATGACATTGTTCAGCATGGTTGGCTGCAGGAGAGCAGCAGCAGCGTGGGGACTTCACAGAGAAAATGCTGGATCTGATTGGGCCGCAGAATGTCAGCCTTGTCATCAGGCCTGTGTGCACAGACGTGCTGACCGCACTGACGGCCACACACTGCTGGCCAGCGGGACGCAGACAGGCCGGCCCGTCCGCGAGCTGCAGTGTGGTGGGCGACAGATGGCCACATAGCGGCCGTAGGCCATGACCGTCAGCAGCAGCAGTTCGGCCCCCAGAAACCAGGTCAGGAAGAAGAGTTGAGTCATGCATCCCTGATAGGAGATGGTGCCTCCCTTGACCACCAGGTTCTCCAGCAATTTGGGGAGAACTGTAGACATGCAGATGATGTCTAAAACAGCCAGGTTGGTGAGAAAGAAGTACATTGGGGTATGGAGGCCTGGGTGCAGGCTGATGGCCGTGACAAGGAGGGTGTTCCCTGCAAGAGCCCCCAGGAAAAGGAGGAGGAACAAGACCAGGAAGAGACTCCAGAGCCCAGGCTCCTCTGAGAAACTCTGCAGGGCAAACTCCTCCACAGATGAGTGGTTGTGTGTGTCCATGTGGTGTTCAAGCCCTGCAGCCTCTGGGACACAGCCAGCCTGGCACAGGAAGACATGGGGTGGTGGGGCAGTGCTGCAGAAAAGTTTGCTGTTGGCAGCTTTGCTGCAGAAAGCACATAATTAAAATATCAGCCAAGGTCCCAGCACCCAGGGAGACATTCAGGGAAGCTACTCCACTCTGCCCCCCTGGTGGCCCCCATCAGCCCCACAGACACCCTGTCTCACCACAGCCTCCATCACTCCTTGGACCACACAAAAGGGAAGTCTGAGTCCTCCTTGCTTGGTTTTGAACACTTCCTGCAGCATCCAGAGATGTGGAAGCTCTCTATTGCATGTACGCTGGGCCTGCCACAGTGTGGGGAAGTCCCCATTGAGCCCGGCACAGAACTCAAGACTCCCAAAAGGAAAACCCAGTCAGCTGGGTCAGGGCTCAGGGAAGGGAGGGAAGTTTTACCTTGCCCGCAGCAATATGGGTGCTCACGGGGGAGTACAGGGTCTCAGAGGGGAATGAGCGGCCGGGGCACAAAGGCTCCAGCTCTTTGGGGAAGGCCACCTCACCTGCTGGAGCCAGCTGTGGATGGACGTGGCCACAGCCCATTAGTTGCAACCACAGCTGCCCAGCCCTGCCTGGGCTACTCCTGGCTGCACCCTCAGGTAGGGCAGACTCAGTGAGACCGAGGAGTCTGTGTCACTGGGGCTCATGGTTCTGACTCCATCCCTCACTCCCCAGCTGGATGAGGGTCAGGCTGGGCTAGGGGCTGGGACACAGGAAGGAAGGACACACACAAGTCAGCATGGCCACGGGACACGCAGCTTATACACTAAGCCAGCTCCCTGGCCTCCCCCACAGCCTAGCACACCTGTCCCCCAGCCCTCTGGGACCACTGGGCCTCCCTGAGTCCAGCTCAGTTGAAGAGACCATCTTCCTTGTGCCCATGAGCAGTTAGACCAATGCGCTCAGGGTAAGGGAGGCCATCGTGTCTGCCTCCATGGTGCCAGCCCCAGGCACCCCCAGAGGATGTTATGACCTGCCCTGGGGGTTCAGGAGGGTTGAACCCTAACCCTACCTGGAAACAACTGTCAACAACATAGGAAGGCTTGTCATTCCCCGGTGGAATACAAGCAAAGACATGTGACTTGCAGACCTATGTCCTCAGCTGTAATCTGTGGTGAAGCTCCAGGGCAGGGAGGCACTGGGCTCCCTGGTGGCCTCACAAGCTACTCCTCTAGTCCTCTCACCCTTGCTGCTCCTGCCCCTGCAGAGCTGAGGTGCCACTGAGTTGCAGGACAGTTCCCACTGCTGGCCCTGTCCAGTGCCACACACCACACAGACCCCTTCTTAGCAGTCACCTGCCATCTGTAGGCATGAGCCCCCAAAGCCTCCTCTGGCTGAACATCTGAGCCTCTTGGGTCCCCTCTGGCACCCCAGGTACCTGTCCCGCCTATGTGGGCTGGCTGCCCACTGAACTTCACCTCTATTCATGGAACCCCAGCTGGGTCAGGGGCCTCAGGGCCTGGTTTCTCTTAAAGAGCTCAACCTGTTTAGAAACCTAGCCACACTGCTGGGTTCCTTCCTCCTACTGATCTAGGGCAAAGATAGGTCACAGACAAGCAGATGCGCTGCTGGGGACATCACAGTTCAGGCTGCGCTGGTAAAAGACAAGCAAAGCGACGTTGGCATCATTTTCTCCACAGTAAAATACGTCAGGACAAAAACAAATTGTCTTTTGCAGAAACATCAAAAGGAAAACTAGGGAAGGTGGTCCCAAAGGCGTGAAAGGACAGGACAGACGGCGGCGCACTGTGAGCGCCAGCGACGGGCCCTGCGCACTGTGAGCGCCAGCGACGGGCCCCTGCGCACTGTGAGCGCCAGCGACGGGCCCCTGCGCACTGTGAGCGCCAGCGACGGGCCTCTGATCAGCTCCTGTCCTGAAGAGATGGCGCTTGCATTCTCAGGGAGAAATACAGGAAACTCTTCCTCCGGTGGAAGACTATGCATAGCCTGAAGCCCAGCTCCCAGTTCAGTGACTCCTTTGTCTGCTGTTGACCTTTACCAAGAGTCCGTCCCCTCGGGTGGACACTGAGGCTCGAGGGAGCTAGGAGCTCCGCCAGACACGTCTCTCAGGGAGCAATTACCCTCCTGAAGGCAAACAAGGGCCTCTGTGGGCACAGTCCCCAGGCCAAGAAGAACCAGGGCCCCAGTGGGCACAGCGCAGGGCAAGGGTGCCTGGAGCCATAGGAGACGGGGCCCCAGGCCGCAGGGTTCAGCGTGAACACGGCACTGGCTGGCGGCCTCTCTGCCAAGGGTCTCTCCCGTGTACAAGACAGCTGTGTACAACCAGATCCTGTGAGGAAGGTGGGTTTCATTTTAAATAGATTTAATTTTTAAGACAGGTTTTAGATTTCTGTAAAAGTTGAGAAGTCAGTACAGAGTTCCTTTAAGCCCCATGCCCAGTTTCCCTTAATGTTTAAACCTCGCTTTAGTGGGGTATACTTATTCCATTAATGAGCCAACACTGACATTATCAACTGAAGTCCATGGTTAAGTCAGACTGCACTGTTTTTCACTCAGTGTCCTTTCTCTGTCCCAGGATCTCATCAGGACACCACGTGACATTTAGGGTTCTCTTGGCTGACAGTGTCTCAGACTTTCCTTCGTTTTGGCAACCTTGGCAGTTTTGAGAGGTGCTGGCCAGGCATTTTGTAGATGTTCCTCTGTTGAGACTTTGCTGTTTTTCTTGTGCTCAGACTAGGGTGAAGGGTTTGGGGAGGAGCTATCCTCCACACATCATATCAGAAGACACAGTGTCAGCTAGACTTTCACCACTGATATCGGCCTTGACAAGATGTCTGTGGCTCTTGGAAAGATAAAAAGCAAGTGGCATTTCAAGAAACCACTTTTAAAAGGCTGAGGTTGACAACTGCAGCACCAGCACATATAGGAAGCAGCTGTTTCCTGAGCCTGGGTAACAAACAGGGTCAAAAGGAAAGCAGAGGAAGGTGGACCCCTACCCCTCTCAGTCCCCACCCAACACCCAGGGCCTCGGCCGCAGGCAGAGCCCAGCTGGGGTAAGGGGCTGCGCTCCTCCCCGAGCCAGAGCCCCTCACCCCCCCTTCATCAGTGCCTCCTTCACCACCTCCCCTTGGACAGACAGCAATTGGCCCAGAAGCCCACAGAACACTTCTAGAAAGCAATCTCAGAGGTTTCAACCATTTCATCATTAAAATATTATTTTCACAGAAATTTAACAGACAATATTAAAATCTGTATGGACCAAAAAAGACCCAGAATAGCCAAAGCCATCTTGAGAAAGAATAACAAATCTGGAGGCATAACACTTTCTAATTTCAATCTATATTACCAACAAACAGTAATCAAAAGAGTATGGTATTGGCATAAAAACAAGTATAAATATCAGTGGAACTAAACAGAGAGCCCAGAAATAAGCTCACATAAAATGGTCAATTTATGACAAAGGATCCAAGAATATATAATGAGGAAAGGACAGTCTCTTTGATAATAGTATTGGAAAACTAGGCAGCCACATGCAAAGGCATAAAACTGCTTTACACCATATGCAAAAAGTAACTCAAAATACATTAAAGAGTTGAATATAAGATGAAGAACCACGGAATTTCTAGAAGACAACATGGGCTGAAAACTCCTTGACATCAGTCTTGGCAATCGTTTTTTGGATGTGTCACCAAAAGGCAACAAGAGCAAAAATAAACAAGTGAGACTACGTCAAACTAAAAAGATTCTGCACAGCAAAAGAAACCATCAACAAAAGGAAAAAGCAAGCTACTGGATGGGAAAACATTTTCAAAGAATATATCCAATAAGGTATTGTAATATACAAAATATATATTTTTAAAAACTCCTACAACACAGTTCAGTTGCTCAATTGTGTTCAAGTCTTTGCAACCCCATGGACTGCAGCACGCCAGGCTTTGGATCTTGCTCAAACTCATGTCATCCAACAGTCTCACCCTCTGTCATCCCCTTCTCCTCCCTCCTTCAATCTTTCCCACCATCAGGGTCTTTTCAAATGAGTTAGTTCTTCACATCAGGTGGCCAAAGTATTGGAGCTTCAGCATCAGTCCTTCCAATGAATATTCAGGACTGATTTCCTTTAGGATTGACTGGTTGGGTCTCCTTGCAGTCCAAGGGACTTTCAAGAGTCTTCTCCAACACCGAAGTTCAAAAGTATCAATTCTTCAGCACTCAGCTTTCTTCATGGTTGAACTCTCATATCCAAACATGACTACTGGAAAAACCGTAGCTTTGACTAGATGGACCTTTGTTGGCAAAGTAATGTCTCTGCTTTTTAATATGCTGTCTAGGTTGGTCATAACTTTTCTTCCAAGGAGCAAGTGTCTTTTAATTTCATGGTTGCACTCACCCATGTCTCCTGTCTCCTGCACTGCAGGCAGATTCTTTACCATAAGCCACCAGGGAAGCCCCTGGATAACAGTATGGGGATTCCTTTAAAAAGTAGAAATAAAACCACTATGTGAGTCAGCAATCCTGCTAATGGGTACAACCCTGCGAAAACCATAATTCAAAAGAACCTATGCACCCCTATGTTCATCGAAGCACTGTCGACATAGTCAGGACATGGGATCAACCTAAATGCCCACCCGCAGGGAAAAGGTAAAGAGGGCGTGGTGCATGTGTGAACAGTGAGGTGCTGCTCGGCCACAGAAAGGAGCGAAAC
Organism: Aepyceros melampus; assembly: GCA_006408695.1. Taxonomy (NCBI): domain Eukaryota; kingdom Metazoa; phylum Chordata; class Mammalia; order Artiodactyla; family Bovidae; genus Aepyceros; species Aepyceros melampus. Next base: position 9,507 of record SJXQ01010801.1, on the reverse strand, counting down.
GCGCTCTTCGCAGCAACACGGTTGAACCTAGAGACCATCAGACAAATATCATGTGGTGTCACTCACGTGTGAAACCTAATTAAAAAATACAAATGAACAAACAGAAGCAGCCCTGTAGATACTGAAAACAAACTTCTGGTTACCAAAGGGGTGATGGGGAGGATGAACCAGGAGCTTGGGATGAAGCTGAGGAGAAGCCAGCAGGACTCAGGAGACGTCTGAGGGGCCTCACAGCCAAGTCGCCACAGGGGTGGGGGGTGTTAAAAGCAAAGGAAATCACAGCTAAGTAAGCAAGCTGTGCCTATAAAAGCCACTCGTCTAAAGGACACTGAGGAGGACAAAACGGGTAAGATGGAGCATGAGACAGAGTTCACGAAACACGAGAGCAACGATGCTTCCACAGCTGAATGACCTCTGACCTCCGAAAGCTGATGAACTGCTCCCGATGCTAAGCAGTCACGAGCGTTTTTCTTTATTTTCTGTAAGAAGAGGAGGGCAAATACAAGGACCCTGCCCCCAAACACACACACACACCGGCCCACTGTTCCTCACTGTAAGCACTGTCCACTGAACCCAGCACGCAAGGGCTGAGAGCCTGGAAGAAACGAGGAGCCTGGCGGCTGCCGTCCATGGGGCCGCAGAGGCGGACGCGACTGAAGCGGCAGCAGCAGCACAGGAGCTGCAGAAGCATCGACTCTCTCCTGGCTGGTGCACACCCCCCAGGCCTCTCCGAGGGGCAGTTACATGCGCTTAGGGCACAGCAGCGGCCAAGCGCGCGCCTCCTGACGCGCGTGTGCAGTGCTATCGGTGACGCCAGCTGCTACCAATCGTTATTTACGAAACCTGGGTGACATCGGAGGACCCCGGGTTAGGCTGCCGGCCGCAGCCATCTTCGCTAGCTCGCTCGTTCCCTCCACTCCGCGCCTTCAGGGCTTCTTGCCTCACGATCTGCATGCGGTCCATCTTCCGCTGTACTCCCCTGGCTAGTAACACTGACCTCCGAACCCACCTCCTGCAGCAGCAGTGGATGCAACCGCAGCAAACAGCTACGTTCCCAACACAGCAAACCCCACGCCAGGCGCCCCCGGGGCTCACGCTGCAGCCCTTGCCCTCAGGGGGCTGAAGAGCCACCCACCACACAGGGAGTGCCTTTATCTTCCATGGCCATGTCTAGTCCACTGTCTGTCCTTGCACAACTCAGCCCACATTTGCATCTGTCACCCGGATGGGACCCCTGCCAGCTCAGGCCCCCTTCAGGATCTTCACACTTTCAAAATAGCATCTCACCTGATGTCCCTGGACTTCTCTAAGGACCCACAAAACCGTAGGTTCCAGGCCCACCCCCGGATCCCAGAGTTGCAAAAGCCAAACTGCCAAGGGCTCCCCTTGCTTTTGCCAAAATTGCTTATTCAAGTCAACAAACTCCACCCAAGTATATGGTTGATACGTCGTGAACCCAGTCGCACTGGGAGCCCCTTGAGGCTGTCCCTCCAGGCTATAGGCTACTCATGCTTCCTACCTGCTGCTCAGCGGGGCTTGCTGCCAGGTGGGGACCTGCGGTCTCACAGTGTTCTTCATCATCATCCTTAGTCTCACAACGTTCATCATCACCGTCACTCGCGGCCTCACTGTCAGAGGTGCTGGGTTCTTGCTCTGACTCCAACATACGCTGCTCCAGCTCTTCCAAGCGTCTCTGCACTGCACACCAGCACAGCATTGCGTAGGGTGCGATCCACACTCGCCTTCAGGACAGTCAGGAAAATCCACCCCAGGGCGCCAGAAGCAGTCCGCGCCGCCTTGTTCAAGCAAACGGAAACTCCCTACCCCTAACAACTTTCAATGCTAGCCAATGACCCGTCGGTCACCTCTTCTTCCACTGGAGCCCATGCCGAGAGGACCAGGACCGCAGCCACATGGTGCCACAGGCTCTATGGTGGCCCCTGGCTTCCTCCATCCAGTGGAGCCTCAGGCCCTTCTACCTGCTGGGTATCCTGCTGGCTACACCAACTATCTCGCCGTATCTCACTGTGCACACTGTTCGCTAAACCCCTGGTAGGCAAGGGACAAGCTAAAAGGCAGGGAGAAAATGCGAGGAGCCGCAGGAGCTGCAGACACGTTTATTCTCTCCTGGCTGGCGCAGCCGCCATTAACAGCAGGCATAATATAACACAACACCACACACCTGCCAGGGTTTTCCAGGTGGAAATTATATGTGCTTTCAGAACCAAAGTAGCCTGTGGCCAAGCAAGTGCCTGGTGACGCATGTGCAGTGCTGTGAGTGACCTCAGCTGTCAAATAATCATTTACAAAACGTGGGGCGAGAGCAAGAGGGCGTGGGGCGAGAGAGCCTGGCCACTGCCATCTCTCCCCACACACACGCACGTACACACACCCAGGAGCTGGCCTCAGTGTTGAGGCCACATGGTCCCAATGAAAGCATTCCTCCTCCCTACCAGAGAGAAAGAAACTGAGATATGGAAGAGGACCAAAGCAAACGGAAACCAAAATAGCAGGCCTATTGCCTGAAAAAGCATGTCATGGAGGAGGGGATCTCGCCGAGGGCCTGGGGGCAGGAGCGTGCAGGCCTGGCCTGGAACCCAGTGGAGGCAGGACACGTGTGTGTGCTCGTGTGTTCACGGTTCTCGCAGAGCTTTGAGGTCTGGATGTGTGAAAGCTGTCCGCTCTGGGCCAGGTGGGACCCCAGGCACCTCGCTGCAGGCTTCGGCCCTCCTCCCACCCTGGCGTTTCACTTCTGCATCCTGCCGGCACACAGGCTGGAGACAAGCACATGCCTCGGTGCCTTTGCATGTCTTCTTACGTATGTCCTATTATTTTTACATTTTATCTGTTTAGTCAGCTATTTCAGGCTGTGCTGAGTGTCGTTGCCAGAGAGGGCTTTTCTCTAGCGGTGGCACGAGCCTCTCACTGCGGGGGCCTCTCCTGCCATCGAGCGCGTGTCCAGGCCGCACAGCCTCCAGCAGCTGTGGTTCCCAAGCCCCCGAGCACAGGCTCCATCGTTACAGGGCACAGGCCTGGCTGCTCCTCAACAGAGGAGTGGGAGTGGCCGCCTCCCAGATCGGGGTCGGAACCCATGGACTCTTTACCGCGAGCCACCGGGGAAGGCCCTCACACGCGTCTTTAAGGAGACAGTCGCAGGCGAGTCTGACCGCAGGGTGAACATTTCTTTCTTCTGATGCCTCTTTCACACATTCCCCACAAAGAATATCGTGTTTGTAAGAATAAAAATGTTGCCTGAGTAGAAACCATCCCAATATTGAAAAATAATGATCCTCCAATTAAAAATAAAAGTTGCCTGAAAATGCAGAACTATCAGGGCAATGGGAAAAAGCAGACCCCCACTCCTCACAAATCATGTGTGCTGGGAACAAAGCTCCGCTGACGGGTCAGAAGGGAGCAGTGGCCCCGTAAGAGGGGCACAGCGTGAGCAGGGGCACCGCCGGCGTCTGGGACCCAGCCCGCGGGCTCAGAGAGGAGGTGGTGGGGGCGAGACCCGCAGGCCTGGCACCCGTCTCCGCTGGATGGGAACTGGCAGAGGCACGGATGGGGATTCTGTGGTTGATGAACCCACTCCCAGGAGCACAAGGCGGGACTCTTATTAAATTGAGGGAGTTTTATTAACATCAGGAGAGGAGGGATTGTTAAGGAAGTGTCCAAAGACAAGTCTGTCAAAACTAGGAAAGCCGAGGCTCGCCCTGGAAGCGCCCCAGGGCAGAAGAGCCGGTGGAGAAGGAGCGGTGGGCTCACAGCCCCATGCACGCCGCGCCCACATCGTCGTAGCTGGACCCCGAGGACGCCTGCAAGGGGGGCTCCTGCCCCACCTGTGGGGGGCCACCTCCCTGCAGCGTGAGAGGCGTGTCCTCTGCGGGCGGGCCACCTGAGGGCCAGAGGAAGCTGGGTTACCAGGGTCGTCAGGTCCCAGGGGCTCCCACGTTCTGCGCCTGGGCAGGGCCCACCCAGAGGCACAGGGGGGTCACCCAGGACACCTCAGTCCAGCTTGTCCAAAAGACTCGCTGGAGGAGTTCAGGCCATGTCCTGGAGGGAGACAGTAAGGAGGGGCTGCCTGACTGCTCACCAGCCCTCCTGGCCCCAGACCCCAGCGCAGCCTTGGCTGTGGGCTCTGCGCTGGGCTGCTCTGACCCACCCCCAGGAGCCTCGGTTCAGGTGCTTAACTCCCCTGGGTTGATTCCAGGTATGCTCTGCCCCCCAACCCTTAACCACCAGAGCAGAGTGTGTGGCATCCCAGGGATGGGTCAAGATTTGTTGACCTGTTGGCACCTGTTATCACTCCTCCTCATGGGCCAAGAGACTGGCTGGCTTGGCTGGGTCTCCTAAGGGCAAAGGGGCCTCGGGGAACCCAGGACAGCTAAGAGGGCGTGCAGCCAGCAAACGCTGCATGGGCTTGGGGAAGGGTACACACTTGTGTGTCCATGAGTCCTGGAGCCCGGCCCTGCTGCTGCCCGTCCGAACATACCCCCTCAGACCTCCTGCCACCCTGGGAGCACAAGGCTCCTCCCTGCTTCTGGCAAATTGGTCCCCACCCGCCCCTGAGGGCCTGCCCTAATGTCTCCTGGGGGCTCAGGCAGGACCCACCGCATCACATCTCTGTACTTTAACTCTGCTCAGCACATGTCCTTGTCTGATCCCAGAGACCTTGTCCTCCTTGCAGCCTTTACATACAACCAGGCTGCCGGCACCTGCCAGACATTCACGCCCCATCTGTTCATGACAAGCTCTGCCCACCAGCTGCGTCATGGACATAGGTGTCGTCAGAAGCGGCAGAGGGCTTTGGGGAAGGTCGTGGTGGCTATGCCTCCCCATCCTGATGGCAGCCTAAAACAGGCGTGAGGCCCACACACTCACCAGCCAGGGAGGCCCCAGGCCTCCGGTCTGCGCCACGTGAGTCCACCCATTCCTAAGGATCTGCTCATAGATGACCTCGGGGACTTCCTCATGCCCTTGGGATTCTGCAAAGGACACACTGAGAGAGCCCACCCTGCGAGGCCCTGGGGAAAGCAAAGCAGCCACTGTACGGGTGGGGAGCAGCCCGACCTGCCAGCGCTGCCTCATGGTTAAGGTGGACGTTTGCCAGTAACAGTGTCCTCGAATCAGTCTCCAGTTCCAGCCTCGGCGCTCTGGGCCCTTGCGGCCCTGGAGCTAAAGACACCGGTCCCAGGCCAGGGGCTCACCGTGTCTTCACCTCACTTCACCCTGCACCTCTCCTGTTGCCCCGGCTCTTCTATCCCAGGCCCCTCTCTATCCCAGGCCCCTTCTATCCTAAGCCGGGGGCTCACAGTGTCCTCACCGGCCCCAGCACCTCTCTTGTTTGTCCTGCCCCCTTCACAGCTACAGCTCTGCCTCAAAATGGAGGTGTGGACTCCAGTCATGTCCCAGGTCAGCAGCTCTCTGCACCTATGAGTCTGCAAAGGCAGCTGGGTGCCCACATAGGGTCAGACAACTCAGAGAGATGGGTTCAGGGTGACAATGTGGAATTCAGGTCAGATCCACGGCAGGAGGCTTGCACAACCAACGTACAATCCACTGCTTGTCTTTGGGAGCATAAGCCTAAACCCAGACAGCAATAAATAAAACTACCTCTTGCTTCAGATATCAGATTTGCAACAGGAAGTTGCCTGCCTCCATCCTTCTGTCCTTAAATGTAAAAGGATTCCCAGTGCTGATGGTTATATTTTTATTAACTTGCTGGACAACTTGTAAGGTCAGCGATTAAGTAACAACTTCCTTTCTGAGCATTCACCTGCTTCTTGATAAGTCTCTGAAAGAGCCCACGACAGCACGAGCGTACAGTTCCAGATAATCCCACTCTGAGAATCTCTCCCTGAGGCTGTCGGTCAGTTACAAAGGGTGGTGGGAGCCCACACTGTCTTCATGCCACAGTTATCAGTAGCTACGGTGAAGGGCCCGGTAACAGCACTTCAGCACGGACCGCCTGCACATTTGAACACAGTCTGACTCTACAATGGCACTGTGAGGGTGAGGAAGCCACAGGCTCTGGCAGGGCGGGGCTGGGACTCAGCCCCACACCCTGAGGTTAATGCATCTCTGGTTGGACCCAGGGTGCTCTAATTCTGCTAATGCACTGAACAGGGGCTGAGACATATCACACCTGACGTCACCCCCGTGTGCACCCCTGTCAGACCCTGGGAGACAGGGACGCGTCCTGAGGGGCTGTGTCCAGCTGAGCCCTCACAGCTGCTAACAGGAGGCTTCACATCACCTCTGGCCCCTGGCCTCCTCACACAACAGCCAGGCAGCATTCTACCTGTTTGTTGTAGTCCATTCTCTGTAATGAATACTGTTCCTTAAACTACATGTAAATGCAAATTCATGAAATGAACAAGGATAAGCATAACAGTTGATAACACAAAGGGGAATTCCTATCACAAGGATGCAAATACTTGAGGTATAACAAAACTGCCTGAATCATCCTCCAATGCTGCCACCGAAAATCTCAAAAGTGAGCAATTTTAGACAAGTGGAACCATCGGTGAACAGAGAGTAAACACAACAGGAGGACACTGGCCACTGACAGGTTGACAAGAGTCATAATTACTGAGTGAGCTGAGCTACCACTCAGGCTCCAGGTTAGCAAAACCTTCCCCATGTTACAGTTTTGCTAAAGTTTATTTTTCCTATGTAGTATTCCTCTCTATAGATGACTCATTATATATATAATTACTAAGGCGCTAATATCTTTATATTTTAAGACTGTTTACACAAATAAATTCATAAATACGGAAACTTCCTTTGTCAGATCCTACAGGCTGGTGGTGGTTTGGAAGAACGCTCCTCATCCTATCAAACCTGCCTCTGATCCTGGAGTTCCCGACCCAGGCAGCTTTGCCCCCAGTAGACAGCTGGTCATGTCTGGAGACACTTCTGGTTGTCACAGCATGGGGGGAAGGTGCTGCTCAGCACCCCACGGCACCCAGGATGCCTAGGCAGAGTTACTGGCTCCAGACCTCAGTGGTAAAGCCCTGGTCAGCAGGCACACGAACCTCTGGGATCACTGAAGCAGCTCTGCACCCTCCCCCTGCCCCCTCCATGCTGTCTGGGGCACATGTGTGTCCATCTCTTGCTTTCTCCACTGGGTCTCCTTTCTCACTGGCCTGGATCCCCAGTACACTCCTAAGGGCCAGGACACTTGAATTCCCAGGACACTTACCCCTGCCCCGCAGCTTCCCAAGTAGCATCCTAGCCACCAGCCCACTGAAGACAAGGCTGAGCAGTGACCCCAGGATGATGATGGCCATGGTGGTAGGCAGGGTTCCCTGTGATCCTGGCAGGGGTGCCTGGCTGGGCTCCACAGGGCCTGCAGGGAGATGCCAGGAGGGGAGAAGCATGCTCAGTGTGGTGTTCAACTGAAGGCCCTCTTGTGTTCGTGCTTTGGGTGAAGCCCTGGGTGTGAGAGGCACAGAGCTGTGAGGGCCCTGCCTGGCGGAGCTCAGGGGACTCTGCCAGGCAGCAGTGATGCCCATGGGAGAGCCGCTTAGAGGTGTGTGTGCGTGTGTGTATGTTGTGGGGGGGTGTGCACGTGTGTATATGTTGTGAGGGGTGTGCATGTGTGTGTATCTTGGGCAGGTGTGCACATGTGAATTGTAGGGGGTGTGTGCATGTGTGTATATGTTGTGAGGGTGTGTGCACGTGTGTATGCTGTGGGGATGTATGCATGTGTGTATATGTTGGGGTGCACGTGTGTGTGTTGTGGGTGTGTTTGCATATGTTGTGAGGGTGTGTGCACATGTGTAAGCTGTGGGGATATGTGTGCACGTGTGTATATGCTGGGGGTGGGTGGGTGTCCATATGTTGTGGGGTGTACATGTATGTGTATGTTGTGGGAGTGTGTGTGAACGTGTGTGTTGGGGTGCACACGTGTGTGTTGTGGGTGTGTTTGCATATGTTGTGGAGGTGTGTGTGCACGTATGTATATGTTGCAGGGGTGTGTGTGCATGTGTAATGTAGGGGTGTGTGCATGTGTGTATATGTTGTGAGGGTGTGTGCACATATGTAAGCTGTGGGGATATGTGTGCACATGTGTATATGCTGGGGGTGGGTGTGTGTCCATATGTTGTGGGGTGTACATGTATGTGTATGTTGTGGGAGTGTGTGTGCACGTGTGTGTGTTGGGGTGCACATGTATGTGTTGTGGAGGTGTGTGTGCATGTATGTGTGTTACAGGGGGTGTGTGCATGTGTGTATGTTGGGGGTGTGCATGTGTGTGTATGTTGTGGGGGGGTGTGCCTGTCTGTATATTATGGAGGGTGTGCACACATGTATATGTTAGGGGAGATTGTGTACATGTATGTTGTAGGGGTGTGTGTGCACATGTGTGACTGGCATGAAAACTCTACAGATCACTTTGGAGCAAAGGTGAGGTGCAGCCGGCTCTGCTGGGGTTGGAGAAAGGTTTGTGCCAAGATGGAGCACAGGCCCTGGGTCAATGCCAGTTGTAAGCTGTGGGGATATGTGTGCACATGTGTATATGCTGGGGGTGGGTGTGTGTCCATATGTTGTGGGGTGTACATGTATGTGTATGTTGTGGGAGTGTGTGTGCACGTGTGTGTGTTGGGGTGCACATGTATGTGTTGTGGAGGTGTGTGTGCATGTATGTGTGTTACAGGGGGTGTGTGCATGTGTGTATGTTGGGGGTGTGCATGTGTGTGTATGTTGTGGGGGGGTGTGCCTGTCTGTATATTATGGAGGGTGTGCACACATGTATATGTTAGGGGAGATTGTGTACATGTATGTTGTAGGGGTGTGTGTGCACATGTGTGACTGGCATGAAAACTCTACAGATCACTTTGGAGCAAAGGTGAGGTGCAGCCGGCTCTGCTGGGGTTGGAGAAAGGTTTGTGCCAAGATGGAGCACAGGCCCTGGGTCAATGCCAGGAAGAGTCCAGAAAGACAGGCTGACCCCTGGACATCAGCCCAGCTCCAGCGGAAGAGCCACAGAGCAACAGGGCATGACCCCACGTGGGCCCTGAGGATGCGCTTCAGGGGAGGGCTGAAGGTGGGAAGACAGCTAAGAGACTGCAGAAGGTGTCCAGCCAGGGCTGGCTCTGGCCTGGCCCTCCTTGAGATGAGGCTTTCCTAAGCCACTCCTCCCCTGTCCACTTTTCCTATAAGAAAGAGGGAGTCACACAGGCCTCCAGGTGAGGGCAGATGGGGCAGCCCACCTGACCTTGGGCCTCTGAGCTCCTGGTGCTGCCCTAGCAAGACCACTCTGAGGATGGGCAGAGGGGACGCCTCGAAGGTGGGCTGCGCCACATTCCAGCAGGGACAGGAGAGGCCTGGCAACAGCGGGGCTGCAGCCCCTGTCTGAGTCGGTCCTGAGCTGCCCAGCGGCACCAGGAGCCCACCTGCCAGCACTCGGGCTTGCAAAGTCCTCAGCCCTGGACCCAGCAGAGCTCCCCACCCACCGGAGCCCCAGGGTTCCTGCACGGCCACCTGTATCCCCAGAGCAAGCTG
>SJXQ01010800.1:35323-55015 GCA_006408695.1 Aepyceros melampus | reverse complement strand
CACTATCACATTTATAAAATTTTCTAAACAGAAGATTCCTCTCTTTGCCAGCTGAATTCAAAACTTATTTGTAACTATAATACTCATTGCTTGCAAAGATATATTAAAAAGACAAACATTTGTCTAATGCTAGTAAGTATAAACTGGTACATTTACCAAACACCTTTCTAAAGAGTTATAAGGGTCTTAAAATTTTTTAAGCCCTGTAAGCCAAAATATTTACACTCCTAGGAACAAACTACAAGGCAATAATTCAACATACGAACAAATACTCACACACAAATGTTAGTACTTTTAAAAAAAGTAAAAAGGAAAACTTAAAAAAACGTCCCAAAGACATCTAACTTAACTAGGAAATGAGCATATAAAGAAAAAGCTTCAAATCACATATTTTAAAATAAATTTCTAAAATAATGTGCCCTCAAAATGTTACAGTTCTGAATGCTCTGAATGTGCTCCAAGTTGAAAGAACAGACCACTATAGTTAGTAAGTTTTTGATGACACAGGGAAATGTTCACAATATAATGCTGGGCAATAAAAGAGAAAATATAAACAATATGAAAACAGATTCTGCCCAAGCACGCCAACCTATTCAGATGATCTTAATAAAAAATGGCATCAAAAACAAAATACTGGAAGAGAAAGTACCCTAGCGTAATGGGCAGTAGAATTCTGGGTATGTTTCCTTCCACTCATCCATAGTCTTATAAATTTCCAAATTTTTTCACTGATACTACATTACCGAGTCAACAGGGAGAAAAACTTAAAACCTGAGCACAAAAATAAATCCACTGGATTTAACCATTCACCAAAAACCATCAACTTGTTGAATTATTAAGCACAAAAATCAGACCGCTCAGGATTAAGAAATGAATGAGAACTAAAGGAGGGAAAACACATACAAGAAAAGGCTATTTACACAGGACCATGTGAAGAACAAGACCGTAAGGAGCGAAACGGGCAGTACACCCTCAAATATCAAAACGCACAAACCCTTTTACTCCTCTCTGTGCACCTGTGAATATAAATGGGACTGCAGAAGTTGACTTTATTTAAGCTTACAGATCTGATTTCTAATTGCTGTATATTATAATATCTCATACTCCTGTGATCACTGTAGTATGCAAACTTTGTCCCACAAAAACTCACATTTTAATGTTAAAACTGCCGCATCAAATAGCTTTAATCACTTAAGTTTATAGAAATATGGTAGACAATATGATCAAGTCAGCAGAATTTAAAATAAATTTATAATGTTCATCCTCAAATAGTTATAGTTCTGTATGTTCTAGAACTATTTCAAGTTTTCAAATAACTAGCTTATCATTATTATTAAAAAAAAATTTCAGTTGTTAAAGAAGCCCAGCAAAGTATAGTATCATCTGCTGTAACCAACAGCTTTTCCAATTAACGTTCCACTGAATGTTAATAGGTATAAATAAGAAATAAAAAGGGGAGGTCCTTTTATCAAATAAATTTGAAAAATGCAGTGCTTTTTATGTTAATGTGCATAGTGATCTCTGAGGCAGTGCATTTTCCAAATTAAATCTCCTAAGTACTTTCTACATTCTAAATAAACTGAATTTGGTTACTGCTTAATTCAAAAGAGTGAGAAGTAGCTCCTAGGTTCTCAGGATGATCGCACACTTGGGTAGAATGGTGTCAACACTAAAAGGAATAAATAAGAGAGGAGAAAGTGTGTGCAGCAGAGACATCTAGGAGGCAGTTATTAAGTCTGGAGCTCAGAAAAGAAGAGTGGGACACAAAAGTAGATTTTGACAACATGTAGGTATCAGGTGAAGACACTACTGAGAGTGCCTTAACCAGAAAGTGCTTTCTATTTTTACTCTAGGTACCCTGAATTCAACAGACAAGGTTCTAAAATTTATCATAAACATCCACTGCATAAGTTGTGTATATATGTTCTCCCTCTTCCAGATGAAATGTGTTCCTTGATTCCCAAGCAAAGAAATCCTTACAAGCCTAGCACTACTATTGCACCTGGTACAAAGCAAATGTTAGCGAAACGAATGTTTGGTCATAAGCGATTTTTCTTCCAAAGATCAAAAAAATAATCCAATCTTACCCAATATATAGCCTAACTGTACTTTAAAATATGAAAAATGTTCTCAAACAAGTACAGAAACACCTATAAACACATGTACTAAAGATATATTAAAGTTTAACTTTAGCTTGCTGTTCAGTAAAAACTGATTATTAAGCTTTGGCTTTTGAAAAGCACAGTCAGTCAAAACATACTTCAATGTCCTTTCTAGCAGCCCTGAACAAGCACCTAAAATGAAGTGGCATGAGATAGTAAGACATCGTCACATCTCACCAACATATAGTCAAGATCATGACTGCCTAGGAAAACAACACTCACTTCCAAGTATGCAAAAACATTCTAGAACTAACTTCCAATGAAAAACTCCTTATGAGCTTTTACATATTAAAATCCTGTCCGCTGAATAATAAATGTGTGCATCATAAAACCAGAGCAAACTGCATTATTAATGATGATTATAAAAGCTGTTAATTTTACATTCAAAAACAATTATTAACTTTCCAACTGTTGAAGGGGAAATACACCAACAGCTAAGACACACATCAGAGTCAAACCTTCCTTCTTCAGTCTTTCCCCTTATCAGCCAGTAAATGTTGGTAATTTTTAAAGACTACAGGGCTGAGTAAGAGACTAGATTACACCACAAATCTGATATTTGTAAATTTTCTGTGTGTTCCAGCACTCATAAAACTAACTAGATCATCTTTATAACCTGGATTTATTCTTTAGATATTTCAGTTCATCCATAAGCCTCTCAAGAAAAAGAGCCATTTGGAAACTTCTCATATCTTGTGACAATAAACTAGAAATAAAAGAGCAACTCTGCCACCTCAAAGTTCCTTAAGGGAAAACCTCTGAATCATTAACATTCATGGATAAGTCTTTCGAGACACCCCCAGAACACTTTGTTCCTCTACTGACCGCAGGTCAAAGTAAGCATCTACTTGGTATAGCCAGTGTGCTAGTACTGTGCCCAAGGCAGCCCGGGAGCTGACAGGGCTCAGACACTGTTCCTGCAACAGAAGGTCACACTTATAAAATCTGACAACACAATTTTCATAAAATTCTGCAATTTTCTCTGTAAATTCTTTCTTATTTCCTCCTCCATGACACTGATATTCAGCCTCAGCACCAGCCACTCAGCCGGCACATGTCCACGGTGTGCCTCTGGTATGCACAGGCAAACATATGTACACCCTTGAGACACAGATCACAGCAATAATCAATCAATCACCTTTCACTCAAAAAAGAATTATCATCAGACCCTTTGAGTTCCTCATGAATGTAAAATATGATTTGATCTATAATTAATATATATTCAAGCACATTTCTTCATACAAAATGGTACACCTGAGATATTATTTTTTTTTAATTCCACCCTGAAGTCAAAAAAAGGTAATTTTTTTCTGTTTGAAAAACAAAGATCACCAAAACCAAAAACCAATCACAAAAACTTTAACACCTTCACAATAATGTAATTAAGTATCTATCCAAGATTTATGTAGTTACTTCTTTTCCAGTTAAAGACCACATTTTCAGTTTATAAATCAAGCAAGAATGTCTGTGCCCAGGTCTACAAATATAAGCCACTTGGTTCAACAAAATGTCCCATCAGCCTGATTCAAAAACATTCAAATTTAAATATTAATAACACCTTATCCATTAGCTACACTACATTTTCAAGAGTTTGAACATAGCCACAGATACAACAGCCTTCATTTTTCCGTGTATAAGATCACCTCAATTAATTATAAACCAATCAAAACTACTCTTTCAAAACTGCCTTCTATATTGCTTCTCCTACATAAATACAAACAAAAAAATGATAAAAGAGGAGACAAGGAAGAAATAAAGGAGAAAGAGGAATGAAGGAAGGGATAGAGAGAGGCAGGAAAGAAAACTTAAAACCCCAGACCATATTGCTTTAAGGAGTCATACATATGGGTGTAACATCCTTAATTTAATGGTTGGAGTCTTATTTAAGACACACCGCTAACATCTACTCCATCAGCCTTTATAGCTCTGCTCTAAAGGGATCTGGGGGAACATGCATTCACCCATAAAGGTGAATATTATATTTATCTTTAACAGAAACACTTCAAATCTCGCCAAAGTACTTTAGCCAATCATCCCCTTTTGAAAAGGTCAAGAACTACAAACTACTATGCTGTATTTGTATTAATATCACTCCAGTTACTGATTTTCAAACTGATGCCCAAAGTCAACTCTAATAAAACCCCAACTATATCTTTGCATTTAGTGATCTGAATAATTCTCCCCACTAATGCTGTTTATCAGAAAGCTCCCCCCCATTCAAAATAAACCACCAGTTCCCACATTCTCTCAGACAGCCACAGTTTTACTGTATTTCAAAACTTGAGTCACCTGTATGCATCGTCTTCTTTCAAGTCTCATATCATCCTGATGGGGTGGGGGGAGGGAGGGAAGAGTCCAGCAGCAAAACTACAACACTGTGTGAAGAAAAACAGTTATGATAAGAGATAAGGATGCAAGACAATTACCCCTAATTGAGGAACATCTAATGTAAACACAACCCCCAAAACACAGAGATAAACTGACTGTAAATTCATTTGCTAACATTTATTTAAGCCTACTTGAAAATAATTTTCATTAATGAAAACCAATTATATATAAAATATAAAGTAATTGCCAGGGAGAAAAAGTTTTAAAATCTGACTACTACCAACAAAAAAATTCACACATTTCTAGGTATGAAATAAACTGTCAAAACTCTCCTAGTCTATGTAATTTATCAGAAGAAAAATATCTACATTTTATACTCTACATCAATTCACAAATCAGTATGAATGTGAATTCACTTTTCACCGTGGTTTACTATCAAAGGTAAAGAAAGTTGCTTTATAGCAACAATCAATGTCAATCTTCCAGCGTTACAGGTAAATTGAGACACTGCTCACAACTGCTCCTCTAAGCCCACAAACTCTCTTGTGCTCTCCGAGTGGCTTCCCCTACTTATTATAATTCTTTGACTTTAAATTCCTACTTACTACTTCCACTGCTATTTTATGATTGGCCAGCAAATTCCACAACTAATGGGAAAGCAAAAGCACCTCTCGCTTTTGTCAACTAAGAGCACACAATAACAGACAAGACAAAGATAAGCACAGGCTGAAAATCAACAAAGGAGTTTGGTCTAAAAATCTAGTTTTCAAACTGATACTGTGGAATTCAGTATTATTCTAAATGAAACAATGTTGCTTACATTGGCCAAGTTCCCAGGCTAGCCAAAAGACATCCATCTATTGAGACCAAAAGATATTACACCAGCCATGGGCACTGGGGACTCTGCAGGAGCAACACAGGAACTTTAACCAATTCTAGATCCTCTCTTTATTTGGAAAAATTCTAAAGTAGGTTGTTTTCCTTTGTTAGCACTCTCTCAACTCTTGATGCTTGCAATTCCCTAAATTTACATTACGACACGCCAATCATCCTGTTAATAGTAATAACCCTTTTCTCTGAGTACCAGATGTTCCTAAATTACCACCCCAAAGTTCCTGTTGCCTCAATGGAGTTCACTTCAGGTATGTGACAGGAAAAAAACAACTGGGCTGAAATAATTCACTTTAACATCTGCAGTTTTCAACAAGGATGCTAGCTAAATAGATCAAATAAACTCCTAATTGGTAGAATTCTAATAGTACTGCAAAATAACATTAAAAAACACTGCGATAATGTGAGGAAAAATTTTAGCCAAGTGGGTCATAATATGGATTTGAGCTTGTGTTTACTGCCCCCAAATATTTCTGCTTTTCACTTATTTCTCCTCCTACTTTTGAGCCCCTGGGGTTCTTTAAAAGCTCAAAACATGGAAGATCAGCTCAGAAATAGCAGTTTATATGTATGAATTACTTGTAAATTAGGAACCACCTGTCTCTGAAATCATTCATCGATTCCAGATTCCATTCTTGAAAAACCACTTTTCCAGTTTAGATGCTGCTATGATATCAAGTAAAACCCTAAGCATGAGACCAACTGGTATCCAACCTGGGAGGAAAGGGGGATACGGACAGACGGACGAACATAAAAGCAGCTCATCAAAAGTTTTACTTGCAAAAATAATATATGAATCAAGATTTTTACTTTGAAAACAGTTTTCTAATTTTTCCCCTCATAAATGATCAGTCTTAAAAAATAATAATAAAAGTCTTTATAATTTCAGCATAAACTACAGTAAAAGAAAATGTGAAATTTAAACTCTCTAGCTATGAAGTACACATTTTCAAATTCTTCAGGCTCTCAACATTATATTCTTCACCTGTAAAATGTCACAATGCTATTTACACCCTGCCAACTTCAATGGCTTCAACAGGAAAAGATGAGTGGGCCAATGGCATAATGGATAACGCATCTGGCCTCTGGATTATCAAAATGAGCTCACCCTAAAACTGACATCTTTCAGGGGGAAAAAGAAAAATCAACCATTTAATCACTACTCATTTGAAAAACAGCCTTTAGCAAAGGATAAAGAATCTCAGCGAGTTAGGAAACGGCTGCTGAGGTATGCTGCAACTAAACCATCATCTACTGTGAAGTGAAGGCGCTCAGCCGTGGCCAACCCTTCGCAATCCCATGGACTGCAGCCCACCAGGCTTCTCTGTCCGTAGGATTCCCCAGGCAAGAGGACTGGAGTGGGGTGCCATCACCTTCTCCGCATATACTGAGTAATGATAAACTTCTCAAGTCTAGACACTACAATGGTCTGTATCAGATGTGAGTTTTGACAATAACTAGGTTACAGCAAACACCAAATGGACTTTGCACACTACAGATACAATTTTCTTTCTAAAGAAGCTTAAAGTTCAGTCATATTTTAATTTTTTTCTGAAAAAAAACCTAGTGATTTTTTTTATCTTTTCCCCTACAAATGGAACCATTCACAAATTAGAGCAAAATTAGATGCTAATGAAAAACATGTACTATCCTTACCACAGAAACCTCCCATAATCCTCAGAATCTTTTACAGTATGTTTTAGCTCACATTTTGCCAAAGGCAATATAATAGCCTATGAACAATGTAGGAACTGAGCTTAAGTGGTTTTTGAAGCTAAACTTACAAACCATTTTACTAGTTGTCTGAAATCACTGCATAAAATTAACCTACAGCACATGTGGAGGAAGGGCTAACAGCATTTCAATAAGCTTGAGTTTTGGTGCATGGTATGCTCAGGAAAGTACAGACGTGGTCTCTTCGTGTCTGTTCTTTCTCAAGAGAGGTCAGGGAGGCAAGAGGGGAGGGGAGGGGAGGGAGGGGGGAAGGATATTAAGACACCTAACTGAAAGTACTCTTCTGCTGGGATTTACAAAACCACTACAAATCTAAAAAAAAAAAAAAAAAAAACTAGAGTGGCAAAACTGTGATTGAAATGAATGCATTAGCATGAATACGGCAAACCCAGATTAACTCGAGAGTTAATTAACTAAGGGCTTTCCTTGTGGCTCAGCTGGTCAAGAATCTCCCTGCATTGTGGGAGACCTGGGTTCGATCCCTGGTTTGGGAAGATCCCCTAGAGAGGGAAAGGCTACCCACTCCAGTATTCTGGTCTGGAGAATTCCATGGACTATATAGTCTATGGGGTCACAAAGAGTCAGACACCACTGAGCGACTTTCACTTTCTTTCATTTAATGAACTAAATGGCAGTCATTGATGTATTTTCTAGAGACACAATGTTTTATACTGACGGAAAAGTAAAAATTTTATCTAGTTTCAAAGTAACTATAGTAGTAGGGAAGTATTGCAAACAGCAGGCAAAAAAAAAATCAGTACATACATGATACAAGCTTCAAAAGTACTGGTAGGAATCATCTTATTTCTTAAGATGGGTGGAAGTACACAGCTGTTGCTTATTATCTTTTAATTTTATGTGTTATATATTCCCATATTCACAATTTTAAAAATTTAACCCTCAGGAAAAAACAAAAGGCAAGAGGTTTAAAAGGACAATTCAGATGGTAGAGAAGATGTCTATTAAGAATAGGGTACAAAAAAAAAAAACTAAGTATGCTACAAAAATGAAAACAAAGTTGAGGCACCTAAAATTTTATTCCATGGATCAAATTACTATGCAGTTATATTCAAATAATACACTGTGACCCGCTTTCCTTATAAACTTCTGCTCATTTACACGAATAGACTAAGGAAGTCATAGAAGAAAATGTCTTTATTTCAGAAGCAGACTTTCAAGAATTAAAATAGCCAAAGGAGTCATACAGGAAATGTTTTGATACCTAGCATGCAAGAAAAAAAAAAATCTATCACCCTAATTCCCAAAAAGATGATCAAATGGGATATGGGCGGCAGGGGGGGAGGTGTCTTTTCACTAACTGGGGATTTCAAGAGAAATCCTAAAAACCAAGAATATTTATGACTTCCTCTAGAAACCGAGGAAATACCCACAGTCTTAAAAGAAAAAACTAAAAATGCAAAAAGCACAAGAGTTCAAATCAAAATTATGAGTAAAACTGTAGAGAAAAGGACCTTCACTCTACCCCAATCACTCAGCTGAGACCCTTCACAGACGCTGACACACACCCACAAGCAGGCCCTCTTATTTCACCAGCGGGGACACCAGGGGTCATACAGATCAAGCAGTCTGGCCTAAGGTCACACCGTGAGAACTCTGGTCCCACACCAAAGTTTACTTCTTTCCGCCACTGCAAGATCCTCTCACTAGGGATCACTGAAATGGTTATAAGAAAATTACAAACCTGCAAGAATCTAGGTGGACTAAAGCTGATTTTAAGTCTCACCATTTACTCTTCTCCTCAACCAGGCCAAACATGAATAAAATTCATAAGCAGTAAATTACTTTGTAAAAAATATTTCAGTTTAGGAGAATAAAAAAGTAACTCTCCTGAAAAGTCAGCCTAGCAGAGAAATTCTGATTATAACGTGAAACAGTTTGCTACATAGTCCTTTAAAAAGAAAAAAAATTGAAGACAAGCAGAGAAGAGTGTAAAAACCAAGAGTAGGTAAGTCATTTTTGCACTAAAGCCTCAGGCAAGATCAAAGAACATGAAGAACTATAAACCTGGGTCTTGGATCATATGACTCCATTGGCATGTTAGAAGTGGGAGCAGCTGATACATGGGGTTTAAAGACAGAGAAGAATGTGATTTCTCATGAAACTGAAAATAAAGAACACAACTCTGAGTAAGCACTAGAGAGAAGGTTCAAGAAGTAAGACCTGAGTGGATTAAATAAATAATGCCCCAAGTTTTGCTATCTCAAGCCCCAAGTTACCTGGGCTCTCCAAGACTACACCTGGGCTAAACTGAGACAAAATTAGGCACTGTATATTTGGCTACAGCAATAAGCTCAGGAAAACAGGAGGAAAATAACTCATGGGCATATTATCTGTAACAACGCAGAATGCATTGACAAGCATCTTTTTTAAGACTGGAGAGCAGAGACTGAGGAGTTTCTAGGAGTAGTGATAGTGGTGTAGTGGCTAAGTCATGTCCAACTCTTGCGACCCCATGGACTGTAGCCCACCAGGCTCCACTGTCCATGGGATTTTCCAGGCAAGAATACTGGAGTGGGTTGGCATTTCCTTTCCAGGGGATCTTCCCAATCCAAGGATTGAACCCAGGTCTCCTGCATTACAGGCAGATTCTTTACTGACTGAGCTATGAGGGAAGCCTCATAGGAGTAGACTATGACCAAAAAAAGTACTGGTACCCTGCCACTAATTCAAAAATACATAAATGACCACTGATACCGTGGCCTTCCTGGTGCTCCAGATGGTAAAGAATCTGACTGCAATGTGGGAGATGTTTTGATCCCTGGGTTGGGAAGATCCTCTGGAGAAGGGAATGGCTACCCACTCCAGTTTTCTTGCCTGGAGAATCCCATGCACAGAGGTTACAGTCCATGCGGTCACAAAGAGTCAGACACGATTGAGCGACTGACACTTTCACCGATACTGTATTTTGCTTGCCATCTTTTGTCTCCTTTAGTGAGTGTGAAAACAATTATTTTCACAGATTTATACAACCTTCAAGTCTATCAACATACCTACGTGTTTTCTCTTATATTCCAAGTTCCTCAAACTTGAATATTCAGACCACAGAACTTTTCAGGAACCTAACTTCCACTACTGGAGAGCTATCACTGAATATATATATGTACTAAGAAATATCCCATCATAAGCAGACCTAAGTTCCAGAGGTTCATTTAAGCTAGCTGGTTGCAAGGCAACATTAAGTATTATTTTAGTTACGTGTGGAATTAAGCAGACTTCTCACGTGTGACTTGCCCCCAGCCCACCTCTCTCCTTCAGAGTTTCAGGCTCACGTTTCAGAGACTCCTATGAACTGAGCTTGACGTCCCAGTCATTTTCGTTTCCCACTTAATACTGAACGTGAGAGATTTTGTATTTAATATACACACAAGCATTTTCCTTTAATTCACTTAATTCTCATAAATAATTACATAAGTTACGCAGCACTATTACCCGGTTTACAGGTGAGGAGACTAAGGCCCAGAGAAGTGAGGTCACACAGAGCCACAAGGACTATTTTAGAGATGAGATTCAAATTCAACCAAACGGACTCCAAAGGTGCCGACCTCAGGCCCAGGTTAAACTGAGTTTATGATCTCCCGACTCTACTCTCCCAACCAGAAAGGAAGAGGAAAGAACAGGTAGGACAGGAAGAAAATCCACTTCTCCCTCCTGTGTTCTCAGTTTTGGTCAATGGGTTTCACCACACCCCAGTCTCCCAAACTAAAACCCTAATAACCTGTGACCTCTTTCCTGCTGCATATCCCACATCCAAGCCATGCAAAATCTTGTGTTGGGAAAATCCCTGGCGGTCTAATGGTTAGAACTTGGTGCTTTCACTGCCAGGGCCCAGGTTCAATCCCTGGCTGGGAAACGAAGATCCCATCGGCCACACAGTGCAGCCCCCACTACCCCCCAAAACAGTGAGCTCTGTGAACCATCCCAGCAAATGAATCAAACCTAAGGAATTAGTCCCAGAAACTTCCAGTCTACGGCCAGTCTTGATGTCAGAAGTGGACAGTCTCACAGGACTGAGCCCTTTCTTTACCTGTGAGTTCTGATTCTCCCTCTAGGTAGACAGTGTGAGAACTGGGCTGAATTCTCGGACACCCTGCTGGCATCTGAGAACTGCTTGTGTGAAAAAGCCCCTCCCCGCTGAAACACACACACATACACACTGGAATTGGGCACAGGAACCTTTTGCAAAAAGGAATTAAAAGCAAAGTGATATAAACAAAATAAATTTTCTCTCTCTCTTCTGTTGCTATGCTTGCTTCCTATCACCCACACATCATGTACTCAGACTCTTTATTACTCAAATTGATCCTGCTCATAAGATGAATTGGGCTTCCCTGGCGGCTCAGACAGTGAAGACTCCACCTGCAATACCAGAGACCCAGGTTTGATCCCTGGGTTGGGAAGATCCTCTGTAGGAGGGCACGGCAACCCACTACAGTATTCTTGCCTGGAGAATCCCGTGGACAGAGGAGCCTGGTGGGCACCGGTATATACGGTCACAGAGTCGGACACGACATAAGAGGAATTAAAAAGGGGTGCCCGTGACCAAGACATCAAACAAGGCTGAGGTCCAGTGCATGTGTCATCCCTCCTTACATTTCCCTTCCTAACCTCAACACCCACCATGATGGCATGCAAGCATTTTATTTTAGAAACAAAGCATATCTATCAGACAGAAGACACTTGGGAAAAATAACACTCAGTCCCTGAAAGCCTGCAATCCCTTCTCATAACTAGCTTCTAAGAAATGCAATAAAAACCACTATGCTTGCTCTTTCCTTTCTGATAGAACTGACTTTTCCAAGTCAGTCAGTTCAGTCGCTCAGTCGTGTCTGACTCTTTGCGACCCCATGAATTGCAGCACACCAGGCCTCCCTGTCCGTCACCAACTCTCGAATTCACATCCATCGAGTCGGTGATGCCATCCAGCCATCTCATCCTCTGTCGTCCCCTTCTCCTCCTGCCCCCAATCCCTCCCAGCATCAGGGTCTTTTCCAATGAGTCAATTATCCGCATAAGGTGGCCAAAGTACTGGAGTTTCAGCTTTAGCATCATTCCTTCCAAAGAACACCCAGGACTGATCTCCTTTAGGATGGACTGGTTGGATCTCCTTGCAGTCCAAGGGACTCTCAAGAGTCCTCTCCAACACCACAGTTCAAAAGCATCAATTCTTTGGTGCTCAGCTTTCTTCACAGTCCAACTCTCACATCCATACATGACCACAGGAAAAACCATAGCCTTGACTAGACAGACCTTTGTTGCCAAAGTAATGTCTCTGCTTTTGAATATGCTATCTAGGTTGGTCGTAACTTTCCTTCCAAAGAGTAAGCGTCTTTTAACTTCATGGCTGTAATCACCATCTGCAGTGATTTTGGAGCCCCCAAAAATAAAGTCTGACACTGTTTCCACTGTTTCCCCATTTATTTCCCATGAGGTGATGGGACCAGATGCCATATGTGAGTGTACACACATATAATTTTATTTATAAAATATGCATTGTATATAGTTTATATAAGTGCATTCATATATATACTTAGTTCATTATATGTACTTTTATAAATATAATTAGATATAATTATATAAACCACTGTGCTTTTAATTTCCTTGAATTTCAATAATACAGAAAAATAACAAGGTCCAGAAATAATCAAAAAACACACACTATTATTAACAGTTTACATTTTCTTCCAGCAACCCTATTACTAAGAGTATTAAAATGAGTTTTGTTTTACTTATTTTCTCTGCTAGACTTTTGGGGAACTTAAAGGAAAATGCTGTCCCCTGAAAAATTCTTAAACTGTGTGGTCTTATACTTCAGGGTAACTGTCCTCCGATTGGTACCTTTGTCACCTTTGGCCCCAAACTCAGGTGCTGGTCTCCAGTTCCATCGTCTGGCCCCTCCACTGGTTTTTCTAAACATCTTTCCCTCTAAACGAAATACTTCAAAGGTTTGCCCTGAACTAGTAACTCCAGACTTTTCTCTAGCTGCCCTACCCGCTCACTCAGTATCTAGTCCAGAGCTACAGGATGTTGTCTACAGGGCCACATTACCACATCAACTCTTTAAGCCTAAAGGCATGCAACCCCTACACAAGTCACTTTCTCATCTCTTCCCACCCCCCACAACCATTCTAGAAACTGCTGAATTCTTTAGCTACTCTAAATAATCTCGCTCAACGCTATGCATTCTCAACATGCCTCATGCCTGTCCATTCTTCTCCGTGCCTACTGTATCATCCCTGGCCCAGGCCCTTATTTCACGCAATTAGAGATGCCTCCTAAACTCAGCATCTCCTAGGCCAGATGGTATGCCAGAAACACTACGGGAGTCTGCAGAACCAGACTGCAGACTCCACTCCAAAAGATCCTGATTCAGGAAGCAAGGAGAAGGGCTCGAGAATCTGCCTGGGTTTAGTTTTTGTTTTGTAAAATATTTACTTACTTGGCTGCAGCGGGTCTTAGTTACAGCACTCAGGATCTTTAGTTGCAGCCTGCGAACTCTTAGTTGGGGTATGTGGAATCTAATTCCATGACCAGGGATCAAAGCCCAGCCCCCTGCATTGGGAGCTTGAAGTCTTAGCCACTGGACCACCAGGGAAGTTCCTGGTTGGTAGTTTTGTTTTTTTTTTTAATATACAAGAACATCCAAGTTATTTACTCTTGAGCACCCCTTGTCGCATTTTATCACACATTTAGCTGCTGTACACATACATCGCTGACGCACAGACTTTCAACCTGGATTTAACCCATCAATGACTTAGAAACATTAATCAAATCTTACTGCCCTGAACTCAGAGCTCAGTGTGGCGTTCCATAAAATGACACCCTCCTTCTGCAGCGATGCTCAATCTTTTCCTCTAACTAAAGTCACCCCTTCTCTACCTGATCTTTACCTAAAGCCTAGCCACTCTTCAAGACCCACTCATTTCTCCTCATCCAGCTTAAAGTTTCTCCTCTGAACCTCCGTTTACCTACGGACCACTATATTTTATTCGTTATTTATATTATAGTCTTCCTCAAGTGGTATCATCTGCTGCTTGGTGAATCTCAGTCTCACATTGCTATTATATCCTAGTAGATGTTCAATGAGCACACTGGATTAACAGAACAAACTACATGGAAAATACTGTCTTGTATAGAAAAAGTTGGTTATAAAGCAGTATGCAAATATATTTTTAAAAAGGAGAGAAGAGTAATTGTGTGCAGAAAAAAAAAAAAAGAACTCACAGGTTACACACAAAATGCAAACAGTAGTTATCTCCAGAAAGAAGAACTGTAGGAAACTGTTTTTTTTATTTTCTAAAGTTTCTAAAATGAATGTGTTATTTTTGTAATGAAACAAAATCTTATACCTAGAATTTTAAACCTTAGCTAAATCGTAACCTAGAATTTTCTCCTGTTTTTTGGTTGCACCGTACAGAATGTGGGATCCTAGGCCCCCAACCAGAGACCAAACCCATGCCTCCTGCAGTGGAAGCAAGGAGTCTTAACCACTTCCGCCAGGGAAGGCCCAACCTAGCATTTTCTTGATCAATGGAAATTTGGTAAAAATGACTGACATGGGGCAGTCACAATCCTAATATATGTGACTGACTTGTTAATGTCAACATTTCCCAACCTATACTCCAAATTCCAGTGGCCTCACAGACCGGATGTTCAACCTTGGGGGCCTCCTTCACAGCCATGCAGATCAACTATGTACACAGTACACATGAACACAAGCTTTCACGAGAGCACTGTTCTCAGGCAGTTTTCTTCATGGAGCACTGATTTACCTTCTGCTTGTAGTCCTATTTTCCTTAATGTTCATCTACTTTTAGAAACTCATTTCATGACGAAAAATACAAAGTTTATATATAAAACTACATTATCAACAAAAAATTAGAAATACTAAAAATATTCAACACTAACAGAAAAGATGTACAGTCACATAATATTATGTAAATCCTTGAAGTTCTTACAATATTATATTACATGAGGGAAAAAACCATGCATTATATCTTATAAGAACTCAAAATCTTCATCGAAGTACAGTCTCAGGAAAGTAAAAGGGAAAAAAAAGGCACAGAAGAAACATTGGAATAAAATACATAAAATTATTAATAATGAATGTCTTTGGCTAATAACAGATTTTTAATTTTCTTTCTTACACTTTTTAGCACATCACAACTTTAATAAATACGCATCTTCTTTTTATAATCAGGAAAAAAATGGTCCCAGAAATTCATCCTCCATCCTAACAGAAAAGTCACCGTGAAATTTAGCTATGGGCCACAACTATGGAACAACCTCACGTACCCTCCAACTTTTAAAACTCTGGCCACTGTCCACAGTAAGACTCTCCCAGAAGGGCTCCAGGTGGCCTAACCTGGTGTGCAAGGCCCAAAGCCTTCAGGCTCCAAGTCAGCCCGCCCTCTAACCCCTGGCCCTGCTGCTTCCCAGGTGGTCTCGTATCAGGCTCTAGACGCCCAGCTGACGGGTGTCCTCATTTACAAAGTGAGGATGATCCCCAGAACAGTGCCGTTAGGATGACACGGCATTTAACAGGCGGCGCGGTGACCGTGCACGCCGCGCTCCCGCTGCCGCACTGGTGTGCTTCACACTGGTGTGTTTTACACTGGCGTGCTTCGCACTGGCGTGAAGACCCCCACCTTTCTGGTCCCGTCTTTTCCATACATGTGCGTTCCTTGAACGTTCGCTCGAGCCACGACAGGCAAAGCTCATTCCCCAAGAATCCCTTTCCTGCTGAAACTACTCCCTTTCCTGCCTGTCAACACCATTTCCCAAGTCCAACGCCAGTGCCTTCTCCTCCAGAAAGTCTCCCACCATCACCCCTCAAGCCCGCCACAGCAGTACTGACACCAGGACCAGGGCCCTAACTGCCTGCAGCGGGAGCTAACAAACGACACGCGCAACAGGCACCTAGAAACTGGGGAAAGCCTGTTCTGCTCCAGAAGGCCAGCTCCCTCAAGGATAGCAGACTCTCGACAGGAAGAGAGGAGAGAAACAAAACTCGACAGGAAGAGAGGAGAGAAACAAAGTTATCATCATCAAACCACAACATCGCCACAAAACCTGCTTTAGGGTTGCTCTGTTGACACAAAGAGTTAAAAAAAATTTTAATATTTAAAACAAGATGATATAAGCACAGTGAAGTCATATCTGCAATCTAAGCATGGAACAAATGACTTGGCTAACTCATTTCAATGTGAAAGACACAAAATTAAGAATTTCTGATATAGAGAATGATATATGAGCTAAAAAATATTTTACAGAATTATCAATTCTCTATAAATAGCTATAATCAGAAAAGGCTTGGGCATAGTTTTTGTTTCTTGTTTGGGTCTTTTTTTTTTTTTCCTGTTAAACACCAGACCTCTTTTCTAAAGAGAATATTTTTAAAGGTGGTGTTATTTATACTGAAAATGTTAGTAAACCAGGAGGGCAAAATAATGACTGTGGACGCAACAGGACAAGGACATGAGTGTTAATTAAATTCTCTACTTTTATGTATGTTTGAGGTTTTTAATAACTAAAAAAAAGTTCTAATAAAATCAGTGATGTATGAAATACATATCAGAAATACAATTTTTTAAACTATCAAATAAATGACAAAAGAAGCTAACTAAAAAAAAATTTAAAGATGTGATATTGTAAGACAAGAGAACTTACAAACATACCATGACTAACAAAATCTGCTTTTTTTTATTCTTTTGTTTATCTTTGGGGAGAGAAGATAGAGATTAAAACTGCTTGGGAAACTATTTTACATAAAATGTTTTATATAAATCACTAACAAAGATTTACCTAAATAAAGTGATTCCTATAAATTTTTCACTGGGACATCTGTGCTAATAAATGTACAGCTATGATATGAAAATTTAAAGAGTCGGGGTGAAATTCCCTTTAGAGTGTCATTGGCTGGCTCCATGAGATCAATGAAGCACAAACTTTCTAGTGACAAAGTCCACAAGGCAGACAGATCCCCTTACTAGTTTTAGCAGCTAACATTCTTCAGCCACTCTTGGAGCAGAAAAAAAATTTGAACATTTTAACAACTTGCCCCAAAATTTCCTCTTGCTGCCCAAAGTCATAACTGATGTTTGATCTTCCTAGTTTTTCAAATTACGAAGAGTAACAAATTTTTTGTGGTAGCTAATACAGATGAATTATACAATAACACTGAATTTAGTGTCAGACTGAGAGCGAGAAGTCTTCAGTTTCATTTAATTCAAATCAATCCTATAGTAGATATGGAAACTCAGGTTTAGAGGTTATATGCCTTACTTAAGAGGATCTGAAAGCAAAACCAACACCAAAAAAATCATATTATCATATCAATGATAAAAGCTAAATAATAGTTGCCATTTTAATTGAGCATTCAAACTCCACTGCTACACAGAAATATGGCCAAATATGTATCTGCACAACATAAGCGCACTTATTTTTATTTTCATATAAATAAAAATACACAGGAAAATGTCCAGAAAGATAACTACAAGCCTTCAGGAGCAGTAGCTATCTTCAGGACAATGGGACTGAGAAGGTGGCTGGGTAGGAGTCAAGATGGACCACCGTACATACTTCTGTATACAATTCAGAAGTGCCATCATTTACACCTACTGAAAAAAACGAAAAGTAATTTTAAATACCTGCATACAAATAAGATCCTAAAAATCAGATGATGTCATGACATGATTACAGTTTCAAATTATCATCCATTTCTTCAACAAATGTGTGCTGAGAACTGGAGATGTACGGGTGAGTTACCGTCACTGTGACTGCCCTCAGGGAGCTCCCAGTCCCACGCGGGGACAGGCAAGCCACACTAACACCCAGCTACAGAGCACGCTCACGGGATGAGAGAGAGTAATTCGGAGGGAAAAGACAGACTGCTAAGAGAAAATCAACGAGAGGAGCCTACTTGAGGAAGGGGGGGTGTCAGAAACAATTTTTCCAAGAAACTGACAGATGAGACCAGAATTTGTAGTCTTTATATGCATAAGGCTTCTGAAGTTCACAATTCTTTCAATTTCTAGATCCACATAAGAGAGATGGTGAGAAAATTCAGAACTTCTGAGAAAGTATCAGGTAAACAGGGATCTGGAAGTACGAAGGCCATTCAGCCCAGAGCGTGAAAGACAAAAGTACCAGTGACCAGACGTCTCCACATAACTTAGCAAGTCTCATGGGTAGGACAAACTGACTGTGACTTGCCCCCTGTAGTCAAAGAAAGCGAAAGTGAAGTCGCTCAGTCGTGTCCGACTCTTTGCAACTCGTGGACTGTAGCCCACCAAGCTCCTCCATCCATGGGATTCTCCAGGCAGGAATACTGGAGTGGGTTGCCATTTCCTTTCTCCAGGGCATCTTCCTGACCCAGGGATCGAACCCAGGTCTCCCACACTGCAGGCAGACGCTTTAACCTCTGCACCACCAGGGACAGGGCTAAAGACCAGAGTAAGGAGAATGCTGCAGGAGAACAAGTGACAAACGAGGGCGAGAAAGCAGGCACAGAGCCAGGGATGAGCTGCGTCCTGAGGGCCATCCGCCACCACCGTACCCGCAGAGCCTGTGTATTCCAACACCACGTGGGAAGCAGGGTACCATTCACCCCCAGAGCCCGCCCCTCTGGCCTGACCTTCACCCAAAGGTCCACAGTACTATTTAAAACTGCCTGCTCCATAAAACAGAATCAGAGAAACAGAATTTTAAAAGAAAACTACCTCTTCACTGGCGTGGAGGGGGCGGGGGGGGGCTGCTGGTGGTGGTGGTGGTGTGTGTGTGTGTGTTTGCCTTGGGGACAACTTTGCAACATGGTGGCGGGAGCAAAAATCCAAGTAAAGCACAGGAGGTCCTACAGAGACGTGAAGGTTAAGATTAGACTTTCCAGCAGCTAAAGCACCTGGAATCTTTGGGGGACAGGGCAACAGATAGAGGAGAGCTATGCACAAAGCAGTATCCAAAAGTCTGCAGAGAGACTCAAAAAGACCAGAATGTCCATCAGCCGGGTGAGTCTACCCAAAACTTAGCATGAGGGACTAAGAGGCTGAGAGCGGAACAGAAAGGAGCTGGCAGGGAGAGTCTGGAGTCACAGTGGGGAGAGCTCTTTAGCAGAGATTTACTGTATCAACGTGACTGAGCCCCCAGGTGCCCAGACAAGTAATTGGTCAAACATTATCCTGGGTGTGTCTGGAAGGCTGTTTCTGGCTAAGATTAACATTTGATTCTGCAGACTGACTGCTCTAATATGGGTGGTTCTCATCCAGTTGGTTGAGAAGAGAAGAAAGAGGCCCTTCCACAGCTAAGAGAGAGCACCTGTCTGACTGCAATGAGCTGAGACTTCAACACTTTTCCTGCCTTTGGACTCAAACAGAAACATCAGCTCTGAAATCTTGAGCCTGCTGGCCTTCAGACTAGAACTGAAATCATCAGCTCTTACGGTTCTCAGGCCTTCAGACGCTGACTAGAACAATACCATCAGCTCTCTAGGTCTCCAACTTGCCAACTGCAGAGCTGGGGACTTCTCAGCCTTTACAGTCACATGAGCCAAGAGGAGACATGG